>CM062205.1:24552500-24560000 GCA_031216445.1 Lateolabrax maculatus
GATGAGAGGCAGAAGCTGTTTCCACTTTACTCTTTAACTGGTCCGTTAACTGGTCTGTTAACTGGTCTGTTAACTGGTCTGTTAACTGGTCCGTTAACTGGTCCGTTAACTGGTCCGTTAACTGGTCTGTTAACTGGTCGGTCAAGAGTGAATCTGATTAATCGACAACTGCTGGTAGAAGAAGAACTCAGATCCTTTACTGCAGTAAAAGTACTAATACCACACTGCGATATAAATACTCCACTACAAGTAAATGTCCTGCATTCAAACAGTCTGTAAGTTTTAGTACTTAAAGTAAAAGTATTCATAGTGCAGTAAAATGTTCCCTGGTTTTATATCTGATGTACCTTTTAATGCTCATAAATTTGTACTTTTACTTAAGTAAAAGTAACTTTTAATTGTGAGTGTTTTTACACTGTGGTGCTGCTACTTTTACTTCTATACAAGTAAAAAAAGTAGATCCTCCACCAAGTTTTCTCACGATTCTGAAGAAAACGTTTTGTACGAGAAAACAAAAGCCGCGATGTGATGCAGAATACACAGTTCCAGCTCTCTCAAACATGAGTGTGCAGTCACGTCTGAGGTTGTTTGTTCATGTATGACTTACATGGATGTATGTTTCTGCACAGTGTGTGTGTGTGTGAGTGTGTGAGTGAAGCCATTGAAGCGAGTCTAACCTGACCTCTCCTTCTCCTCCGGTCTCCTGATACTCGCTCGTAAATCATTCAGTGGAATCACATCGTGGTGCAGAAGACAAACGTTTGTGTGGATGAGCCGACGGGACGGCGTGTTCAACAGAACACACAGCAGCAAAGAAATTATCACAACAGAGTAACTTCGTCCTTCCACCGCCGACGGCTTCAGGTTCCAGATTAATACACTTGTGTGAGTTAGTTTTGTTGGTAATAAACAGTGAAAACATGAACCTGAAATAACAGCAATAACACGTCACCTGTAAAGTTGATGTGGTGAACTTGGTGAAGTAAAAGAAATAAACTTAAAGCTCCTCTGTTTGCCTTTCAGTCTATTAAAGATGTTACACTTTTATACTTCAATCCTTCACATCTAATGTGTATTCCTACTGTTTTCTTTAAAGCATTTTACTTCTTATGTAACTTGTCTTACTTTCAGTTTCATTAGTTTTGTATGTTTGGGCCTTTTTATTCTCTATACTAAGCACTTTGACTCACCGTTGTGAATGAAACCTGCTATAGGGATAAACAGTGAAGTGCACCTTTACCATTAAAGGACATTTGAACTGATTGTTTTTGGAAACATTTTCAACCAAACTCTTTTATTTATTGATTTTCTATCATCGAGTTGATTTCTCTGGAAGGAAGCCATCTGGTTCAGACACCCGCAGTGCACCCTGGGAATGTATTTGGGGCCTAACAGGCTTCAGATTGATTCCAACTCATTTTTCAACCCTCTGAAATGTTTCACAAAAAAACATCAAAAGATCAGTTTTTTACTAAATCCTCCTTCCCTCTGAGTTAATCCGTCACTGCCCAGAAAGTCTGACTGTATAAAACTGTCAGGATCAGCTGTGTTCACCTCTGCAGTCGTTCACACAGCCGTCAGATTTATCACTAAGTGCCTTTTTGTCACCAGTGAAATGATTACACTGCGAACGCAGTAACTCTTTCTCTGCAATTCATATTTCACACTGCTAAACGACTCGCATTTCAACACTGTTTGACACCTGAAACGCTCTCGACAATGACAAAAAATTTTACACCTCAAACTAAAGTCCCACAATGCCGCCGTCGTTCCTCCCTAATAATGATTAATTGTCGGGTCTTAAACTCAACGCCGCTAATCTTTCGGGGAGCTGCAGGTGCTAACAGCCGGAGCTAATTGGGGAGCAGAGCCAATTAGAGGCGGGAGAAGACTGGCGGCATTAACGGTGATGAGGCTGATAAACCTGGCAGACCTGCAGAGACACAGTTTGAGCCGCTCATCTGCAAATACACGAAGAGAGACGCACATCCTGCGAGAACAGCTTCAGATCCGTCAGCTGTTTGTGTGGAGGCAGCGGGGACGAACATGTACTCGAGTATCTCAGGTACTTCACTTTACTTTGGTCTTTTCTTTTCACTTTCCACTCCTACTCCACCACATCTCCGAGTTTTATTTCTGTACATTTATCTGTCAGCTTCAGTTACTTTACACCTTCAGAATTGTACACAAAACACACGAAGAGTTGAAACGATCAGTCGATCAATCAAAAATCACCTGGCTGCAGCTTCTCAGATGTGAAGATTTGCTGCTTTTCCTTTGAGTGATTTGAATCATGTGAATGTGTTTTTAATAACCAATCGATCAATGGATTAATGGAGAAAATAATCAGCAGATGGATCCAGAATGACAATAATCATCAGCTGCAGTCCGATACAAAACAGTTCAACACGTGACCGAAAGCTCCAGAGCAGCTGCTAAAGGGACCTTATGGAGAGAGTGATTAGTGAAAGTTTTTCAGGTGGTAACTTTGTTTAAGATTTAAAACAACCTAAAATGAGCATCAAATATAAACTGTATTGTTAGACAGTAAATGTAACTGCCCAGTAGTATGTAGAGTTAATCATGAATTATTTTTAATTAATCATTATAATTAAAATGAGCTTCACCTCGACCGGCCGCGGTCAGAGGTAACACGTACGTCTGACCGGGGCTGTTCGGCTGCATACTGAGTACTTTTACTTTTTAAATGTAGGATTTTTCAGGTAATAAAATATTATTTTACTGTCTGTTTGTGCTATTTATTATTGGATTTACCAAAAGAGCACTAGTTGTGGAAAGCCACAAATTTGATTTTTAGATGCTTTACATGTAAAATGTAAACATGCTTTTTTATTGTTTCATAGAATATATCATCATTTTCTTTAAAACAGACATATTTTACAAAATCTTTATATATTTTACATTTATATCTTTCTTATTGTAAATGTTTGTATTTTATACTAATGTTTCTTCACTTGCAGGTCTTGCTTTTTACTTTCTCTTTAAGGTTTATTGTTATGTATAATAATGTCCAATTCCTGCAAAATAAACTATTAACTTAACTAAGCTATTTTTATGCTTAACATTGTCCAAGTGGGAAAAAAATGATTTTGAACTAATTTTCTTCATCAGTCATCAGTTCTCTAATTGTCTGTGAGACAGTTATCTGTCAGGAAGGTTTGAACATATTTCCCTAAGCCAAGTGAAGAAGACCATGATAAAGTTAGTAAGTGAACCTTGAGTTTAGAATATTTTCTCTGACACAAAGGAAAAGTGTTGTTTTGTCGTTGCTGTCTTCCTCTCTGTCCGATCACCAGCAGCTCAGGTGTCAGTTCTGCCCTAACGGACATTTCGGGAAATCTGTGGATCCCCTCTCTGACTTCTTCTTCTTCTTCTTCTTCTTCTTCTTCTTCTTCTTCTTCTTCTTCGCCCCTTTTGTCTTCTGAGCGTGCTCCGTGACACCTTGATGTCATCCCCCCCCCCCCAGCTCTCACCCTGGGCAGTTGCTAAGTGACGGAGCCCTTGTATAATTCATTTACCCGCTGCATGCAAATATGTGGACAATTAACCACTTCTGTTTGCATAATAGATTTGGGAAGGAGGGGTGGGTGGGGAGGTATTTAACTCCCAGTTCATCTCATCCTGCCTGACGACACAAAGCAAACGAGGGGTGGGAGAGAGAGGTAACGAGGAAGAGGAGATAGAGAGGGAGAGAGAGAGAGCACCAACCAAATAATTTCCACTCCCTCACTTCGCAATCATTGCAGCCTCAATACCTTCATTCTTTCTCTGTATTCGTTCACTCGTCATAGAGAGAAGAGAGGAGGAGCAGAGCTGCAAATTACCTCGACTGCAACACACACACACACTAAAAGCACAAAACACACACACACACATACATTTGCACACATGCAAATACGTTGTAATTACTACCCTGCGCGGCGCTCAGCCTCCGCTCAGCAGCCATTGATGTGCAGATGAAGATGGCCGCCGCATGTTTTTGCGCTGAAAGAAAACCATGTTTTGGTTGGGCTCTGTCAACCGAACAGCTGGATTGCCATTTTTCACTCAAATTAGATTTCGGCTGAAGCACCGGCGCTGGGGGAAATTAAACCGCACAACAAGAAGCAGAAGGAGAGAGCAGCCACTTTCTCTCTTTCTGTCTTTTCATGCTCTCCCTAATTTGGTACAAAAGAGGGTTCAGAGCAGGGCGCAGTGGCAAGTCAAGCTGCATCCATCCACCCATCCACCCATCCACCCATCCATCTCTCTATTCATCTGTCTATCTATCCATCTATGTTTTTTTATTTGTGGGTTATTTCAGCTTTTCTTTTGTATCTTTTTACTGTTACTGACACATTTTTCTGTGTCAATAACATCTTCTGTTAAAAACAGGAATTCCATAATCTTTGCCTGTCAAACAGACGGCAGGAACTTCTCACATTAAAAGCGTCACAGCTGTTTTATTCCCTGTTAAAAAGACCCCTCTAAAAAAAAGTTTTGAATAGACGGCATTCATTGGTCCTCATTGTGGCAAAAACAAGTGCAGATTTGTGCGCCAACAGAAACATTTGTACCCAGAGTTATCAAATGTTTCACATGTGAAATGAGCTGTAATTTGGTAACTTACAATAAGTAAATAAAAGTAGATTCGGCCATAGAAACAAGAACTTTTTCCTTTTGTACATACTGTTTCATTCAAACAAGGTAGGGAAGCAGAAACGCTGCGTTCAACAGCAGTCCAATCAGAACAGCCACATCACGCCCCAGCTATCCTTAACAATTATCTTCATACTGGATCATTCCTGGGCCAATGCAGGAAGTAGTGTTTCTTTAATGTAGTAAAGTGGAAACTAAAGGGCCTGATAGACTCCACAAACAGATGTACAGCAGATTGGCATGTGGTACTGTTTATACTATAGATTGTGTTTCAAACAGGGTGCACAACCATCACAGACATGGGGAGCATGACCTGATCTTTGTTAGTGTCTATATACTTTTGGCCATTTTGTGCTCACTGACGTACATTAAGTTAAAATATTTCCCCTGGATCTTTTTCTCTTTGGTCACATGTCAGCATATGAACACTGAACTGAACTGTCCAGCCGTTCATGTGTCGGTACAACACGTGTTTCCTCCTCCGTCCGTGACGTCCACATGTTCCCTGTGACAGGGAGTGACTCCGGGGCTGCTGGGTAATAACGGACTGTTGAGGTGATGAGCGGTCGTCATGGACGCAAGCCGCAACGTGACAGCTTTTTAATAAAGTGGCGAGAGAAGAAAGGTCAGAGTTCTCAGAGGGAGGTGAAAAAGAAGATCTCCTCGCCGTCCTGAGGAACCCTCATATGTCCAGAAAGTAGCTGAAGACTGTAAATCATTTGCAGTTTGTATTTAAAGTTACATTAATGTGACAATACCCTTTTAAACAACACATAAAAAACATGATTAATTGTCCTCCAGGGTGCCCTTCCAGTGGAGAAAACGTGATGAAGGGCCATAGAAGCTGCAGTCACATAATAAAATAGTTTAAATCTTCCTGTTTCATTGTGAATGCATCACAACTTTCTGCGTGCAAGTGCATCTGGCTTTACTTCACAACCCTTTTAACCAGACAAAAATTTGATTTTGAAAAATTCTGGAAAACCCCAGATTCTGTTAAGTGACAGGCTTAATGCTTAACTAGTCAAGTCAAGTCAAATTGTATTAGAACAAAATACAGTTTACCTCAGGGGGCTTTACAATCTGTACAGTTCACAACACCCTCTGTCCTTGATTCAGTTCAGGAAGAACTCCCCAAAGAAACCCTTTCAACAGGAAAAACATGGAAGTAAAAGGATTTCTGTCAGTTGTATCTGTGCTGTGGTCTCAATACACAGACACCAGACAACAACTAAATCTGAGTCACTGATGTTTTCACACATTGTAGATGTTTGCTGTTGCACAAACATGATTTTCCAACACAGATCTTTAAAGTTTCACATCTCTCCGTCTCATTAGTGTCAGGTGGACATACAAGGTTTCTGCACGAAGCCTGCAGAAGGCTGCGACACAGAGGCAGGTAATTTGTCTCCAGGCTGATGAAGCTATTATTAATGTTGTCAAGCTTCACTGCACTATGATGCACAATATATTATACACATTACTGAACAGGTTCTCTCCGGTATTCACTGACCTGTCAAACACACACACACATTCAGGTGACAGCAGACATAATCATAGGTAGGACACGGCGCGACGCCTTTAATCAGAGCTGTAAAAGAAATCAAGATAAAGTTCCTTTTTTGTTAAGAAATTACAGTGGGAAACTCACCCTACGCCCCCTCCGAGAGCCGCCAGTTCAATTCCCACCTGACAAGACACCTTTGACCACGTAGAAAAGGTACATAATCATATGGATGACACCCGGCTGCAGGTGGAAACCACGCATCTGCAACAACAGCAACAGTGAAAGAGACGAAGCTGTGGATTTCTTCAACAACTCTGCCCAACATATAAACTGCCTCAGACCTCTAAAACATGGAGACTTTTTACTTTTTTACAAATGCAAAGTTGTTTACTTTACAGATAATAACAGAAAAATCTAAAATGGTTTCGTGTCCCGTGGCGGAGGCTGACAGGGCTGCGGGAACAGCCTTCAACAAACACACATCATCTCCCCGGTGACGTTACACCCCGACACCGACATATAGACGACGAAGGATTCATGCTGTCAGGCCGTGATTGGCAGCCTGTCGTGTTCAGCGATGGTAAAGAATATTCCCACATGAGCGTGAGTTTAAATCAATCTGCAGACCAGCCGAGAGTCAAACCACAGAGAGGCTCCACGCTTTCAATCACACAGAGAGCTTTAACACCAAACACTGTCACCTCTTCACTCTGCACTATCAGATCCTTTACTTTAGTAAAAGCATTGCATTCAATTTCCTCCTCACGTGACAGTACATAAGTATTATTAGCAGAAAGTATCAAAAGTACTCATTCTCTTCAAACATATTTAAATGAAAATATCTGAACTGCTAACAACTCATAGACTTCTGAAACATGACAAGGAGACACAACTAGACACTTTTCTGTGAATCACTTCAAACTTTAAATATGTGACTTTTATTGGCTCCTTAAGTATTTTAAAGTAAACCTTCAGCTTGTAACTCCAACTGTCAAAACAACACAGGGGAGGAAAAAGTGGAGTAGAAGGATAAAGTTGCAGAAAATTCAAATACTTAAGTACAGTTTTGAGGTACTTTTACTTAATTACAGTAGTTGAGTTACAATACAGCTGCTGATTACTCCAGTAACTTTGTGACAATAACTATTTATTTATTTACGTAAAGTTTAAGAACTTATGAGACAGATTCATATTTATACTACCCTACTGTGGGTCAAGCTCCTGGTTCCTATAATGCAACTTCCACTTCCCATAATGCAACTCTTTCATTTCAAGTCTAAACAGAGATAACCTCTGATGACATCATTAGATGTTAATCAATCCTACTACAGTAC
>CM062205.1:24565000-24572500 GCA_031216445.1 Lateolabrax maculatus
AAAACACACTCCCTAGAAACATAAACACACTAACACACTGCAAACACACTCAAGACATTAAAAAACACCACGGCTTCAACAGGATCTACAAAGAAACTCGTACACACGGTGCTGTTGTCACGGTAACAAGGGAAGTACACGCACACACTCCTGTTAACAAAGCTGAGAGGACGAGTGTGTAGAGAGAGTATATGGGTCAGGGAATATGAGAGTGGGTTTTGACAGTTTCGATAACACACTCATTCACACACGCACACACACGTACACTCAAGGTTGGTGAATCATAGCTTCATGTGTATGTCAATTAACAAACAACACATGTAAATAAATATATAGTTTGAGTAAATAAACACAAGAAATCAGCAACGCACAGAAACACTCAACAGGGAGGGGGGTCGCTCGCAGGCTCCAACTACCAGAGGATCGAATAAGAACGGAGACCGAGATGCAACTTAACCACCGGCAGCAGAAACAGCAACAGAGAGAAAAATAACTAGAACAACTAACAACAACGTCGCCGGCTGACGGCGCGGCGTGCCTCCCGGCTCGGCTCAGGGTCCAGTACTCTTCTCTCAGCACCCAACACTGACCACAACACAGAACCTCATGTTACCATCAAACCACCACACGGATCGAAATGACCCAGGACCGACCGCAACACTCATGGCTGCTGCACGGTAGCTCTCACACACACAGCGAGCCCTCAGCGGCAGTCGTATCAATAGCAACGTAAACTGTTCGCTGACGTTAAAATACATTTGTAGAACGGACGTTTCCACTGCTCTGAAAAAGACAAATGGATACGCAATCCAGTGAGCGAGAAACTCAACTTCATCTAACTGTGTTAATGTGATTACAACTAAAGAAGGAGAAGAACCAAAAAAGGTGAACATTTTGGAGCAATGCTGTTCAACGTAATCAAAATTACATTAAATTTGGCACCAACCGTAGTCTCGACAAAACTAGTATCCGGTCTTTCCACGAGCCCCGATATTCGCTCTTTGGCTGTTTGAACCGTGTTTGACGTCATAACCATGAAGAGGAACAGTGCCATTAGGCTTTAGGCTCCTCGTGTTCACTTTGTAGTTATCAGGCAAAAGAAAAGGAGAAGAGAAAGATGGCAGCGGAGGAGACTCGGAGGAAACTGCAGAGCTGCCGTGGCCACAGCTTGAAGACATTAAACATTTAGCATTTTAAGTCTGTGATCACAACAGATTAAACCTTCATGTAACATTAATTAGATCATTGAGGATTTTAGTTTCAAAAGACTTTAAAATGTTCAGCTGGGAAGTTTCTAAAAGAAATGTTCCTGGTGGGAATTATTTTACTGTATTATATATATACATAGATATATTTTATTAACCACTGTTATGTAAGTGATAACAAAAGTGACAAGTTCATAGCAAATAATAAATGTCCGTTAGATTTTCCAGCTATGTTCTGGTTTCCATATTCACCAAACATGCAGCTTTTTTTGTGCAGTGGATAAAAGTAACTTTGGTTTCTTTTCAGCGTGAGTTTATTTGATGATTCTTTCAAGAGGAAATAAAAGGGGAATATTAGAAGCAGCAGGATTCAAGTGTTTAACTCAAAATTAATTAATGCAGAGGAACCAAGAACAGTTACAGGATACTTATTAGGAGCAAAAATTAAACAAAAGAATAAAAATTAAGTCATCTTTATTAAACTTAATACGGATTACATCATTTTCTACTTACTGAAATAAATTTAAATGCTCTAACATCAAATAATTCAGTTTGTCATTACAGGGATGAAAGGTTTTTACCTGTAACTTTGTGTTTCTGTGTGTGTGTGTCATGTTAAACACAATTATCTCCATTTTATGAATGTTTGCAATAAGATGTTATGAACTTATGTTAGGAATATTTAAATTGATTCTGCCAAGTTGCCATAGAAACTAGAGTAACCTTAGGTAATTATTTTACATCTCATTACATATGACTCTGATGTTTAACTGTCGCAGGTCACGTTTCATTTAAAAACTTTTAATCAATAACTACATGAGTAACGCCTAATATTTGGCTGGCTAAGTGGATTCTGGGTAACGCGGCGCTTGTTAGTGAAATGTATTTAACCTGTGTGTTAACCCCTGGAGGAATCACAGTAGAGCTGTGACAGTATAAAAAGGTGGATAATGAACATTTAAATAGATCAAAATAGTTCTTCCTCCATGATTAATGGCAGCTCACAGGAACATTGTCTTGGCTGCTGTGACCTCTGACCTCTGTGTCGCTTGTGAAGGTGGAAAGTAATCACTTTTGTAAGACTTTATAAATTCTCTCCTCCACTTCTACCTGTTTTTCCTATTTTTATTTAATTAAACCCTCTATGTTACCAATCATGCACATACAAGAGTTGTAAAATTTTGTCTGTGAGTATCACAAACCTCTATGTAGTGTTTCGATGAGCCTCCAGACTCATAGATCCTCAGACTGGACTAACTGGTACCTGAACACACCACCACTAATGCAGCCAACTGCAATGCACAAATCACTTTAAAAACATTAGCAACAGGCATTAAAAAACGTTAAAAAAACGTTTAAAAAAAAGCATGAAAGCACGCCATGTCTTTCCTCGTCTTGTCTTACGTCTGACTCGATGCTGGAGGAAACGTCACGGGGTCATTAGTCTCCAAAGGGATCATCCTCTCGGGAGCACAAACGTCATGAGGAAGCTCAGATTTTGACACATCGAGGTAACATCTCGTGAATCTGACCAGTGCATGTTGAGATATCACAGCGTGGAGCAAAGTGCCCCACGAGCCAATAACATGAGAGATTCACTGTCACATGTTGTTGTTCCCCACACTTTTAAATAAGATATACAGAGATGATAGATAGATGATAGATAGATGATAGATAGATAGACAGATGATAGATAGATGGATAGATGATAGATGGATAGATAAATATGACACCATACCTGTTCGTGCATGAAACTAAACTTGTCGTCCTCCTGCTGCCTCAGGTGACTCCCAGCCCATCTGTCTCCTCTCCACAGGGAGACTGAGGGGGGGAGGAGGAGGAGGAGGAGGACGGAGGTAAATTAACAAGTTGCCACATGTTTCCAGGCTGTGAGGTGAACGGCGCTCTGCTGCTTTTAATTACACCTGGACGTCACTCCCAAAATGTAACCAATGGTGAGTGCGAGGTCCCTCTCCATCGTCTATCTGTTATTTTTAATGACGGACTGAAGAAACATATGAATCTGAAGCTCCTAAGAAAATATTAATATAAATTAAATATTATAAATTGCATATATATTGTGGGACACGTAGTTGTGCCCAGATTATAGTTTTTATCAACATAACAAGGAAAGCTTGATACTGACAGCTGATATTTGCAAACTGTTTGCCAATTAACAATTATTTTAATGATGACTTGTAATAATTTTATTGATCCTCTGACTTTTCATTTGGTCTGAAAGTGTCCAATTTAAGAAAATACCTGCAAAACTTATGATGATCATCAGCCTCAGCTGGACTTCTGTACTGCTAATAAGTTGATATTATCACCAGACTGTTTCACCGCAGGTTTGAACTCCCTATCTCGAGTCTCTGTATTGTTATTTTTACTGTTTTTATTGTTGCTGTTACTGTTATTTTATTTGTGCCATAAAGCACTTGAGAACTTTTACTTCAAACATAATAAAAAATAAATAAATTTCCCCTCAGTTTTTAATCTCTCTCTTAGTTTTTCCCTCCTTTCTTTCCATCTCTTCCTCCCTCTTTCGCTCTCTCCGGCGTAATTAGTCTCAGTGTGTTTTTCTGGTCGTATGCTACATTAATTATCACAGCAATCAGACCAGGGACAATATGGCTTTATTTGTTCCTGCGGGAGAGCGGTGTGTGTGTGAGTGTGAGTGTGTGTGTGTGTGTGTGTGTGTGAGTGTGTGTGTGAGTGTGTGTGTGTGTGTGTGTGTGTGTGTGTGAGTGTGTGTGTGTGTGCAGACAGGTGATATTCACATGCATGTTGGATACAGCTGAGCACTTTTATGGCTCATTATAAGCTCTAACAAGGCTTCAGTAGCTGTATGTGTGGAGCCCGCCGGGAGCTGCTGTGAACACCCTTCTCTCACAGGGCGGCTGAAAATACACACAGATAAACACACACACACACACGCACACACAACAATACAGAAAACAATTACTGTGAGTCAGTGTGTGTTCAGGCCGCATGTCAGACGTCTGCAAACAGTTTGGTTTCCTTTCTGTGACGCGTCAAACTCCTGAATCGTTCACTAAGAGCATCTACAGGAACATGAGATTTACTTATAAGTTGTTACTGAAGTAAAATGTGACATTTGTGTTGACGTACACAAAAAAGTATTAAAACTGTCAATCTGTTCGGTGAACTCTTACTTAAAAATCTTATTTTATATTTATAAAGTTTATTTATCCCAATTCTGTTTTTTTCTTTTCCTCTTATTTATTATTACTTTCATTTATTGAAATTCATATTCTTATTTCTCTGCACATTATTATATTGAGAACATGTCTGAACTGTTTGAATATTTGAATGTTCTTTCAATAAAGATTTACAAAAAAAAAGTGTAAAAAAAGTTGAAATGATAGAGGTAGGGTGATCTGAACACTACATGGCCAAAGGAGACACCCAAACACTGCAGCCATATGTGACACGATGTTGATTAATGTGCTGCTCTAACAGACACCGGGGCATTAATGAGGTCCAACACTGACCGGGTCCGGCTCACAGACAGGGGTGTCCACACACTTTTGGCCCTCTATATACAATTTATAAAGCCAGGGTAATTAGAAATAAAGGCATGTCTCTAATAATAGTGTGCTTTGAATAAAGGCCTGGGTTGTGTTGGGAATTTCCGAGCGCACTGCATAGTGCATATTTTCACTATATAAAGGGAACATGTAAAGATCGGCCTGGTTTTGTCTTTGTTTAAGTAAGGAGTAAAAAAGACGACATCTTCTTCTGCAGCGATTTTTAAACGTTTATTTTTAGTAACTGTCCACCACGAGTGTTACAGGAGCGCGGTGATTATGGATAAAAATTAACATTCTGATTAATCGTGGATGGGTGAAATAATACAGCATTAATGAGGAAAATCTTAATCACATTCTCTTAAACATGCAATCCCACCGCAGCAGAAACGATAAGTGCGACATGTACGCACAAGGCAGCAGCAGCGTAACTTCATTGATTATTTAAATCTCCAGACACCTTGTCAGGATCGGTCAGGATCTAATGATAATTAATGTTCTACAGTCCAGGTTCATACAGGGAAACTGTTATTAATCCTAAAACATGTTGTTTCAGAAGCTAAAAGGTAAATTCTGTTTCCCCTGGAGATGTTTCCTCTGTTTGTACAGCGCAAGGAAGCGTTTACAGTTACTGAAAGCAGCCTCTGTAATCTTTCACACTAACCCCGGCTAAAGAAAACACTCATACATCAATACAATAGCTGGATGATTTATGTGAACATGTGGATTCAGATGACGTCAGAGCCGGTCGACGCGTCACTAACGGGTGTGTTCGTCGTCAAAGGAAACCAACGCTGATTGTCGGCAGGAAGCAGGAAACAAACAGTCCAGCACCACCTTACTTCCTCTTTCAGCTCCCAAAGGACAACAGTCATACTTCCTGCGGTAGGAATTACGATTCATTGTAGACATCACCACTTCGTACGATGCATTGTGGCTAATTTAGTCCGATAAAAAAGGACTGTAGATAGACAGAAAGATAGAAAAACAGATAGAGAGATAGATGCTCAGGCTGTACACACATACACACTCCAACACCTGTGCTAATGAAGCCGTGCTGCAGCACACACACTGTCCTCGAGCCTGTCAATCAAGTGCCTACTAATGGGCCGCTACACACACACACACACACACACACACACACACACACACACATACTCAGTGAGACACGTGCAAACACTCAGTAACACACACACACTCACACAGCTGTACCTTCCTTTTGAGAGGATTTCATTGAAATGGCTGTAATCTGCCCACACAGACTCAACCAGCAGGACGGGGGGGGGGGGGGGGTTTGGATAAATTAAAGCGATAAAAAGAGAAGGAGGGAGTCAGATGGATGTCAAACTTACCGTTTTAACACATTTTACATACAGTTCATGCCTGCATTTGGTCAGAAAACAACAGTTCATTGAGTTTAACATTCTGTAATGTGCCTCTCTATTGACACCTGAACTAACCACAGACACTGGATCGTCCCGCTGTTATTACAGACAGTGAACTAACCACAGGCATTACATTCCTGTTTGAACAAATGGGATAAAACGTGCTCCTTATTGATCTTTAGAGGTGTTGTTAGGTGTATTTCTGAACTTTAGACGGAGCCAGGCTAGCAGTTTCCCCCTGCTTCCAGTCTTTATGCTAAGCTAGGCTAACCCCAGCCTGACTCCACACGTGAGATTTCTCTCCATCTGAACGTCTCACTCTCTCAAAGAAAGCATCTTTCCTAAAATATCAAACTATTTCTTTAAAACACACCTGCAGTTGCCACCAGTGACCAGAGGGGTCGCCAAATCAACGACTGAAATCCTATTTGCTTATATTTATATTTTCTATATAGTTTATTATTAGAACTTTAACTTTATTTTAAAAAAAGGAGAGATTAACATCATTGAGATTAAAGATAGACGAAGAAAAGAAAGAGAGATCACCCAGGATGAATCCTTTCTGTAACTTCCTCTGTCACTCTGTCTTCATGTGAGAAGCAGCGAGACGTTAATGGGATCTTCAATATGGGTGTAACACACACACAGTTACACACAGGCGGACTGTGTACGAGCTGTTTGTGCGATGGTGCGACAGTTTTGGTCGTCCTGCTGGCGTGTTTTCGCACATCGTCAGAGCTCCTGAAGCTTCCAGCCGCCGCCGTCTGTCCTCGGATCAGGTTGGACGCCTCGTTTTAAAGAAGCTGTCTTGGTCCTTTAACTAACAAAGACACTTTCACTTTATATCAAACTAATATTTGATCATTTCCAGACACACTGTTAAGATTTCTCTACTTTAGCTTTGATTGATGTATTGGTTTTATTAGAATGAAAAACTGCCACCAAATTCAATGATTATTTTCCAGGAACATGCAGAGGTAGAAACAGTTTTTAAACCCTGAGTAGTGTCTGCAGAGCACCAGTCTCAGGGTGATTCAGACCACGTAGGCGGGAGTGTCACTACTGGTATCGACCGGTTTATATCAGGCAACGTCTGATTTAGTCTGAACGCAGTCTCAGGGCCGAATGTATGACACCTGAAATGTGAAATTCAGGGGACAAAAAAGCCCACAAATGCTTTCCATTGAGTGTCCCCCACAGATATCACAGGCTGAGTTGTCCTGGGTTTTGTCTCTCAGGCTGATTTGTCCTGGGTTTGTATGGGTTTAGCAGTTGCATAGTTTCAGGTTTTTCAGTGAGTTATAGACATTTATTTATTAATGAAGTGTCATGTTTTTATGAATGCAATAAAGTCCAATC
>CM062205.1:24575000-24690000 GCA_031216445.1 Lateolabrax maculatus
CACCATCAACACATGTGGAGATATGAGGTTTTTACTGGACAAACTGTCATCTGTAAAAGAATTAAAGCTGTCAGACAGATGAGGAGGAGGAAGAGGAGGAGGAGGAGGAAGACTCAAGTAAAGTACCTTGAATTTGTTCTCTGAAATTCACATATTACCTGAAATAAACTGCAAATTTAGTACTATAAGATCATCCAGTAACCATGGTAACACACATCTGTTTTTGTTCTGTTTCTACCAGTTTGTTCAACGTTAAGACTGTTCAAGTGTTTCCGCCTCCTTCCTCAATCATCATCATCTTCATTAATATTAAGTATTATGATAGAGTATGATGTGTGTGTGTGTGTGTGTGTGTGTGTGTGAGTGTGTGTGTGTGTGTGTGTGTGTGTGTGTGTGTGTGTGTGTGTGTCATTAGCAAGCTGGGAACAAGCTGCAATTGTCCATTATCTACACCGTGAACACACAGACACACACATACACACACACACACACACAGCCAATTAAAGTTGTTTGTCAGAGAGAAAATAATTAAAGAAGCCTTGTTGCTGCTGTTGATGATGTCGCCGTGTGTTCAGGGATACTGTTGGTGTGTGTGTGTGTTTGTGCGTGTGTGTTTGTGTGTGTGTGCTTATTCAATTTACTTCTCTCTGTCTCAGTTCAATTGACAAAAACAGTTCAAATACAAGGTTGGCTTTTCTTTAGTTCCCCTCCGTCATATTTACCCACCTGCTGATTAAAAACCATAAATCTGATCAATTAAATCTGATCAAATCAATATTCTTTGACTTGCTTTGTAACTTGTAAGTTTTATTGTCAAATATTAAGTCATTTAAATATTGAAGTGTAACTTCATTGTGTTTGGTGTAATCGTGATGTCATTTTATGATGTATTGATTAGACGTAGGAGACGTATGTGCAACTTTAGAGTTTATAACATTACAGTATCAGTAATCAATATGACACACACACACACAAACAGAACGTCACATTCAAGCAGATTCAGAAATCATGTGTTTGTGAAGTGTTGATGATTATTTTACATCATGTTTTCTTCAAATGTTTGTCTGTAAACAAGCAGTGTGCACTTTGTGTGTGTGTGTGTGTGTGTGTGTGTGTGTGTTTCCAGTGGGAGGTCTGTTTCTTTAGAACAACACAATCACTCTAACATTCATAAGAGGCTGATTAAAGCTTCGTCTCTTCTCCGCTGCTGCTGTTTGTTCTTTATTGTTGTTGATGTTGTTGAGTGAAAATGTTAAATATTCATTATAGACTAAAGAAAAAGCATAATTTAACCTCAAACCGCTTGAAAACTGATGAAAAATTCAGCTGCGTTGACACACAAGATTCAGCTGCGAGGTCCAGGAGCAAATAAAATGCAGCCTGGTGACTGTCCATGTGTTTTATTCTATTGAGTGGTAGAAGTAAAGAAAAATTAAAATGATGTATTGTAATTTGCGCCCCTGACAGCAGGTAACATATATTCTGTTAAATACCTACAGTTTGTCTTTTATTTTGTCATTATATCCCATAAAGACAAATTTTATTTTGAAAAACAACCCTGTTTAAGCCCCGGGCTTCGTGATGTGAAACCTGCAGCCGTGTTTGTAAATTGATAAGTGATTCCCAGCAGGACGGATCACAGTCTGCAGCACCCGCAGCAGGTTCAGCAGCTCATCTATGTTTGTGGACTCAAACGTATATGAATCATACACACAGGCCTCGGGCTTCACACGCCGCCTCTCTGACAGCTGGACGCAGCGCTGCCGTGTTAATATTTACATGTTTACACCATACATGTGAAACCTAATGCACGGATGTCACTGGTTTTACTGTAATTACTGTATTTCCAGAGTAAACAAAGCTAAGAGAAAGAAAATATTCAGGTAAAAGCAGTCAGATTTGGATAAATTTATGACCCAAACTGTTTTTAGGCTTCAGCATCGACCTGAACTTAACGTACACTGAGGGGCAGGTTTGACCTCCAAATTAAGTTTAAAGTTAAATAATCTGATCATTTCCCTCCTGTGTGAACGTCTTTTTAATGATGTAACGTCGTCACAGATCTGAATAATGGCCAACAATGATGTCCAAAATTACTTTTAATTACCTTTAATTTTTGTATGTATGCAGTTTAATACAAAAAGAATCATTCAGCTGACACAGAGCTATAATTAGTACAGATCAATCGGTTTAATGATCTCATTCGTCCAACTTGCACAAATGCATCAATTTTCCTTTTGGGGAACAAACAGGTCACAGCAATGATACAAGCTACTACATGAACATGTCATACATCCATGTGGGAAAATGTTACTGCTGCACAAACTAGATTTAATTAATAATAAATGTTTTAATGCCAGAAATCATCGCTGAATTGGTCTAATTTTGGACTCACATTTACAAGCAGTTTGAGGCAGAATGGGAGGGATTTGTGTTATTTTTAAAGTATATTAACAAGTCGGTAACAAAAGGCCTCCTCGGGAGTAACAGGATTCTTCTCACGACAAATGTTGCGCTGCAACACGTTGGAATAAATTACCAAACAGTCTTTATTTAATCATCCCTGAGACCGACGCCTCGGCGCCGCCGGTCGCAGCATCACATCCCCGAACCTGCGCTGTAAAAGATGACGGGAGGCAGACGACTCGGCTTCACCTGCTGTTTAAAGACGTTCTTTGCTGCGTTTCAGTTTCACGTTCCAAACACGTTCCAGCTGTGTTAACATGATGATCTGCTGTTTTTCTGAGGTTCATATTTTTGTAAACTTCAACCTTTTGGTTGTTTTGGCTCTTGGTTTCTGCCCTTTGGGCTCTGACGGCCCAAACTGATTAAAAATCTATCCATTAATTAGCAATTAAATAACTCTGACTCAAATTAAAAAGCTGAACTAAAGCATGTACGTATCATAAATCACTAAGATTTGAACAGATGTTTGATGGATACAAATCTGATCTGGCAAAAAGATGAAAACTGACAGAAGATGAAGTGGCATAAAGGTGGAAAAGTTTCTTTGTCTTTTTCATTTAAAGTGCAACAGATCCTCCAAACTGAACTCAGAAAGAACCCTACAAGAGTTTTCTGATCGAATCGATCAACAGAACTTCTGTCAGTGTCTCCGAAACCTGGCTGACAAAAAGATTCAAGTGACTGTTTTCAAATTTGGTTTTAAGCACCAAAACTACTTTGTTAGGACAAGAATTAATTTCATTTTGGTAACGATAGAGAACCATCATGGTCCGGGTCAAAGAAATGTTGTGACCGGACTTCCTGGATTCATAATGTTGGCAGTAAATATCTCATGTATGAGTCTATAGTCGAGTATCTGAGTATTAACATCCCATCGTCGGCGGCTGGAGAGTCTGCTGAGCAGAGATGAAGATCCATCATGTTTGACTCACATAGATCAGAGTTTAACACATCACTCGCTTTATTTTTCAGTCTCATTAACCCAGGATCTGTAACTTCCTGCCTCTTAGGGTCTCTCAACCAAAACAACAACAAAAGACGGAGTTTGGTGATGTCATGAAGCAGCGTGGGATCATGGGAGTTGTTGTCTTCACCAGCGTTCCCGTCGCTGCAGTCAGCTTCAGGAGGTTTTTACCGGGAGCTGATTTATCCTCAGAGGTCTCCTCCTCTCCAGAACCAACGGACCAGCTGATTAAAACCAGTAAAAACACTGAGTAACTTTAACTTTGCAGCTTTGAAAAGAATCACTTCATTAAGCTTGTTAAAAAAAAAATCAGAATTCAGAATAAAGTTGCAGCTAATGATACATTTTTCATCATGAATCTATTTATTTTTCTATTAATTGGTCTATAAAATGTCAGAAGAATAGTGAAAAATGCTCAAATTTCCCAGCGTCCAATGTGACTAAAACACAAGAATCTTAATTTACCGTCACGTGAAACAGGCATGTTTGCTGCTCTAGCTCGATTAATTATCAAGATTAACTAATTGTTTAAGCGTTTGTTCAGAATCACTTCTGTGTTGTCATGTTTGGATCAAACCCACAGGCCCGCTGCCTTCCTCGGGTTTCATCTGACAGGTAGATGTGACTTCACGTTGCGGACGCCTGCAGTCAAAAGACTTCCAGCTGCACCTCAGCGAAGAGAAAAGAGAAACCGAATGATGAACAGAGGCTACTCGTCTCCCACTCCAGAGCTGTAAACCAACTTGACAGGTTTCAACACAAGATAAAATCACTTGCAAAGACTTGTCACCTTTTGCAGCACTTTCATCTTCTCGTTCATCAACATATGTCAAAGGAAATGAAACATGGAAGCTGACAGCTCCTGCACCGAGGCTCGGCTGCAGGCGTCGGCACTCGTCAATATTTACATAAGAGTCACCGGGGAAACAGCTAGCGTGGAGGAGTCATTGTCACCCTGATACATCGTGTGTGTGTGTGTCAGTTTTGGAAATTGTGTTTGCTGCAGTTCAGAAACTTCAGGACTTGTTATTGTTGTTGCCTTCGGGAGAAAATAACGAATTAGCTCAGGCGATATCATGAAGACGCCTCCCGAACACGCCTGAATCATCAGAAATGTGTGTGCGGATAATTAACGTCAAATTATCCAAATCAGCAGCTTCTCATTTCCACAGAAAATATCCACAAATCATACATCGAGGGCCAGATTTCACTGAAATAAGTGCATGAGTTTGTTCTAAAATAGTGAAATGCCAAACAAAGTTGTAGTGTGTACGTTTATTTATATACATACTCAACACATATACCGATATATATATATATATATTGTCTTCATCCTCACTTTTTTGAAAAGGCTGTTTTGAGGGTTAAAGGAGTCGTCCACTGATGTACCACTGCTGTTGGACTCACAATGGACAGTCGAGCAGCAGAACCAGAGATATCATATTTTTTATTCCACATGTTCCTTGTTTAAAACCTGGAGCCTACATTACCCACAATGCAACTCAGCTGTCGACAGTCAGGTGGTAGATTCCGGTGTGTGTTGTGATAGGAGCGGCTAATGTCTCCTGCTGCAGAGATGAGCAGCGAGCTGCAGAGGTCGTTGGCTTGGAGACACTGAAGGCTTCATACTCCACAACACCTGGAAACACCTGGAAACTCCTGAAACACCTGGAAACACCTGAAACACCTGGAAACACCTGAAACACATGGAAACACCTGAAACTCCTGAAACACCTGGAAACACCTGAAACACCTGGAAACACCTGAAACACCTGGAAACACCTGGAAACACAGGCTGAGGTGGCAAATTAGTGGAGGTTTCCTTTTAGATTTAGCTTCAGGATTGGTGACTGACTCTCATTTACACTTTAAGTCATCACGTTTCATATGTGTGTACATATATTTATTTTTTATTTAACCTTTATTTAACTCAATTAAAAACCTCTTTTACAAGACGAGGAGTCGAAAAGCAGCATCAAGTCACAACTAGGACAGACAAGAACAAGGCAGCCACGTGTAGTCGTATGTTCGAACTACTGCAGCCAACAGTGTTAAAGTGTGATAGTTTAAATCATCAATATCATGGATGTGTATGTCTGGGGCTGCAGGAGGTCCAGAGACCCTCAAACGAAACGACCAAATGTGCAGTTTGTCAAAAACAAAACACCAAAGAACTTCTGCACTCTCCTGCACAAACTGTGTGGCTTTGTCATCTTAAAACACAGATATTGCACATATTTGTAATAATTTTTTTCATATTTCTATTTTTATATTTATGTTTCTTGACTTTTGCAGTACTCATTTTACCCTTTTCTGTTTATTTGTATGCACCAATAGATCCTGATAATCCTTAATCCCATCTACAAAGCTCTGATGTGTAGTCTTGAACAGATCAGAGACGTGGTCGGAGGTCTGGAAACCGCTTCAGGTTCTCATTAAAAGAAAACCTTCGTCCGGTGAGGAGAGATGTGGGTTAGTGACTGACTGTGGTTTCAGAGAAGCAGAAGCTGCCGATGCAGAACAATCAGATCGTCTTCTGTCTCTGAGAAACTCACACACACACACACACACACACACGGCGGCTCAGCGATGCCACGTGTTTGTGTCTGCGATTTCAGTGTTTTGTGAAAGTGAGGTACAGTTTCAGAGAAAGTGAAAGTAATTAAGACAAACTGTAACATGAGGGAGGCGTGACCTGCGACCTGCAGACTGACACGTTTGGGCTTCCCGCGGCGTCTTCCAGCCCCTCCCACCGCTGCCCTCTGACTACTGTTGTACCTCGCCACGCGCCGCCGTCGGCAAACTTCCCCTCAAAACATTTGCACAACAACATACAACAACGGCACCAAGTTTACTGGGAAGAGACGGCGGCTTTTTAGCACTCCGCCGCATCTCGCACACCCCACGGTGACGGGAATAGCACCCATGGAGGGAGAGGGGGGGCTGTAAAAATGTAACAACGGGTGGTGGGTGTCAAATCTGGTGTTTATTCGTGTGTGTGTGTGTGTGTGTGTGTGTGTGTGTGAATGAAGGGTGTGTGTTCATCTTTAGTGAGTGTGAATGAACAGTGTGTGTGTTCATGTTGCCACAATGGTGTGTGAATAACAGAGTAACTGAGCGGCATGTGTGTGTGTGTGTGTGTGTGTATGTGTGTGTTGAGGTGTTGCAGAAAGTCTGATCCTTCTGAGCGCGCTCACTGCAGCGAGGCAGACAGCCACCGCGTCGGAGGAGTCGCTGTCGTGTGAAACGTCGGACGGTTGACGAGGAACACGGCGTCTCTGTGTGTTTCTGACCGTTTTCTCTCTGTGTTTCTGTTTTTAAAGGGTCAATGCATCATGGTCTATAAGATCATCACGTGTTTGAGGCGTCGTCGTCCTGTGAGAACCTCGTATCTCTAAAAACAGAAAAACAGCCTGTTTTCAGCTTTGTGACGATGCTTTTTCCAGCTGATCCCAGAGGGTTTGAAACAGTTTATGTGGCTTCAGGAGGAGAATTTAAAATCTTCCTCCTTCAGTTTATCTCATTTTAATACTGGAGATCTGGCCTGATTGTGTCTCCTATCGAAGTTAACTTGATCCGTGTGGATTGGTCGTGTCGCTCCATGAGGTTCAGCGGCGCCTCTGCGGCTCGTAGTTGTGACTCTCAGTCGAAGTGTTTTCACGCCGGAGCGGCTCTGAGGTCCCGTTGGTTTCAGGTCCTGCAGAGATTCTGGACCCGCAGATGGACCGAGAGATCAAACTGTGAGCCGCTGGTGTCACGTCCACGTTACTGTGGAGCTGTAGATCAGATCACCTCGACCAGTCAGAGCTCGCCGTCTTCCACGACCTGCGTGATGTCATCAGGAAGGAGGAGCCAGAGACTGTCGGGTCGGGCCGTTGCCAGGCTGAAGTAAAGAGCTGTTCGGCTGATCAGCTCATTAATTGTTTGTCTTATCAGTTTATTGATTGAATTATTTTCCGGCTCATTCATTTTGTGACTCACACCTGTGATTGTGATTGATCAGATGTTTGATTCCTTATTGAACAGTTGATTCATTTGTCAATGACTGGCCAACGAGCGAAGACTACGTGACCAAAAGTATGTGGACACCCAAACATTCCCTCCATGTGATCGCGACACCAAAAATATTCTGAAAACATGATCATTATATTATATGTCATGTATTTACAGTCATTCCTATTTATCTCATTGGTATTTAGTTTTATATTTGATAAAATTATTTCTTTATGGAGCTACTTTGTGTCATGTTGAAACAGGAAAGAGACAAACTGTCGACACAAAGATATTTATGTAAAATATGCTGAAAAATGAGATTTTCTTTTCATGACTCTAAGAGGATCAAACCAGGAAGAACAGACCACAAATACACAAAAGTATGAGGACAGGGGTCAATTAGAGTAAATTACTATAAGTGGCGCACTGTCCAATTGGCTCATTATCCATCTGATCAGTCACCTGATTGGCTCTTTCTCTCAGTGGGTGATCACCTGACTTCAATGACCCAATAACCCAGATGCTGTTGTTAGAGAAGACGACATGAAGGGAAATGTACTTTTCAATGGTCAGGATCAGTCTTACAACCTGACAACAAGATAACAATCAAACAAATCCAGGAAGACACAACTGGTCAGGAACAGGTGAAAATACAAGCACAGGTAACAAGAAAGCAGGAAGAGGCACAGACGGCTGGATGTTATCTGTCTGGCCAGGAGCCGGTGGATGTCAGGGTCAGGTGACCGACAGTCTCTTTAAAGGACGTCTAATGTGTGACGATCAGTCAGAGCGCCGTTACATTGTGAAAGAATGAATCTGTCTATTATCTGTGTTTGTTTTAAAAGATGCTATTCGCTGGCTCCCTCCTCCCTCCTGATGCAGCTGGATCTTCCGCCCGACATGCCTCGCCATAAAGAAGTGTGTGTGTGTGACTGAAAATCAAAAGATATCAACATTTCTCAAAAAAATGTATTCCTCATTAATCATGAGATACATAAGAGACACATCCAGACATGTGTGGTTCAGTGTGAAGTTATTTCTGTAACGTAGAGACAACCTGAGTAGGTTGTGGAAGAGTCGTCCGGCTCAGCGTGGGAGTCTGATTTCCTGAAAGCAGACAGTTCAACCGCTGACTCAGCTCACATCAAAGTATGATTCAGTTAGAAAGATTCCTGCTCGCTCACGGCAGCACTGACTGGTGTCACCCGCAGACCCCGATAAGGGAATTCGCAGGGTGAAAAAGTACAGATCAACTTCAAGAACTCCTCCAACCTGAACAATAAACTACCTTGTTTGTCAGTTTCCAACCCGTCCTCATTAGCCCGGCATCGCCAGACTATTTCACAGATGCGAATCAGTCTGGAACCTCTCAAAAATCATCAACTAAAAGGCAACTTAAAGTATATTTTCCTGTATTTAATTAAAATAATACATCCTATCATGTAGTAAAAGCTGTTGTGTGTTGTCTATAGACCTGCCAAAGAAACACCAGTTTGTCACCGTCAGCCATGTTTTTTGTTTACGTTCGAGGTCGGAAATCGGAAATTTCAACTAGGAAACTCTGACCTCTGACCTCCGACTGTGTCTGGAACACAACAAAAGTCCTGAGTTTGTGTGACCCATCTCACTACGCTGACTTTTTCGGTCTTTATTCTACGTCGCAAGAGGTCGCGTACGTAAACACGTCTTCTGAGGACGTTTGATTAAAAAGACGACAATCTTAAAATGAATTTGTGCATCAGGATCAACCGTTGCTACACTCTGACAGATCAAACCATCATCTTTAGAGAAGCAGCTTCATCATGAGTCAGAGGAGATTCAACAATAAAACGTGTGCGTCTGAATCTACAGAACCACATCGGTCGGAACAATCCTCTCCAGATCAGCGTCAGGATTAATCCAGGTGCTGTGTGTCCCGTCATGAAATGAAGGGATTTGCTCCAGTATGACAGAGTCGGATTAAATTTGTGCCACAATAATCCCATCACAAGGACTGCTAACAGTGTGTGTGAGATGTATTAATCTTCCTGCTTTATCTGTAGTTTGTACATCATCACGTACAAAGCTGTGAAATCCTCATCCAGCAGACGCAACGTCGTCCCATCTTCCCCTCGGTGCAGTGATTCACCGTGCCGGGGTTCAGCTCTCTGCGGATCCACCCAGGCTGAAACTGTGCCGTGTAGTAATAGTCCTTATTTATAGATCCGTGTTGAGTCACAGCAGACGATGCTCTGGCACTAAACTTCATGAGTGGTAAAGACGGTGAGAAAGAGAACCGGAAAGAAACAGCACTGGTTGTTCAGGCGACTCAAAGCACTCAGGTTTACGTTTCCCTGACAATCGAGGTCTCATGGTCCCGTTGGAAGCAGCTTTACGCTCAAACACTGAAGAGGCAACAGATGCTGTTCAATGTTAATTAAACCAGAACACACGTGTCCGGGCCGCCCACCTCCACTCAAAGTAGGAAAGTTACGAAAGGATCAACTTCATGCAGGTATCCTCTGACCTGAAGTGACAACCTGGAGACAACCAATCAACCAGAAGCTGTTTTCTACTCCGCTCTTCATCTCCACCGTCAACATCCTCCCACTTCTCCACGAGACAACTTTAATGAGCTGCTTGGACTTGAGGAAGAAAGACGATGCGTGAAAACACACCACTGCTATTATGGGCCATTATGAGCTTGGTTAAGGCAGAATATGTGGCAGAGCTGGTGGATTGGAGGGGGGGGGGGGGGGGGGGGCAGTTTTAAAGAAGAGGGCATTTTGTAAAATCAGTTAGTGTGTTAAGACTCTCATGACCTTCTTGGCAATAATTACCTGTACATTATTAATAGGAACATTGTTTATTCATTATTCAGGGTAATATAAAAATGTAAAAATGAATGCCAAATGAACAACCTCACTGTCTTTGTGATTGTTTTGCGTAATTTTTTGGTTGTTTTGTGTCTTTCTGTAGTCATTTTTCATATCTTTGTAGTAGTTATGTATATCTTTATGATTGTTTTGCGTCTCTTTGTGGTAATTTGACATCACTTTTTGGTCATTTTTGAGTGACTTTCTCACAATAAATGTCAACAGTCAACTCATACAGAGGCTCTGAGACTAATAACCCAACTTCATATCAACTTTTGCCTCTTGTAGGGGCGGCACCAGGGGTGGCCAATCGAATGGCCCTCCTCTGCCCCCCCCTGCTGATTGAACAGTGCGACACAGCTGCAGGTTATGGTTAGACCCTCCGGCTGTAAACCTTTAATAATCTTAATAACAACAGCTATTATCAGTATCTGTTTGTTCTGTTTGTCGTCATCCAAACACCAACCTGCTGACCTGACCAGGTACGCACACACACACACACACACACACACACACACATGCAGACACACACACACACACACACGCACACACACCGTATGCCAGGATACTGACATCATCCTTGATAATGAATGGAAGTAAATGGAAGCAAGGTTGAAGCGTAGGAGGCTGGCAGAAGTGTGTCTTTGTGTATACATCTGTGTGTGTGTGTGTGTGTGTGTGTGTCTCCTAGCAACCAACACATTTCACTCTCTGTTTGTGACAAACCGACATCAGCAGCAATCTGAGGAATCTGAGCTCAAATTCAACAGGTGAGTGTGTCATGAACATCTGTTGATAGATGGACAGATAGATAGATGATGAATAGATAGATGGATGGATGATGGATAGATAGATGATAGCTGGACGGAAGGATGGACGGATAGACGGACGGATGGATAGATCACGTCCACCCTCTCAAACAGGTAGATGACTCCGTTGTTGCTCTCTCGGGGAAAACAGCAGAAACACTGGACCTGTTTGAATTATTCAGAGGCAGAAACAACCTGCTGGTGGCGCTGCACTACAGGACAGGTCCAGAGTTTACAAAACATCCCTTCACTCCGTCCGTCAACCCATCTCTTTATTTTTATTTTTATTCATTTTTTATTACATCCATTTAATCTACCGTCTTTTAATCTCTGTCCGGATCAGGGTCATAACTTCCACTATTTTAAGACAATTTATAGGCCTGCAAAATGACATAAAGACTATTACCTGAATTATGGATTATTGGTTCCAATTATTGGGAAAGTAGTTTTGTTAGTTGAGTTTTTAAGCAGAATAAATTTTCTCATATCAAACCATTTAAATGAAACCTGCAGAAAATATCATTGAATAGCAAATCTCATGAATTTAATGTGAAGAAGTTTAGGACTCATGTTCAGTACAACTCCTCTTATCCAGAACTCTGTTCTTGGGATTATTTATTAAGATTAAGTCAAATTCAACCCAAAAGAATAAATGAATAACAAGTGTGTCTCTAAGGATCCACAGTTTATTTAACTTAAACCATCTAAACGTGTCAGTGTTCACATGAAACTCACTTTTCTCAATTTAAAGACTGAAACCAACTGTGCCTCCGCCGCTGCAGCCCGTCACCCTTCATCCATCCATCAGTCCAGGAGGCTTCCCTCTCTCCTCTCCTCCCTCCTCCTCCTCCTCTCCAGCCACTGTTGACGTCCATGGCTCTGTCACCCGCATCACCGGTTTCCACGCTGCTCTCTGGTCCAGTCATGTAGTCATTATGGCTCTTCGGATTCCCTCTGTATTCACATCCTTCCTCTGTTTGTCTTCTCACGGCTCTTCTGCGCGTTTTCTCTCAGTTTTGTTGTAGTTAATCTGTCGTCGTTTCTGTCGGAAACTCTTGTTTTTGCGCTTTTTCCGACGTTTTGGGGAGTTCCGTGCGTCCGAGCATCGCGCACCGCTCCACGCGTCAAATCCGTCCTGCGGCTGCTCCACCTGGACCCGTCGGCTCCCGCTCCGCCGTTCATTTCCCCCTTCAGTCGCCCGCGCGGTCATTTATCATCGTCGTGACTCCTAATTGTTTCTTGGCAGAGTTGGAAACCACCGGGGAAAAGGCTCATATGAGTGCGCCTCCGCTGATCCGTGCGCCCAGCCCGCTCCCGTTCTCAGGGGGGACAAACAACACCAACTCCGGCACCGGGGGAGGAGGAGGAGGAGGAGGTGGAGGAGGTGGCGATGTGATCTCCTTCCAGATCCAGATCGGTCTGAGCCGGGAGCCGGTGCTGCTGGACGCCGCAGAGCTCAGCCTCAGTCAGGTCCGGGAGGTGGCGTGCTCCATCGTGGACCAGAAGGTAACCAAGACCGTAAACCAGGTCCTCATCAGACCCTCTGACTCCTGCAAAAGTTGTAATGATGTGAGAAAAGTTCTGCCAGTGCTGAAGTTTGATTCATTAAAGGCACATTCAGTAGTTTTTTTTTATCATAACTTGACTTGCAGGTAAATTCTTACTTAGAATTAAAGAGCTGAAAATAAAACATTTTTTTATTTTTTACAATCTGTCAAATTATACTAGATGCAGAAAAAAAACCCATGAAGCCAGTTAGCTATGGGTTGGGGTTAAAATAACTGATGAAGAAAACTTGTTGTTCAGGGGCCCCGGGTGCCGATGTGCTGCTGGGGCCCCACATAGTTTCTTCAATCTGAAAGTAATTTGATTAAACACATCAAGTTCTGAGTATTCGCCATCACGTTGCATCCTCCCAAACAAATGTTCAGTCACTGAAGGTGGAAAGTCATTCTTGACCTTGAAAGAAGCAGTTTAAAGAGCAGCTTCTTGTTTCTGTGGTTTGCCTTCGCACTTTGCTGCAGTGATGTACAGGTGAACTGCTGCACGCCGTGACATCACTGGGTGTGGTTACAGGTGCAGCAGTGAAACAGACGTGGGGAACCGTATTCATTCAATGCGAACACCCTTTAAACTAAAGACCTGCTCAGAATCAGGATGTAGTCTGGATCTGGGACACAGAGTCTCTTTGTTGCACTGTTGTCACGGAGATGGTCACATGACCTAAATAGGGAACCATGGTCACGTGATAGATTACGATGTGGTGATAATGCCCCCCCTCCCATATGCAACGGCTGAACCATGTGATGGACACTGAGCAGAAGAGGACTGGAGATGTGGTTGAAAGCTCTGGAGAAATCTATAAGTTGACCTGATGTTTTGAGCTCTGAGGTTCGTTTCCGGCTTCCCTCCGTCAGTAATCCAATGTTGCTTCTAATCCTGTGTTTTGATTTCTGGTGGAGCCACACCGACTGATACTGGCAGGGATTATTCAGTGTGATAAGTAAAAGTAGAGGCAGCGTGTATGAGTGTGTGTGTTAGGTTTTACATGTCTGAATACAACCTGGGGCCCCCTCCTACCAGAGTCAGAGGTGATATGAAGTTGGTTTATTAGTATCAGAGCCTCCATATGAGTTGACTGTTGACATTTATTGTGAGAAAGTCAATCAGAAATGACCACAAAGGTGCAAAATCCCTACAGAGAGACACAAAACGATCACACAGAGAAGAAGTCCCTGTAATGACGGAGCTGAAAAGGTTTGGCCTTTAGCGACAGTTTCCCACATGTACAGTATGCACGTGTGTGTCTGTGTGAGGGGGAATATTCAATAACTGATGTATGGCTAATGTTCAGTGCCATAGGCGATGCCGTCTACAGTAACACTCACAGTCAGGGACACAACAACATGTTGTGCAGTAAAAGACACAACTGTTCTCCAGCACACGAGGCTTTATTCACACACCATTCAACATTTCAGCCGTCGTCAGTGGGAGTCTGAGGCAGTAAAATGGCAGTAAAACACAGACAGTTGTCTGTTTCCACTAAATTGGTCCCAGAAAGCAACCTCAGGAACTAAGTGTTGGTGTTTCCACTGATGATCAGGCAAATTATAGATTTAAAAAGTGACATTTCCACATAATGAGACAACAACACAGAGTCACCTTGTTGTTCTTTTAAATGTGAGAGAAAACCGTAGATCTGAGGTTGGAGAGGAGACGTGCAGCCGTGGATGGGAAGAAAATATAACAGCAAGATGCCTGCGGTGTGGGGGTTTTTGGGGCTTTTTTGTTTTATTTTTTTATTTCTATTTAGCACATAATTGTATTGAAACGAGGCAGAGGAACAGAGGAAACTATCGTACTTACATGTTATATCTTATTTGTCACGTGAAAGATGTTTGATGTGAAGGACCTGATTTTTTGGGGAATAAAGTGGCAGCAGCCTAGTTCTGAAAGCTACTGAAACGTTTCCTTTAGTTGCCTCCAGGTAACACGAGCCCCTCCACCTTGACCTAGCCTGACCTCCGATGCACCATGTTTGTTGACCTGTGAGCCAGCGCTGCGTTGATGGAAAGACGTGTGATCAGACGTCATTATACAGGAAACCTATCCAGATACAGACTGCACGTTACTACAGGCGGAGGCGATGTAAGTGCGTTAAGGTTTTACAGCGAAGCCTCGGGGTGTGAGCGGCGCCACAGATACGCGATGGCGACGTGTTTCGGATGCTGGTGGAGACTGTTGGCAGTGAAGACGTGTGTGTGATACTGATGGGCGATCTATTAATCCAAACCTACATCTCAGGTATTTACTGCCGTTAATATATTTATTTTACCACTTTTTATTCATTTCTAGCATGAAAACTTTAGGCTCAACATCCGTCACTAACCTTGTCCTTGAGTGCTGACCGGAGACTCAGGATGTATTTGCAAAGCCTCTAGAAACATGACTGCAGCTCTCTGATGGCTCGCAGTGTGTTCAGCAGTGTTTCCCTCCTGGTCTAAAGTGTACAGTATGCGAGCCTGGTGTTAGTCAGTGCAGTGACTCACTCTGAGGCTCAGTCCCTTCTCGTTGGAAACCAGCCGAATGCGGCCTTTGTTCGCTCTCCCTGCAGGGGTTTCTCTGTTTTTCTGCCTTTGCTTTATGAACTGAAGCTGTTGCCAAGCGTTTGCAGTTAAACTAAACAGAAACACGCACACAGACGGCGTCGGCGTCCTCGTGAATGAGATAGATGTCCTCTCTCTCACATGGACACGTCATGTGTTTCTGGATGTGAGCTTGTTTTTCTCTCATTTACATAAATAACAATGATGTTGCTATTAATGTGATTTCTCCCTCAGCACCGAATCTGAACAAAATCTAGTGAACATCAACACTGAACATCAAACCTCAGTGTCAACATGCCGGAAAGATTGATTTTATTTAATTAAGGAGTTTCCTGTTTTCACTAAATGTGAATCTAAATAATAATTATTAATTATTAGAATTATTCACAAGTCAATGTGAATAATGTCAATATTAGCGTCTTGATGTCTGCCTATCATCCATTGACCTCCACAGGTAGTTTGGAAGAAGCTCAAATAGGAAGCATAAAGTGAAACAGGACGGGGAATAAAAGAGGCAGGATCGGGATGGTATGGGACCTGAATGGGACTGTGATGGGATTTGGACCTGAGGTGAAACAGGAATCAGGAATAAAGGAAACTGGATCGTTATGGTTTCCTGTTGTTATCGTGACTGGATTCGGAGGAAGTTGGGTAAGGGATTGGGATTAGATCGAAATGGGAATCAACCAGGATTGGGAGAGGTTGAGGGTGGTATCGGATCAGGACTGGGATGGAAACGGAGCTGGGACTGGGACAGGATTCTGGCGGTTTCAGGACAGGTTCATGATGGTATTGGAAAGAATCGGGACAGAATCAGAACAGGATCAAGGTTCGATTAGGATCGGGTCAGGATTTAGTTCTGAACGTGACGTGATTGGAACGTATCGGGACAGTATCAGAACTGGAGTGGGATTGGGAGACTGGAATAGGAGCAGGATGGGATGGAAACGGAGTTGGAAAGGGATCGGGGGAGATTGCGTCAGGATTGGAACGGGTTCTGGATGGGAGCATAATGGGATTCGAACAGGATTGGGGAGGGATCAAAATGGGATTGGAAAGGAATCGGGAAAAGATTGGGATAGAAGCATAAGGAGAGGATCGGGAAGGGATTCAGACAGGATCGAGGCAGAATTGGGAACAGATTGGGATGTGAACAAGAGGGAGACAATCAGGACTTTACTGGGACAGTACCAGGATACGATTGGGTGCAACATGAAACCGGTCTGACGTACAAATTAGAAAATGGTGGAAAACAACTGCTCCGTGTGAATGTAAACCTAAAACAGAGACAAGGAGGGGCGAATGTTAGTGTGGACCTTTCCACTGTCACACTCTCTGTGACGTGTCCATTATCTCTGTTCAGATCCACTAATCGTCTCATTTTAGGTGAAAATCACTTAATTTCCCCACAGTGAGACTTTTACACCTGAACGCAACACACACACACGTACCTGAAACCTGAGAACCAGGACGCTAGCGGCTTGACACAGTGCGTCTCACACACACACACACACACACACCCACACACACACACGGGTTGTTGATTAAAGTGTTTGTAGCAGGTTGTTGTATATTCTACAGAGGAATATAAAGTACAGCAGGTCACCGTGACACCTGTTCACACACCAAACCTGTGTGACATCGCTCGCAACATGAAACACTTAACACTTCAAATGGCACCAAATGAACTGATTAACAAGAGAAGGTGTGTGTGTGTGTGTGTGTGTGTTTGTGTGTGTGAGTGTGTGTTTGATATTGCCTTTTATAAATCGTCTTAAAGGTTTTCAGAAACTCAACCAAACTGTTTCTCCGCTAGAATTGCAAAGTTTCTCTTCCTCTAAATGTTGGACTGACAGATCTGAGGCCCAATCAGAGCTGGGGAGGGTTCCTCAGCTTCCTGCTCATTGGCTGCTCCGTCACATCAGGTGATGGTGGAGTTTGCAGAGACTCTGTGGACGTTCAGACACAACTGTCCTGTTTGTTTTGTTCTTGCTGTTTTTGTCTGTCCAAATATTGGACCCTAGTTAAAGATTAAAGATACAATAACTTATGGCCATAACAACATGAAACATAAAACATATAGAACAGATCACAGGAAGTGTCCACAAACACCTGCTGTTACAATTACAATTGTCCGAAAGCAGTTTTCCCAAATGTAGCCGACACACATAGTTTAAGGGGCGCTGGCACAAGATCATGAGTTAAGTTAAAGATCAGGCACAGACACAGCCTCAGGGCTCTCCCTCCACCTGCTGACACACCTGCCGTTATCTCATCAGTCCTTCAGTGATTTCAGCCTCCAGCTCTTTCCCTTCGCCACGACATCAGTGTTGTGCACGATCCCACCTCTTCCTCTTCCTGGTTTCCACTTCCTGATTTCCTGCCTGGTTTAGACCTTTTTCCTTCAGCTCCCTGCAGGGACAGACAGGGAGTTTTTTTTTTTTTTCTCAGTAATGAACCCAAACGCTGTCGAACACGTTGGATGTGACTGAGCATCCTCACACACACACACACACACCTCTGCCACTCTGTAACAGTAATAATAAAAGCTGTGTGTTTCTGTCGGTAGCGGTTTTTCCTTGTTGCCTGGCAACTGATGATGATTGCGGCTGTGAAGTGTCCTTCTGAGGGCCATTATGAGACACACACACACACACACACACACACACACATCTGTTCTCTTCTGCTTCATTCAGTGTGTGTGTGTGTTGTCATTGTTCTCTTTCATCTCACTTTTTTCGTCCATTCATGTCTTTTCATCCCATTTTCCCTCATTTCTCTTCTGTCCTTATAGCCTTTGATGTTTTATATTTTTCTAATAAGAGCAGAACTTATTGTGTTGTTTAGTTTTCCTTCCTTATTCATTTATTGTTGCATGGCGTTTATAATGGCGACATTTCTGTGCATCACCCCCAGCATAGTGGAGTAGCAATATAAAGTAGCATGAAAAGGAAATAAAGTACAAAGAACTTGATTAAATGTGACCATCTTTGTCTGTATCAACCCCTAAAGCTCACACACACACATTTAAACACACACAGATATAAAACTGTATCTGCTGCTGCTGTCACTAAATAATGATCACACACACACACACACACACACACACCTTTATAAATGGCATCATGCAGCATGTCCTGTTGTCATGGTGATAGCCCTCTCTCATCCCCATTAGGTGTTCTAGGCGAGGAGCGGTGCATCGGCGCCGTTGTCGTGTGGAAACCTCACAACTGAAGCTGCGGTCGAAGGATTTGGAAAAACACATCCTGAAATAAACTGAAATAAACTGTGAAATCAGGACAGTTTGGTTTGGAAAAGAGGTTTTCAGCTGCACTGATGATCAGCTCCCATGTGAGAAACAGGCAGCGATCATCTCTACTGCACTTACAGTCAAACAGAATCCAAGTGCTCACATCCTTCACTTCACTAACAAAGAGCAAGCCAATAAAGATGGATTTAGAACAGTGTACTGTTAATGTGGAAGGAGGAGAGCCAGGAGGACGTAGAAGGGATGGATTTAGGGTTCAGGGGGAGAGATGAGGGGTGAGGGTGGGATGTGTTCGAGGCGTGGTCCTTGCACCTGTAATACTTTATTAAATAAACGTAACAATACCACAGTGTAAGAATGTAAAAAGTCCTGCATTAGCAATTCTCTTATATTCACCAGCAAAATGTACCAAAATATCAAAAGTAAAAGCACTAACGATGCAAAATGGCCCCTTTCAGAGTTACATTATGGAGCCGTCAAGGTCACAAAAGAAGATGTGTTTTTTTTATTTTACACACATAAGATAATAATTTATACACAAGTTTTATCATGTGCAACAATAACAAGCTTCCACCTGATTGGTCTAATCGGCAACATAAATGAAAACACCTGTGAGGGTCTGTGGGAGCTTTAATCTATGACAAACGTTGCAATTAATAAGTTGATCATGTATTTTTGTTTGTAAAATCAAAGTAACTAAAGCTGTTAAAGAAAAGCCTCTGGGATGTGGTGCAGTTGAAGTAGAAAGTAGCACAAATAAGTAAAGTCCTCCAAATTGTCCTTTAACACAGTTCTGCAGCTGCTGCACATTTGTTTCTAAAGCCTGTTTCACACATTAAACCTACAACTGTGCTGCGTTCAATAGGCCTTTTTTCACAGCAGACTTCCCGACTTGTCGTGTTGTCACGTTAACGACGGCTCAGCTCCAACGAGCGTCCCGGTGAGCCGCAACAGCGAGCCAGCGTTCACAATAATAAGACCCTGGAAGTGGCTAATCTAAATGGGATGCAGCTGTTATCGATGTTATTGATTACACCTGCGCTCCTCCTGCTGAGACATTTCAACACGGCTGCTGTGAAAAAGACCTTTCAGTGGTGTTTTATATTGACTTCATCCCCCAGTTCTGTCAGAGACTTCAGACAACAGCTGAACTAAACATTGAATTTAATTTGAATTTATTTAGTTCTGGATGTTCAGGACTTTGTGCTGTTGAAGGTCGATAAAGAGACCGGCTGGACTGTATGTGAGCTCTGTTAGTGGGTCAGCAGTGTGTGTGTGTGTGTGTGTGTGTGTGTGTGTCAGTATTGATCTCTTGTTTAAACCACTCACACTCATTAAACACCCTTTAAACCCTTAAAGGAAAATTCCGTCTCATTACAACTTGTGCTTATTTTTTGTAGTTTTGTCAGTTGTGAAAACACCACAAGTTAAAGGAGTAGTTCAATATTTTTACTACGTTTATTATTTTTCTCTCTGATGTGTGGATGGATATCAATCTCACATCTGTGTGTACAGTACAGGACCTGGCTAGCCTAGCTTAGCATAAACACTGGCAGCAGAAGCTTGAGCATAAATGCACGTACTAACATCTCTAAAAATCACTAATTAACTTGTATCGCATTTTTTAAATCTGAACACAAACAAATGTAAAAAGTTAAGTGCTGGAACTATTTCTTGACAAAGTATCCATCCGCCCTGCACAGCTGTGTCTCCCACCAGAGGTCTGGTTCAGTTTGGGTCTCTGTGCAGACATGAAGCAACTTTGGGACGCTGCATCCACGAAAAACAGCAACAGAACAGAAGGTGGAAGGCTTCGGTGCGACGTAGATGTTGGAGATGTTGGAGATGTTGGAGATGTCGTAGATGTTGGAGATGTTGTAGATGTCGTAGATGTCGGAGATGTTGGAGATGTTGTAGATGTCGTAGATGTCGTAGATGTTGGAGATGTTGGAGATGTTGGAGATGTCATAGATGTCGTAGATGTCGTAGATGTTGGAGATGTTGGAGATGTTGTAGATGTCATAGATGTCGTAGATGTCGTAGATGTCGGAGATGTTGGAGATGTTGTAGATGTCGTAGATGTCGGAGATGTTGGAGATGTTGGAGATGTCATAGATGTTGGAGATGTTGGAGATGTTGGAGATGTCATAGATGTCGTAGATGTTGGAGATGTTGTAGATGTTGGAGATGTTGGAGATGTTGGAGATGTCATAGATGTCGTAGATGTTGGAGATGTTGGAGATGTTGTAGTTCCACTTACAGAAACAATAACTCTTAAAGTGACACATTTCTTCTGCTGACATGATATTTTTAGATTTAGTGCTTCTACTGTTACTGTACTGTAATGATCAGCCAATGAAAAACTTCATGGCATCTGCAGCTTCTTGTTAATTTTGTTCAAATATCTGTAGCTGTTAGAATATAGACGTAAACCCCAAGAACACTTTTTAGACCAAGATCAATTAAAGAAACTATTGATGGGAGATTGTATTGATTAACAGAAGCTAGTGGAACAGAGGCAAAACAGGAAGTGACATCAGGACTTTATAGATTTATCAATACATCACTCAGTTCACTTTGATCAGAAACAGTCATTTTGTGTCAGAGATACACATTCAGATCTAAAGGAAACAGTCAGCTGGGCTTCTGGTGAGAACTACAGTACCCACAATGCCTTGCGGGGCAGCCAGGGAGCTGCAGGTTAATATGCGGCGCGATACATTCAGTACAGAGAGTATTGAACTGAATAGAAACAGATGGAGGAGGAGAGGGATCAGCCTTGAGTTCCTGCTGCCATGACAACAAGACTAGCACTGCTGCTATGGTGACACCACGCACACACACACACACACACACACACACACACATACACACACCACACACACACACCACAAACACACACACACACACACACACACACACATACACACACACACACACAAAGATGTATCTATGAAGTGTATTGTTGAGATCTTGTTGAGAGGCAGAGACAGAGAGCGATGAGGCACTAGAGAGGAAGAGGGGCGAGAGACCCCCACTCACAGATGGACAATGGGGGGGCTAGAGAGTGAGAACATGAAAAGTGAAGAGTCCCCTCCTCTTCCTCCTCTTCATCATGTTCTACAGCATTTTCTGCTTCCTCCCTTTCTTTCCTGATCATGTCTGTCTCCTCTCCCTCCTCTTCCTCCCTCTTATTGTTCTTGTCTTCTTCACATTCGACCTCCTCCTCTTCCTCCTACTCTTATTCTTTCTTAATTTACTCCTCATTCTCCTCCTCCTCTTTTGCACCTTCTTCTTCCCCCTGCAACTGTTCTTCTTTATCAATAAGAACCGTGTGTTCACTAGCAGTGCTCGAAAGTAACTAAATACAACTTTGAGGTACTTTACTTCCATCTGATGCAACTTTCTACTTCTTCTTCTCTGCACCTCAGGAGGAAATATTCTGCGTCTGACTGCACTACGTTCATCTGACAACAGTTACTTTTAACATGAAGATTTTACACACAGAGGAATTGAATACATTTATAAAGTAAAACACATTTCTTAAGTTTCCTCTCTGAAACTTGTTCTTCTTCTGTATGATCAATGTGTCCAAAACTGTCCTAGTTTTACCAGAATATTTTTATATTTAAAATATATTTTTGTGAGATGACGAATCTTAACAAACAAAGTGTAACAAATCCTGTGTCCCTCTGTGGCCCGGCACTCTGTGTTACTGTCCCTGTTCTCCAGACCTGCCATCTTCATACTCTCCACCAGATGCCCTCAGACTTTCCCCACCCATCCCCACACCTGTGTTCTCATCAGCCCTGCACTCACCTGGCCTACTCCCACTCCTCACCTGTTCCTGTCAGTTCGTTGTGTGTTTGTGTGTGTTACCCTGTGCCATGTGTCTGGTTTTCCCCGTGACTTTTCGTTCACCTACCTGCTCTGGACTTTATTGCTTGTTTTGTTTTGGATTTGCAGTGTGCCTCACCATCCTGTAACTTTTTAATTAAACTCCTTGTAATATACCTGCCGGCCTCTTCTCCTCTATTCTCTGCGTTTGGGTCCTTACCCTGTTTTCCTGCTTTATTCCACCTTGACATCCTGTGAATAGAGATTTGTGCTGCTGTTTGTTATTATTTGGTTAATTTGATTGTATTATTGCCGTCTGAAGTTATCAGTTAATTATTGAAGTTTATAACATGATGCAGAGTTCAGTCTGTAAATTTACTACATTAGTGTTTTTGTATTAATTTATTCTGTTAGATTATTCTGTCCATCAGCTGCTGATGAGAATTTGAATGATTTATTCATCTGCTGATGAAGATCAAAGCTCCTTGTTGCTTTTTTCGGGTCTCTCACATTTAAATTTGCTTTATTGGCACGACTATAATTAAAGGAGAGGTTCACACTTTTTCAAGTCTATATTGAAACAATACTCACATGCCCATATGTACATTAAAAGTGTTATCAGCCGCCATATTTGTTCCTCCTGTCCACACTGGCGACAAATACATCGAGCAAAGCCAAAGGAAGTGATGAGGGACGAAATCCAAAATCCTGCTCTGCACAGAAAAGACTCTGTAAGATCCTCTTAATTCACTCTTGAGTCATCTGATGTACAGCACTGAGTTTAAAAAACACTGAAAGGGGTTGAAGTGGCAGTTGAAGCCGTTAAAGACAAAGTGTCAGTTCAGAAGTGAATGTGCTGAACAGAGTTAGTTAAAGTTCGAGGACTGAAAGAAGTTTAGGTGTCAGTTGAAACAGAAGCACTGAAGCGGCAGATGAAATGTAAGCACTGAAATGGATAAGAAAGAGGTAGAAGTGTCATTTGTTCAAGTGCTTAAAAGTGTTGAAGGGTCATTTAAAACAAAAGCAATGAAAGTGAATGTGTGAAAGGAGCTGAAGAATCAGTTTTCAAGTTAGATTTTGGTAAAGACCTCTGTTTCTCAGTCTGTAGTTGCTCACCATGCCTGTATTATTTGTTCACTGCTCTGTTTTCTGTCTCTGTCAGATCCCAGAGTGTGTTTTCTATGGGATGTATGAGAAGATCCTGCTGTTTCGTCATGACCACACATCAGAGAACATGCTGCAGCTGCTGCGCTCTGCCTCTCAGATCCAGGAGGGGGACCTGGTGGAGGCCGTGCTGTCAGGTAACACAGGCTGGGACAAGACATTACGACCTACCTTCCTGTACCTACCAGCACAGGAAACAGAACAAAATAAGAGCCTGCTGGGTCCAGTCTAACTCAGTCTAAGTGAACACAGACATAAAACACATATTGAATCACTCAGTGTGAATTCCTCTTCCAGGGGATGTCATTATCTCTGATGTCCTCCAGAATAAACCTACAGAAATCAGCTTAGAAATCAGAGGAAAAAGACGCTGCAGAAGCTGCCTGAGAATCTTCCTGTTTTAAGTTTCCTTCAGTTTCAAAGTGATCCAGTGACAGTTGTCTGCACGTCCAAGGGGACACTGCAGACAGGAGCTGCTGATTCAGCAGGCTTTTAATGGAGACAATTTGACAAAATGTCAACAAATATAGGCTAAAATAGCAGTACTGACATTATTACAGCATATTTTACGGGGTCTCGCTCTCCTGATGGCTTTCATTTCTGTCGTCATATTGGTTCCCAAACAGGCCGATATCTTAGTGTTCTCTATCTATCAGGTTAGTAACAACATTTCACACAAAAGTCAAATTTCATGGGATTTAAATAAAGGTGCAGCCAGTTCACTGAAAAACAGCCCATTGCAGCTGTAATTCTGACTGTAGTGGGGGTGGAAAATGACCAACATACGCTCTACAGACGGGATTACAGTCACTGACCATCACAGGTAGTGTTAAAGTCATCGCACCTCCCCTAGAAATATATCCAGTCATCAAAAAATAACACTAAACCAGTCATGAATCAGTGTGTGTTGGTGCTCAAGGGATCATATAAAAAGGCACAAGATACACCATAAAATTAAACACTAGATTAGATTAGATGTATTGTCATTGGCCAACCAGTTAGTGTAAACAGCAGTAAAAGTACATATAGGGCTATATCAAGATAAACTAATGTTCACAATGAGCAATAAACCAACAGGGGGAGAAATAGCAGGAAGGGGATGTAACTGTGATTAATACAAAATAAATAAAACTATACAGATTATGTACAATACGCTCAGAACCCAATAAATAGTACACTATAATACTTCCTGTTTGCAACACACTTTCTGTGCTGTTCATCCCAACTGGTCGTACGGAAAACAGAAACAACAGGAAAGAGTGATGAGATATACAGAAGGAATAAGATGCAGAACGTCCCATCAGCATGTTTTTTATATCTCTCCTCTGTCCACCCATACACACATATTACTGCATGTTGAAAACCTGAGGATATAAATCACTGATGACATAAGGTATAACTTTATTTATACAGCACTTTTCCACACAAAGTCTTTTAAATGGTTGAACCAGGATTTCAGGAGTTTTTATAAGTGGTTTAAAAGTCTCATATTAACGACACATCTGGCTAAAACATGTGGTGATTGATATAGTGTGTGTGTGTGTGTGTGGTGTGTGTGTGTGTGTGTGTGTGTGTGTGACGTGCGTGTGGTGTGTGCGTGTGCGTGTGTGAGCATTGCTCTGTTTTTGGCTGAGCTGTAGGGAGTCGAGTATTTGATTCTGTAAAGGTGTCAAACACTCAGCGGGTCACACTTCAATTCACCTCACTGGATGGATGAGCGTGTGTGTGTGTGTGTGTGTGTGTGTGTGTGTGAATGTCTCACCTCCTGAGTGATGCTCTCTTTAACACACGCACACACACACACACACACACCTCATCACTCGTTTCCACTCCTTTAATCGTCTGTCTGCTCCAGCGGTGGAAAGTAACGAAGTACATTTACTCAAGTGCTGCACTGAAGTACAACTTTGAGGTACTTGTACTTTACTTTACTTTCATTTTCAGCCACTTTATTCTTAAAATATTGCACTTTTATTCTACTTGATAACTTTAGTTACTTTGCAGATTCAGATTATTAAAACAATATCTAATCAATAATACCTGACGTATTATTACAGATTAAACTAACAGCAGTATATAAAGTCATTAAAATGAGCTAAAGTGATCAACACATTAGTTCTTGTACTTTAAGTATATTTGAAGTTAATACTTAAGTAACATTTTGAATGCAGGACTTTATTCTACACTGTGGTGTTCCTACTTTTACTCAAGTAAAAGATCTGAGATCTTCCACCTCTGAAAAAAGATCAAAACCACCAGAACCATCAGTTCAGATCACAAGAGGATTCTGGGTAAACCCGGTCCCAACAAACCAGCCCAGAGAAGCGCCCGCAGGTACCGAGAGGTTTTTAAACAGCCGGATCAACACCTCAAAGAATCCAGATGTGTTTACCAGATCTTCATCTCGTCTGTCTGGCTGCCGTCCAGCTCAGGACTCAGGTGTTCACGCCGCGCTGCGCTTACCACCTGACGCCGAGTGTGTGTGTGTGTGTGTGTGTGTCTGCATAATGCTAGTCTGAATTTGTGTTTGTTTTCAGTAAAATGTTTGTATTTTTCTGTGTGTGTATGCAACCTTTTTTCATCTTTCTAAACGTATCTTGTCTTATGTGTTTTATTATTATTATTGATACATAATAATAATAATCATTTATTAAACTCAGTTTTTGTATTATTTTGAATTGTCTGATTTGCTTCATTGCAGTACTGAAATATTTGAATCCTGGTTCGAGCATGTAAAGCACTTTGTGACTTTGTGTTGTGTAAATAGAGTTTATCATTATTATTCTTTAAAGAAAAATGTAACTTCCACATTTGAAACTCACTTGAAGGAGATTTATTGTTGTAAAGGTTCAGTCTTTCTTCTGATTGGTGCTTTTGATTTGTCCCTTGAAGTGATTGTGCTGAAAGGAGTTTTTATTTGACGTCATTTGAAGTACAGCACTACGTTTGGAAGCAGTCTAAAGAGTTGGAGTGTTAGCTGAAACAGAAGCACTGAAAAGAAAAGGACATTAAGTGGCAGATTTATTTTAGTGGAAGCCCTGACAGGAGTTGAAGTGGCAGTTGAAACGCAAGTACTGAAAGAAATGTATGTGGCAGATCAAATGTAAGCACAGAAAGCAGTTGAAGTGGCCGTTGAAACATACTGACTGGAGTTGAGTAATTGGATGTACGAGTTTAAAACACTAAAAGGAGTTGAAGGGGGAGTATTGAAAGAAATTCAAGTGGCAGATCAAATTTAAGCACTGAAAGAAGTAAAAGTGCCGATTTGAGTCATTTGAAGTACAGAACTGAATCTGAAACACTTAATGAAGTTGAAGTGGCAGTTGAAGGGAAAGTATTGACGAAATGGGAGATTAATTTTAAGCAGTTAAAGATGTTGAAGTGTGAACAAAGTCAGTTAAAGTGCAAACACTGAAAGGATTTGAAAAGTAATTTGAAGTACAATGACCGAGTTTAGGCGTTCGTTGAAACAGATGCACTGAAGCGGCAGAATAAATAAATGGATGAAACTAAAAAAACAGGCACTGAAATCATATTCCTACTCCTTCACCCCCTCACCCAGCTCCTTCCTCCCTCACCCTCCTCCTCTTTCTCCCTGTCCTCCTCCTTTTCCTCTCCATCGTTATTATTTTCCATCCCGTTTACAGTCCCCGCACCATCTTTCATTAACTTTTCCTCCCCTCTTCCTCTTTATCTCCGCCCTCGTCCACCTACTCTACCTTTTCCCCTCCTCCTCCTCCTCCTCCTCATCAGTCCGGATACTAACACTCAGTTGAAAACACTTTTGTTAACAGCTCTCTGTCAGTCCCGGCGACAGCTCGAAGTGTGGAGGAAACAAACAGGAAATTGACTTTGTATGGTGCAACAGGCAGCTCCAGCCAAGCGAGCTGATTGGTCACAATCGACCTGAAAAAAAACATCCCGATAATTCCCGAAACACTGAGCCAGACAGGTTTTATTGGCTGTGATTTTAACCAGGGAGCTAGTTAATAATCTCTGTTGTTTCCTCCAGTTTTTTATTCAGCTCACATTAAGGTTGTTTATGATCAACAATAAACCCTGAGCATCATGGGATTTCACCGCTCCACTGTACTTTTTCTATGATTTATTGTTTTCATTAGACTTTGTTATGAAGACAAATGCTAAATTCAATAGAAGGCAAATTAAAAAATAAAGGAAACATAGAAGAAAAAAAAAACAAATCAAAGACACAAGAATACACACACGTAGTACATCCATGCATGTACACTCTCACACACCCGGTGTATATTCACATGACCAGTTTCCAACTTGTAAAAAGTCTTCACATTAACAATGTTATTGTTAATATGACTGTGAAACTTTTTTTAAATTCATTTTATAAAATAAAGCTGCAATGTATTTGATTTGGTGGTTAATAATATGGAAGTCCCAAAGTACATCATTCAGGGTAATTAACCTGCTGACCAATGTTTCCACGGTAACGACCAGTGACACCTGCAGAGTGCACTGAGATGCAGAAGTTGACAGCAGCAAACTAGATGTAGCAGAGATAGCAGTTTGCTGGTTTCAGCCCACATCTGGTTTGGTCTGGTTTGGTCTGGTCTGGTGTTGTCCTCACTGACGGCTGTTTCCCAAGTTGGTGAAACAATCGACCAATCAGGGTGTTAAAGGTAGGACTAAGAAGGGTTTCTCACTCCTTCCCAACTGCTAACCGTGCTCTGTATTTACAGTGTTACATGAGATTACAATTTATCAAATGATCAAAAAAAAGACAACAACTTACTATTAACTCAGACACTGATCACTGAGCTCAGGTAGCTGCTGAATGTTAATATCTCATAGTTTATTTTGCTGTTGCACTCAGTGATGGAGCTGATCTATGGATGTCATTATTAGAACGCCACATCCGGCTGCTGGTTTACAGTTTCTCCACCCGCAGTGTTTGTTTTCTGGTTGTGGGTTAACAAGCCAGCAGCGAGCGCTCCTTAACGCTCCTAATTCCACCACAGAGAACACACACATAAACACAGGCATTTATATTCAGACAAGGACTACCTAGGAACCCCCACCCCCCACATACACACACACGCACACACATACAAGTCATTTTCTGAAGCATATAATAACAGTTCGGGAGCTTGTTCAGACTTCCAAACGTATGTTGGCCCTCCAAACAAAAGGCATAAACAATAATTTGAATAAATGGAGGTAATTTCCTGCAGCAGAATGTCTAATCAGAGCCGTATTCTACTGGAGGACCACAGCACAGGGCGAGTGTGTGTGAAAGAAACGCAAAGGCGAGAGAGATTCAGAAATACATACAGAGAGAGAGGGAGACTCAGAGAAAAGGGAGCGAAAACGATATCCCAAACTACCCATCATGCCTTGCCAAGCCTGCTGGCCAACCATACAAACACTCGGTCCATCTGCGCCTGCTAAGAGCCTCTCATGCCTCCAAAACATTTACAAAATACCCGCTAACAACCCATTCATTACTCTTTGTCTCTGTTGTTCTGTTTATCTCCCTCCCCTCTTCTCTCTTTCTCCATCTCTGGCTCATTAAAGCAGAACTCTGGTGATATTCTATATTTTTCTTCTTGTCAACATGTTCAGACTCAAACCAACACTGAATGTGTCTCCTAACAAGTACTGGATTCATCCACCGCTGAAAATAGTCCCCAAAAAATGCACTGTTTCCCATTGTTTGTTTGATAAAAACTACAGTGAGTCTTTTTTAAACATGAAACTATGTACGTGTGAGGAGTTTTTAAAGATTTACATCTTCAGTAGGAACCAATGGGCTCGCAGCTGAGAGCCACAGACAGGAAGTCAGACCGTATTGAGAGACGAACTGACATGTTGTCCGTAAACACTAATGAGAATTATATTGACATTGTAATAATGTAAGTAACTGAAAATACCGCTGTACAGCATGCAAGAACCACTGGAGTTTGTTCTTAAGTGGCTCCTAAAAGCAATTTTAGAACATTTTTGTTAGATTTCTTTAAATAGTGAAAGTGGGCATTTGATGTCTGGTCAGATTGGTAATCTTGTTCACTTATTCTTTATCAGGGAGTTCCTGGTTTCAGTCATTATTTTACCAGTGTTAGACTGTGCATTACTGAGACAAAATGTTTCTACTTCTGCTTGCATTTAAAAGGCCCTGCACAACCACACAGGTGTTTTCACTTATTTTTTCCCCCACACTAACAGGTGCAACAAAGCTGACAGAGTGTGAGGGGAAATGTTAATGAAGCACAGTCTTTACACACCCACTCAGTCCTCAGAAGAGGTCTAATCAGGTACACTATGTGAAAACACCTGTGTAGGTGTACCATGGGTCTGTAGGGCCTTCAAACTACATTCAACATTTGGGGAAATTTGTGTTCTCTTGTCAAATTTACAAAATGGGTTTATTTAAAAATATGCTTATATTTCTCAAAGTTTTGAGTATCAGCACTAATAATTTAAAGAGGTAAACAATACCCAGCTGACGAGCCCTGTAGCCCCCATCCTCACAGCATCGTGAGCCGCCAGAACAGACAGCCAAGCAAAACAACAAAATGCTGAATTTTGCATCCAAAACCCACCAGTCTGCCACAAACTTAAATTATGATAAACTGTCAGCTGTCACCAAGATGCAATTGGAACAGAGAAAACAGATGCTCATGAATCAGGAGAGTATTGATCCCAAATTGCTGCACAGCTCATTAAACCATTACAGAGTGAGTGGTCCTACCTTAAACCAGATGTTTTCCCTCACCTGTCTCTGAGCTCAGTCAGAACTCATTAAAACCCAAATGTTACTCAACTTCAGTTATGAGGAGTTTAGAATCTCTGATTCGCCTTGAAGGTGAAGTACTGTCAATTTATAAACTTGCTGGATTAGTTAAACGGAGACATTTGGGTTGCTCACACAGGCCGGCTGATTCCCTCTTCGGTGTTGTGGGTTCATCAGCGGGAGTCCTCGGTGCTGCCAGAGTGCCCAACTGGGTTTTTGTGGAAACAGCTGGAGGGTGTTTGAGCTCAGATGGCTATCGTGGCCACCTGCCCAGTCACCCTGGATCAACAGCTGCTCGTCTCTGAGTGATTTACAAACATTTTAGAAAACGTGGAAAAGAGAAATCACTTCAGAATAATACATGCTACCACAGGGTCTGTGGCTGCTTTTGTCTACTTTTGGTTCACTTTGTTTTTAATGTTGCAAAAGTCTTGAGGTGAGAAATTGCTTCAATGTGTGAAAGCGGCATCTTGCTGTGGTGTTTGATCGATCACTTCATTGACTGGTAGAAAGTCAAACGATACTTCAATTGCTTTCAGCCCTTACACCTGACACTATAACTTTAGTTAAATGCCTTCAAGACTGATATTTACAAGGGAGACCTGAGTACATAAAAAATGCTGTTTAGTGCAAAGAAATAAAACAGAATATCACAGAACAGTATATGGTTCACTTCAGCTGACACCTCAACTCCTTTCAGTGCTTACACCTCAGGTGACGCTTTAATGGACACTAACATCTTTCAGTTTGTACATTTTAAATGACGTTTCAACTCCTTTTAATGCTTACACTGACATTTCATATCCTCTCAGGACTTTTACTTTAACTGACACCTCAATTCCTTTCAGCTGTTACACATCAACTAGCATTTCAACTAATTTTAGTGCCTGTGCTTCATGCTGACGTTTCAACTGGTACTTCAATTCCTTTCAGAACTTCTTAATTAACTGAAAACTTATCTTCTTCCAGCACTTAAATTTTAACTGACATTTCAACAATTTGCTTTCACTCCATGCTTATATTTCGACTGACACTTCATTTCCTTTTAAGATTTTTTCTTCAGTTGATACTTCAACTCCTTTGGTGTTTACTTTTCATGCAAACATTTTAACTGACACTTCATAACCTCTTAGAACTGTCAGTTGAGGTGTAAGCACCAAAAGGAGTTGAAGTGTATTCTGACGTGAAACTCCAAGTTTATTCAGCACTTCCACTTTAACTGCCACAACTTCATTGTACAAACGCATCTAAAAAGCTCAGAAGTTTCAAAGTTTTAAGACTTTTAATCTGTTTTAAATATGTCACCTGCATTTTTTCAGCACTTCACTTGTATCCTGATATCTTTTTGTTTTCTGCAGCTTCAGCCACTGTGGAGGACTTCCAGATCCGTCCACACTGTCTGTTTGTTCACTCGTACCGAGCTCCAACCTTCTGCGACCACTGTGGAGAGATGTTGTGGGGACTCGTACGACAGGGACTCAAATGTGAAGGTACATACATATGTAGTGATGTCGTTTTCTGCTCATGAAGGCCAAAAATATAAATTGTTTTTCATCAGTTGTCACATTTCTGTTCATGTGTGAGTTACACGAATGAGATACTGGATAATAAATCTATTGTTGCCTTGTTGTGTCTCTTCCTGTCCAGGCTGCGGTCTGAACTATCACAAGCGTTGTGCCTTTAAGATCCCCAATAACTGCAGCGGAGTGAGGAGGCGTCGTTCGTCCAACGTCTCCCTGACGGGGGGGCTGGTAAACATGGGCCGCCCCCTCTCTGCTGAGCCCTCACCGCCCCACTACACCGATGATGCTTTACTGGTCAGTAGACTGGGGCTCAGGCTCATATTATACATCCTAGGACTGGAGGACTTGTCCTGTTTATATGATGAGTTTGGTGAAGAGAACATTACTAGTGGCAGCATCCAGGAATGGCTCAGACATAGTGGAGGTTCAACTCCTGAACTGCTAGATATATAATCTTTTTTTTTAAAACACAGTAATTCTGGAGGTTATTTCAGTGGTTGAGAGAAAAGTAAGATATTGCCATTGCCATTTCATTAGGACATTCAAACCTGCGCTAAATATCTTTATTTCTTTCTTTTGTTCCCTCTCACTGTCCAGTCTCCAGTCAGTCCCAGCATGGAGGTGAGTCCCACCACTTTTATCCATAATAATCCTCTAATAACACACTGAAGGAGGGTTTCGCTCACTCCTCCATCTGATCTTTGTCTCCCCTCCTCACAGCAGAAGAACCAGTTAGATTACTTTCCTGGTAGAGAGCGGCGCTCAAGCTCCCAGTCGTACGTCGGTCGTCCCATCGAACTGGACAAGATCTTACTGTCGAAGGTCAAAGTTCCTCACACCTTCCTGATCCACTCGTACACCCGACCCACCATCTGCCAGCACTGCAAGAAGCTGCTGAAAGGCCTCTTCAGACAGGGCCTGCAGTGTAAAGGTGAGCGCGAGTTTGTCCTGAGGAAAGGTCATTAAAACTTTAAGGGGTTATCCTCGGGACAGCAGGAATGGGATCAGGGAATTTCATGGAAATCTGACAGGTAGATATTAAGATATCCTGCTCAGGTCTGCTGGTTCAACAAGTTACTTTAACAGCAAAGGTGTTAAGCCCAGAATCCTTAGAAAAAAACTTTCATATTAGACAATCCTGAAGCTCAAGAGTTACATCCAAAGCAGGAAGTAGTGTTCCTTTGGTGAGTGGAAGTCGTAGCGCATTTGACGTTCATGGAAGAGGACTGTTCAAACTTGAACCTTTTATTCCAGCGAGGGACTTGTCAGTTTGTTTATTTCATAAAACATAACTGCCTTGTAACATTAGCTTGTGTGAAGCAGCGTAGGCATTTCATGATTTTATGAAAAGTGTTTGCAAGCTCAGGAAAAAAAGCGTAGGGATGTAAACATTAACTGCGGAGCTACCATGTTGCTGCAGTTTCAACCTCGGAGAATCAGGTGAATCGGACGTAAGACAGACTTTGTACTCGGGAGCTGGCAGAGTAAAGTCTGTTTAATGTCCGGTCCAGCTGATTCAGACATTTGCATTTTCACATACAGGATCTTTGGTGATCTCTGGATAAGTTCAAGGTTGCAGTGCTTGTGTGAAAGAGAAGTTTAAGTTTAAACATGATTAAAGAAAGATTGTCTCACGGTTAAAAGACACCGACTGTTGAGAAGAGATGAGGTGACAACATTTTAATGTTAATCCTTCCACCTCATCCTCCTCCCTCTGACTTTTTCAGGTGGTATAAAGAAAAGCACGATTTCCTGTTTACTTGGTGAACAAAGTGTGAAATGCTGTTCTGTAAGCTGCTGTGACCTCATGACTGCTCTCCTTCCTTGTTTCTCCTTCAGATTGTAAATTTAACTGCCATAAACGATGTGCTCCTAAAGTGCCAAACAACTGCCTTGGAGAAGTTTCCAAAAATGGAGGCAAGTTTCAACACACACGCCTGATTGTACAGATACTATAATATACATGTAAGGACCCTCACTGACTTTAACTATCACAACAACATTCGTAAACTCAACCCAAACCCTAAATCTAAACCTAAGTCTAACCTTAATGCTACAACTTAGTCTTAACGTCCTTACTTCTGGGTGTGTCTTTGTTTTGTAGAGCTCCTGAGTCCGGGGGCCGAGTCAGACGTCGTCATGGTGGAGGGTTGCCTTGACGACCATGACATGGACAGAGGTGGCGGCCTGTTGGACGACATGGATGAAGCGCTGACATCAGAGGGGGGTCTCCTGCTGGAGGCGGGGCCCAGCGACCTCTGCGACCTGCACGACCCCGACCTGGACGAGTCCAACCGGGCCATCAGGTACACAAACACACACACACACACACACACACACAAACACACACACACAAACACACACAGATGTGACGCTGTGCTTTGTCCCGCCTCCTGCAGCCCGTCCACCAGTCACAACATCCCTCTGATGCGAGTCGTTCAGTCCGTCAAACACACAAAGAGGAAGAGCAGCAACGTGATGAAGGAAGGCTGGATGGTCCACTACACCAGCAAAGACACCCTGGTACTCTACCTGTCTGTCTGTTGATCTACCTGTCTGTCTGTTGATCTAATTGTCTGTCAGGTAGAAGCTGAAAGAAGTTGACTGTGATTCTGTTGCGTGACATCAACGTTTCGCTTCTCTTTCCTCTGGACAACTTCTCTCCTCTTTACTTTTTCTCTCACCCTTCAATCTCTCTTCGTCTGCTTCCTCCTCTTCCTCTCTCCTTTCTCCCTCTCTATGTTTCAGAGGAAGAGACACTACTGGCGGCTGGACAGTAAATGCATCACGCTGTTTCAGAATGACACAGGAAGTAAATACTATAAGGTAAGACGAGCACCGTCACTGATTTCTGGGAAAACACTGGAAGGACTTTTTCTTCCTAGTTGTTTAAAACTTCCTCTTGAGGTACAAATGTAGCTGCCTCTGCCTTTATCTCTGCAGGAGATCCCTCTGTCAGAGATCTTGTCTCTGGAGCCGGCTCAGACCTTCTCTCTGCTTCCCGATGGAGCCAATCCTCACTGCTTTGAGATCACCACAGCAACACTGGTTTATTACGTTGGAGAGAACCCGCAGAGAACTGAATCATCTGTGAAGGGCAGCAGCATCCTGGTGAATAATAGGATACTCGGTTTATTTCACGTAGTATAGCTACGATAGTTTGCTCTCCTACTGACAACGGGGTACGTCCATAATGTGAAGTCTGGTCCTTTTCATTTTCAACTTGTTTGTACTGACTGGTTTCAGGTCAGCGGGGTGGGGCAGGATGTGGCTCGGATGTGGGAAATGGCCATCCAACACGCTCTGATGCCGGCCGTTTCTACTGGAATTTCCCACAGCTTTCACCGCAGTGGACACAGTAAGACAGCATCACCGTTCACATCCAGTTTAAAACCTGTATGTAGGTTGATATTATTAGTTGTATTTGTCTTTAAATCTGGTTCTTTGTATGATTATGTGTTTTTTTTTTAGTTCTGTCCTATCTTTTAGAGATAAAGCTCAGTGACCATGAAGGTTCACATCCACTTAAGTTTGACAGGTTGTAAAAAGGTGTAGGGGTTTTAAGCTAAACCCTAAACTAGTTTCCATCCTTCCTGTCAAGTCGCGGCTTTGTTGTCTCAATGAAGTTAAAGTAAGAATGAATATTCCTCTGGGTGGCCACAAGACTCCGTTCTGGATCCACTACTTGTCTTTGTGTGGTAAAATAAGGGGGCATCATTGGTGATCATAACATTCATTTTAATCACTACGTAGACGACACCCAACTCTATACAGCTGATCTGAGCCTCCTTTAATGCCATTGTGTTGCTGCATCTTTTTATACCGTAGAATTTGAAGTACAATATTTGCATGTTCCATCCTGTTTCGGTTGACACCTTTCAGATGATGCTCAGGTCCACACCACAAGTGGTTGAGATTTTGGCGGCGTACGAGCCTGTGCACCTACTGTTACCAGTAAATCTCTCCGTAGACATTCATAACAGATACGTGTATCTTCAGAAAACTAATATTTCAATCAGAGTCAGTAACAACTCATTTCATGCAGCCAAACTTTGCTCAAACCCAGAGAACATTATTCTAAATTCTACTTAAGATCCCAAAGACACCAAACACGTCGGGCTGAATTTGGGAACATTTTTATAAAATGTAAAATAATCCACAAGACATCTAAAATATGTAAATTTGATGGAATGGTACAGCCATTGGAAACATCATAAAGCTTCAAAGGAGAACTGGAACAACATATTGAGCATCGCGTTAGTTCAGGCAGGCCACGGAGACAGGCTCAGCTCAGTATCCAGCTACATCAGGTGACCAATGCAATCCAGGACCCACATCAGCTGATGGATCAGCTGATTCCCTTCTACGCATCTGGGCTCATTCAGGGCACCCTATTTAAGCTGCTTCGGCCGCCTATCCTGGCTGCTTCCTCCACAAGCCGTTTCACAACCCACCTCCACCCCAGCTCCTCCCTTCATGCTGTGTCTGACTTATCAATGTAATTTCTGTTGTCATTGATGCCTGCTCTGTTCTGGACCCTATGGTGGGTTCTTGCTGCTGCTCTTCCTGCCTTAAGCTTTCTACTTATGCACCTGAAAGGGCAGGGAAGTCCCAGAACAGAGCATACCGCCAAATACATATAACTGCAAATATATCTACTGCATGTAGATCAAGTATTTTTGTCATAGAGGTCCTGACTGAACTTACACAATATATATTGTATGTATCATGATACTGTCGGATATATCATGATTTTTACAGCCTTAAGGGGAAATAAAAGAGGAATACTAGATGTTCTGTCCTCTCCCTAACTTTAATAACATGCTTCACTTTCATGCCAGCAGTCAAAGAATCTATTTGAAGTGAAACTGGACGAATAAACGTCATTCTAGCACTATCCTGCCTGTGAAAGGGCTCCTCACACATTTCAAGCTCAGGTATTGATATTCCCATTGCTGCTGAATTCTCCTGCAGACTCTCAGATCCCCTCTTGGCCGTCGACGCCCACACTAAACCCATCGGAGATATTTCAGACCTCTACTGACGTCAAACTGATCATGACTAACACTTCACTGTGGTCTCAGTGCTTTTACTGACACTAAAATAATACTGTCTCTCCACCGCCTGAAGGCTACATGCTCCAGATATCTGACATTTATTATTAACTGGTGCAGTGCCTGTTCAAAGCGAGCCTGCTCAGAACGGGCCGATTGCTTGGCCTCTGGTATCGCTGCTCGCAGGTTTTTCAATATCATCAACCTGCAGAGCCGGACATCCTACGCAGTTCTACACCGACAGTTTTAGACATACGCATGTACCACCAGTGCTTTTTTTGTCCTTCTTAAACTTAATTAACAACACAGTAATATTACAATACCACCAGTTTGACAATTTAGAGGTGTTCCAAAAACATGTGCCACAGCTAAATTATTAATAATAATCTTTGTAAAATCACATTTCACTGAATTTGATGCATGCCAAATAAACTCCACACATGAACAAGAAAAATGGACTATGTTTTATGTAAAATGTCAAAATACGCAATAACATTTTTAAATTATAGACTGATGTTATCAGCATTTGTGGGAGATGCTGAAAGAAAAGCCAATGCTCATCCAAACTACTTCACACTCGACACTGCACTTCCTTTAGTCCTCAGTCATACATCCGCCAAGTGCGAAGTCGATCGAATGAAGACAAGATGTCGAGACTCCTTCCATTTTAATTCGATACGCAGAGTAAATCTACTGTTAGACAAAGTAAATACACAGGTTAATATAGTTTTAATTGTTACCAAATACAGTGTTTCAAAGGTCAAGTTTAATAAATCTTGCACAATTTTTTGTTCTTAAATAAGATGTAATTTGGAATTGGAGTTAAATTCTTGACATCACTGATTGTGTTTCTTTAATGATGAATCAATTTGTTTCTCATCAACAGAGGAAGTCTCCATCAGTATTTCTGTCTCCAACTGCCAGATCCAGGAGAATGTGGTGAGAAAACACACACACACACACACACACACACACACACACTATGGATCTTTATTATTGATCTACTCATAGGTAAACTTTATTGTCGTGGAGGTTGAACTTATTTGAACTACTTTAACCACTTTAATCTATAACAATGAATCATATGTGTTAATCTGATCACATATTTTTTGTAAACTCTTAATTTGCTCTTAAATAAATGTTCAGTGGAGTAGAAGTATGAAGTAGCATAAAAGGCAAATATTTAAGTAAAGTACAAATGAGGAGACAGTGACCTCCAGCAAGCACTGAGGCGATTTGCAGCCGAGTGTGAAGCCATTCGTTTGGGATGAGGCCTTCCTCCGTAGGGGGGTCCGGGCTCAGCCTTAGAGACGGTTTGAGGAGCTCGGAGTCAAATCGCTGCTGCTTCGCACCAAAAGGAGCCGATCGAAGTGGTTCGGGCATCTGATCAGGATCCTCCTCTGCGCTTTCCTTTGGAGGTTTTACGGGCTCATCCAACTGGGAGAAGACCCCGAGGTGGACCCAGAACACGCTGGACAGATTACAGATCTCACCACAACCCGGTCACGGATATGCAGAAGAAAATAGCTGAATGGAAGTACAACTAGCCAAAGTACAGCACTTGAGTGAATGTACTTAGTTACTTTCCACCGCTGTGATTCCATAACAGAAGTCACATTATAGTAACTGTTCAAAACCAGAAACAGAAATTAAAATCGATTACGTTCACAGTGATTTGTTTACACTCTCAATTATATCGGCAGTTGACACTTTCTCCTGTGAAATGATAACAGTATTGGACTGATTTTTAATGCCAACGTTGGGATGCAGGAAGTAGTACTGTAGAAAAGTGGAAACTATGATCATATTGATACATAGCTTTGGCATTCCTGGACTTTAATTTCTTGTCATTAATCGCTAATTGATCGATATAGCTGATACCGGCCAGTGTATCAGCAGCGGTGAAGTGCGTCCGAGCTGCAGGAGAACAGAGTGGTGATTGTTGCTGCAGGTTGGCTTCAGGTTTTAACTTTCTGTTGTGAGTTTAAGATGATGATAAACGCCTCCTCAATCACAAACTACATCCTGTCTGTGCTGCCTGTATGTCTCCTCCCGCTTCCTCTCGCTTCTCCTCCATTTGCATATGAAGACTTTGAGGATGTGTCACGGTTTCCCAGAGCAGGTCTATGGGTATCAAACACGCTGTACATTTACATCATAAAGATTTACATAAAGCTCAAATGTCTGCAAACTCTCATTCATGCAAATGTAAGCGCAGAGAACATCGAGTCCCATTTCCATGCAGACGTGCACCTCGCCGTCTCCAAGGTGAGCACGTCTTCAAGCACCTCAAATGGAGATTACTGTGATTACTCACTCAGCCAAACGGTTTCCATGGCGACGGATGGTAATTAGGCAGCGAGCGCGGGGAAGGGGGAGGAGGTTTATAATATTGTATTTCTGTCCTCTTTGCTCGAGGTGTGATATTAGGCTGTCAGCTAACAGGGGAGAAAAGGGAGACGTGATTGCAGACAAGGAGAAAATATTTAGCAGTTTTGGTGTCAAAGCTGTGGCAGATCACTGACGCTGGGTAGTTACACTCAGGGAGGCGCACAGTGGGCTCCCCCGTACAAAAACCTACTCTCAAGTCTCCTCCAGGTGATGAATTGGTGCAGTTCAATGTTTTGTTGAACACACTTTTCTGGTAACAGGCCTCGCCTCAATCCACTTCAGGTACAGCAGGAACTTTGAGCTCTCCGAACCTAAACTTTAAGGGCTTCTGTGCCTTCCCAGTGTCGTACATCAAATCATTTACAGTTTGCTCTGAAGACCACACTTCTTGGTTGTTGTATTTATCTCGTTTCTTAATCATTTCTCTGGTACACACGGCTGAATTCTGCTCCCACTGGATGACATCCTTGTATGTCCAGCATTCACTTTGAGTTGTTTTCTTTTTTATGAGAAATCGTTCAACATTTTAGGAAACACGCTTTCTTTCTGAGAGTGACAAAAGAAGATTGTTCCCTAAGGGATTGTAGTGATTTCCTTCCTTTGGGAGCTTGACTGTTTACTTGATCCATATTGAATAAATGATGTGAACTTCTGTTTTTCAGGACATCAACTCTGTGTATCAGATCTTCCCAGATGAAGTTCTTGGCTCAGGACAGTTCGGCATCGTCTATGGAGGTAAATCACAAGAGACACAAGCCATCATTAAACACCATGTCGACATGTCGCTTCATTCATCTGTTCAGGAGATATTTTTAGGTTTAATTCAGGTTTAATATTTAAACCTGGAGTGACTCATTGTTCTGATCACACAAGTAAGATTTTTGACAATAAACAGGAAGTATTTTGAGGAAAACTCATAATATTGGATTTCTTCCTCTAAATATTTTGACTTCATTCTCAAACATTAGTTTTCTTACTCAGTACTCAAAATCAAAATCACCAAATCTGGAGATACGTGGTTTTCACCAGACAGGAAGGGGATGAAAAACTAGCATAAAATGGGAATCCTCGAGTAAAAATTGCAGGTACGTGTTTGTACTCAGCTACAGTCCACCGCTGCTAACGGCCGAAGATGTTTAGATTTTTGTGATTTTTCTTGCAGGTAAACACAGGAAGTCCAGCAGAGACGTCGCTATCAAGATCATCGACAAACTCCGATTCCCCACGAAACAGGAGAGTCAGCTGCGCAACGAGGTGGCCATCCTGCAGGTACACACACACACACACACACACACACACAGGAGCCTGTTGACAGTGAGTGAGACTTCCTGTTGTGAATGACTTCATTACCGTGGCAACACTGTAGGGGTGTGACATCCCGTAATATTCCAGCGCTGCTCAACCTGCAGCTTCTGCAGCGCTGGAATATACTGTATATATGATAATGTACTGTATATAATAATATATACTGTATAAATAATAATATACTGTATGTATTATACTGTATATATACAATATACTGACTATATAATAATATATAAAACAGACATATGACGTGAGTATTTTAATAGGATAAAAAAAATAAAAAAGATTTAAAAAATCCAAACATACTGAATTTGCCATGTCTTTATTTGTCTGAGACCTGCAGTGGTGGAAGTACATTTACTTAAGTACTGCACTGATAATCAACACATAAATTATGATTTATTATCACAGGTGAAGATAAGATAAAAACTAAATAAAAGCATTAGAATAAGCTCCATGAAAGTGATGAACACATCATTAAAATCCCATTATAAAACATATATTATTCTGCATAATGACTACTTTTACTTTTGGTACTTTTAGCTATAGGTCACACGAAGGTCAACGTTTCCTTTTTCTTCTATCAGTCTGATGAACTTAGAACAGCTTTTCCAACTGATTTTGAGTCAAAAATCCAGAATTGAGCTCATTATCATTATCTGTCGTCACAACTGGGTCAGAAAGCTCCTTTTTGCTTTGTTTCCCTTTCTGACCGATGACTTACCAGGCTAAACATTTCAGCTACAGTCTGTCTCTTCCATATTTCCAACATGCTCAGACAGTAGGAATAGTTTTAGAGACACATTTCTTTATAAAAAACATTTAGAAAAATAACCTTTTTGAAGCTTTACGTGACTGCAGCTGGCAGCCGGCAGAACTTCCGATGAAGATAATGTCTCCTCCTCCCTCTAGAGTTTGCACCACCCGGGCGTGGTCAACCTGGACTGCATGTTTGAGACGCCGGAGAGAGTGTTCGTGGTCATGGAGAAGCTCCACGGAGACATGCTGGAGATGATCCTGTCCAGTGAGAAAGGACGACTTCCCGAAAGGATCACCAAGTTCCTGGTCACACAGGTAACACACACATATACAGTATATACACACTGACACAACAAATGTCCCGTTTCTCAGGTTTCACACCTGTTCAACATCTGGCTGGAATCCGTCTTTTAATCCGTCTGGAGATGGGATATCCATCCGATCCACCTAAGACACAGGACGCCAGTGTAAATAGTCTAAAATAATAAACTAAAATAGTCAATTTTATCAACAAAGCTCAATTTCACAAATAACACATTAGCGTCAGGAGGCTTTACAATCTGTACAGCGTACGACAGCCTCTGTCCTTAACGGGGGAAATGAAAGAAACCTCAGGAAGACCAACAAACATACAGTATGTGAAGAATATGGAGGACGTGAGTCCCCTAAATACTTCACATGGTGGCGTTTGCTCAGCCTTGTTCATCATCTTCAATCAGCCGAAATTGCTAAATAAAAATCAAAATTTCCATCAAATGTCCTGATCACATTCCTGCTCCCCAGAAGATGAACCCTGTTGATTGGTTGACTGCTTTTACGAAACATCTCTTGTATTGTTCTTACAGTGAATTATAATTAAATGCTTTGTTGTGTGTGTGTGTGTGTTTCTGTGCGTCACCTTCAGATCCTCGTGGCTTTGCGTCACCTCCACTTCAAGAACATCGTCCACTGTGATCTTAAACCTGAAAACGTCCTGCTGGCTTCTGCCGACTCGTTTCCACAGGTACTGTGTGTGTGTGTGTGTGTGTGTGTGTGTGTGTGTGTCATTTGACTGGGGTTTCATCATTTCTGTGTGTCATTTTTAACTCTGACTTCTGAATCATATGTAACACTGTATTTGAATGATGAACTATTAAAATATTCTCTTTTTCTAGTGTTTTTTCTATATTGAGAAATTGTGTGATGCATGCTGGGATAGCTTCCAACCAATAATATAGGCGAGTATAGAAGAGCGACGGATCATGGACAAAATGTAAAGGCTCGACTCTGAGACCAAACAAAAAGTTTACTCGAGGTCGAAAACAGGTGGATGTCAAACTCAGGCAGGCAGAGAAAACTAAGGCCGGAGCACTATAGAGGATGAAGAGGTGGGAACAGGTGTGCAGGTGGGCGAGGGAAGTCAGGTGAGGGGGAATGGTGGGAACGCCGGGGTTACTGCTGGGCAGCTGGGAATGGCAGGAGAGTTATTATTACATCGATTTAGAGCTGCAAGATACAAGTCAGTGAATGCAGCACAGAAGCGTTCATGATACCAGAAACAAACAGAAAGACCCAACGCTCACTCAGAAAAGCTTTTTTATATACACATACAGGGAAGATACAGGCAAACAGACACACACAGTCCATTTGCTTTCAGTGCAACTATTAGCAGTTTCTGCAGTTTTCCAGCTCCTCTCCTGAAATAGCTGTTTGTGTCAGACAGACGAACTGTTATCTCTAATGATGCATCAGGCCGGCTGTTGGGCTCAGGATTCCTCACACACTTTACCTACTGTGTATCATCTGCAGAGCTGCTACTCCTGCTAATATCAGCAAACAAACAAAAGGTCTTAAAGAGCTACTCTGGAACTGCTACACCAACGGTAGTTTGGGAGAAAGATGGATGTATCTGCAGCTCATGTTTTATTTGTATCTGGCAGATCCGTCTGGATTTCCTCGTTACTTGCAGCACCGTTGTGTCGGGCGAACCAATCACAAGCATTTATCTAGTATGAGGCAGGTTTAATACGATGACTGACAGCCAGAAGAGCTGTTCAGGCATCTTAGTAAATAACCAAGATGGCTGCTGTCGATGCAGAGCGCTCCCCGGCCGGCTACAGCGGCAGTATTAAAACAACTAGACGATACATTTCTCTAAAAGAAGAACAAACAACTGCATTTAAACTTTATGTTGACAAGAAATATGTCAGTTTCATGTCTGTGGGTCCAGTTCAGAGATAGTTCCAGGATGTGTTTAGCACAAAGACTAGGAGGAAGGGAAACTGCTCGAATCAGAATCAGAATTAGTTTATTGCCAAGTAACATTTCACATACAAGGAATATGTAAAATCTATAAAGAATATGTAAAAAAGATAGTTGTACAGGTTGTGCAGTAATGTGCAAAATATTGACCATAACTCAGCTGTGTCAAAAATAAAGCACAACATTAAAAAATAAAAAGAAAACATAATTGGCTGCAAATTTGCAGCTGCAATGATCAATAAAAATGCTGCGACTGCTGAACATGAAACCACGTCAGCAATGGGGACAAGTTCTGTTCGCAAGCTCACATTGAGTTTAATGCACTTGTCGTTTACATTTTTTATTTTGACAATCCTTTCGAGCCTAGAGTCATCAAAGGGGCGGGGGGGGGGGTACGTCTTCCAACAACTCCACAGCTGTTTTACATGATGCACCTGGTTCATTGAACAGGTGTACGAATGAAACAAGACATTTTGGTTTTAGGAGCAGTTACAACACCACAAAAGAAGACATGCCATCCCAAAGCAAGAGAAGAAATCCAGGTTCAGTAGATGGGGCGCATCAATCAAAAACTAATCTAAAAAACCAAAACAACGCTGGTGCTCTGGAGGGGGGACCAACATTTGGATATGAAGCTGGATGAGGAGCGACGGGCTCGACAGGAACCAGGAATAGTTGATGCTGAAGAGAAGTGATTCATCACAACACGACTGTGAAGTGAGCCAACGTATCTCTGATCACTTCCATCGTTCTCCTGAGTGCGTGTGAATCATCCTGCAAAGATAGCAGCCAACAGCTCTTCACTGTCAGCAGCTTCATCACACTCATCCTCCCTCCTGTTTCCATCCAAACTGACTGCTGCTGCAGAGCCAACAGGATGATGGAAATAAGATTAATTAAGACTTATTGCTGACCTGTGTTTCTCCTCCCCTGCTGTGGTTTAATGGGAAAAAAATATCAAATATTACCCTCCAAATTATGTATTTTTTGTGTTCTAATCAATCACAAGGGTTGCCTCTTAAACTCTAATTATAGGACACATGATATAATAACATGCAAGAAAGATAATGTTCATTTGTCATGTCCAAATTGTTATTGATTTCCAACCCCAGTACATAGACTTTAGTTTCTAATGAACTAACATTGTCTAGTTGGCACATTAACTCACCAACTAACCAGCAACAGAGGGTTACATTAAAGGACTTATTTTGGGTAATTGTGAAAGACACAATCACAGCAGTGAGAGGCATCATAATCCAAAACCTAAGGCCGGACCTCACAAAGTCACACATTGTGTAATCTAGTGGTCACGAGATGATTAACAGGATAGTTTTCCAGGGAACAGTTTGTTAATTTTACCTCTTGTGGCACCTAAAAATAATCTAAATAAAAATCACTCTTTAGGTGTAACTGGTCACACTCTTGTTTCAGGTGAAGTTGTGTGACTTCGGTTTCGCTCGGATCATCGGCGAGAAGTCGTTTAGGCGTTCGGTGGTCGGCACGCCGGCGTATCTCGCTCCCGAAGTCCTGAGGAACAAAGGCTACAACCGCTCTCTGGACATGTGGTCGGTCGGAGTCATCATCTACGTCAGGTCGGAGACTCGCCACCATCTCTTGCTTTTTATTCTTAACTGTCTCCCCTCTCGTCTTCATTTTCTTCTTTCTTTATTTATTAATTTTCTTGTGGTCAAAGAAATCACCAATTCAACATTAAATCTATACAAAAAGCTGTAGTTTCTGTATCTTATATAAAACTCTGTTGTGCAGTCTCAGTGGGACGTTCCCTTTCAATGAGGATGAGGACATCAACGATCAGATCCAGAACGCTGCCTTCATGTACCCTCCTCACCCCTGGAAGAAAGTTTCCCAGGAAGGTACGTTAAACATCAGGAACCACAAGAACCTGCTGAACCTACCAACATGTCATCTTACATCCATAAAGACACATCTGTACAGCTTTTTGTAAGTCAACTCCTAAATCAGCGTACATCCTTGTTATGAGCTGCACATGTAAACACCTAAACCTGAATAAACTAGCTGGACTAATCTGATAGAAATCGGGATCCCGTAGCATGTGAACACCTCATCCAGTTTCTGATCCTTCTCTCTCCATGTTTGCAGGTGCGTCTTCAACTTAAGTTATAGTAAATAGTAGTTTGTCAGTAAAAGAAAAACGATGTTTGCACGCTCAAATAAAGGTAAAGTCTGACTTCAGTCGCTCATGTTTTTTATTAGCAGTGATAAGAGAGAGGGTAAATCCAGAGCATGTAAACGCACTCACTGACTACGTTTATATGCACAGAATATTCCAGTTTTTGCACTTTTTCTGAAAAAGACAATATTCCTACTAAACTGTTAAATATCTAATGAAAATGAATATTCCACTAATATTCCCATTTACATGCAGCCGATATTGTACACACCCCCATGATGTTCCTCCTACAGTGACGCTGTCACAACCTGCTGATACCAGAGTTCTGTGTCTGACAAACTGCCGCAGTGTTGGAGTTTCTGTAAAGCGCCTGAGTCAATGCAGAGGGTTGTTCTGTGAACGTCCCCTTTGAAGCCAGGATGAATGATGAGTGCTGTGTCTCACCTTTCCTGTGTGACTCGCTGGTTATTTTCCGTCCTCAAACATCAGCCCAACGCGTGCTTGAAGTCCGTTTCTCTGCTGCTGCGTGACTCATGTTGTTGTCGTCATTGTCTCTAAATGCGTCCGCCGTGTGTGTGTTGGCTTGAATTGTCCTGTTGACTACGAAACAGATTTAAATCAGCCTGACTCACTCGCTCCTCGGCCCGGATCCCCGAAGCGCTCTTAACCTTCCCTCCACCTCCTCATCCCGCGCCGCGGCTTCAGCTGCGCTTCAAAATAAATGTTGTAAACGTCGTTTCTGTCAGCCGCAGGAGGATTAAATGTCAGAGAATAAACTCTGAGTGCGTCAACAAATCTGCATTTTCAAAGATCACTTTAGAGAAAGACACTTTAAAGGGCTTCTGTTATAGAACTCATCTTTTCCTCAGCCCACGTGCAAACAGGATTCAAGCTTTTAATGGAGACACTTGAATAAAGACGTTAAAGTTAGGGCACTTTAGAAACACCCTGCACGCCCCATCCCCCCCAGCACAAGCTTTCCCGATGGTTTCCTGTAATATTCTGCACACTGTCCTGAAGTCATCTGTCTGTATCCATCACACTCTGTATGAAGAAGTGGGCGTAGCCTCCACGACGTCACCCGTTGCTTTATGGACGGCCGTTTGGAAGCCTCGAGTTTTGCGTTTTGGCCGTCGCCATCATGACATCACTCCTGGAGCCAGGAGTGATGTTGTTTGGATGCCATGGTAACGACTTGTTAAATCGCAAGGTAGCCCCGCCCTAAAGCACACGCTGCTTTATCGTCTATTTTCCTCTGAACGGGACCATAAGTTACTAAATGAACATCCTGCTGTACTGAAGACTTGAAACCAGCGACTGAGACCATAAACTCATCAGGAAAATGTTTCCTGAGGTAATAAATCAGGTGAGAAGTCGACTCATTTTCTCATTGACTTCTATACAATCTGACTTCTGTTAGCAGCCGGTGGAGTCGCCCCCTGCTGGCCGTTAGAGAGAATGCAGGTTTAAGGCTCTTCAGCATTGGCTTCACTTTTCAGACCCGGAGGCTGCCGCTTGGTATCGATGGGTCGTGTCTGAAGGTTTGGACAAGATTTAGACTCAGCCTCTCCAACATGAAAATACAGTTCAAATACTGCTTTCAACCAACAGCAGCACAACTGTGACTTCTGCTGACGACTGAAGTGCGATTAACTAACTCTGCTGCTGCTGCTGTCAAGATGAGAGTCATGAAAGTCCAACTGTAATTTTGTGGTTTTATTGGCTTCATTACAAATACACTGCATAAATGCAACAGCCTCTAAAAATCTGAATAATTAAAAAAATTAAATATAATGTAAATATCTTTGATATTTCCGTTATTTCTTAGGATTGTTTTCAATGACAATTTTAACAGCTTCCAACACAAACAGATGTAACATGAAACAGTTTAATTGGAAAGCAGTGATTAATAAATAGATAGATGAGCAATTAACATCTAATCTGTTGGCAGTAAGAAACATAATGACAGGCAGTCTGTCCGGGAGTTGTTGATACTCTGCTCTGACAGACTGACATCGCCGTCCTTCGGACCACTGCTAACAGAAGTGCAGATTAAAGTGGGTCATGTGACGCCCCTGAGAACGAGGAATGAGGGAGGGGGGGGGATGTCTGAGAGGAAAAGACCTGGGAAGCAGCGAGAGTCCAGGCAGTTCTTGGAAAGAGAGTTTCGACGGACAGATTCGAAGGGTATTCATGTGGTGGTCCATTCATGTGCATAATGCCAAGCGATGGAGGCCCCTGCAGACCTGAGGGGCCCCAAGGTCCCAGAGCTGTTCAGACCGCTGACCCCTGAAGAAATGTTAACATCATGTTAGCTTTGCTCATTAGCCCCGGCTGGCCCCTCACCACAGGGGGGGCCCTGACCCTACATCCTCCTCCTCCTCCCCTTCTTCATCCCTCTCTACTCAAACCTCGCTTTACAGCTTCCTTCTTTTTGTTTCCTTTTCTTGTTCCTCCCTTCCTTCCTTGCAGCGATTGACCTGATTAACAACCTGCTGCAAGTTAAGATGAGGAAGAGATACAGCGTGGACAAGACCCTCAGTCACCCCTGGTTACAGGTGAGACACCCGCAAAATCAAACATTCATTTGGAATAATTTTTTTAATCTATTTAAATGTGAAATTAGTGTAAAAGAGAGAAAACAACATAGAGAGAGATAAATGGAAAGACAACCAGCAGAGTCACCTGGACACCTCACAGCTAAACTAAGTTAAACTAACTTTGTTACTACAGTAACTTAACAGTGTAAATACTGGATTAAAGACTGTATTGTAAATATTTCTATTCCGGTTTTATATTTTATATTTATGTTTCTTGACTTTTGCACTACTTGCTCTTCTACTTTTTTATTTCTCTACGTTTACTGTTATGCACCAAAACACCACAGAATTGTGGTGCGCAACGATAAGTCGGTGTGTGTTTTTGATGTTTTTTCTGTATCTGTTATTCATTTTCTATTTTGATTTGAATCAAAATGTTTTTTAAAACATTTTTAAAAAATTGTGTAAATTGTGTAAAAAGTTCCTGCTTTTATGTTTTATGTAAACTACCACAGAAGTTATCATATTATCACATGACTCAACTCCCATACTTAGTCACACAATGACAACTGAGCAAACTCCATCCGTTGAGGATCACCATGAGATTTGTTTGAAAGCTTGAAAGAGTTTTTTTTTTGTTGGTTATCCGTTTCTTACGTCAATCAAGGAATTAACGATAGTTTTGAATGTTGCACAGATTGTAAAAAAAATTAAGATTTTTATGAAAATAAATGAACGTAAAACAGATTAGATTAGTGGGGCCAGAGAATTAAATACATTTTTAATAAAAAGAAAACTCAAAACAGACTAAATAAAAATACTGAAATGTGATTTTGGGTGTGTTTGTTTTCTCCACCAGGACTACCAGATGTGGCTGGACCTGAGGAACCTGGAGTCCCGGATGAACGAGCGCTACATCACCCACGAGAGCGACGACCTGCGCTGGCATCACCACGCACAGCTCAGCGGCCTCGACTACCCCACGCACCTCGGCAACAGTCCCCGCGGCGACGGCGTGCAGGTAGTGGAGCGTTACCAGGAGCAGCAGGAGGAGCTGGAGACGCTCAGTGAGAGGGTCAGCGAACTCTGAGGACCACGAGAGACCAGAAACAACTTCAACACGATGAATTAAAGCACAAAATGTAAACAAGTCAGGAGACGATTTAAATCCAGGTTTTACTAAAATAACACAAATTTAAATTTCCTTCACTGACCATTGAACCAAATAACGTTTTTCAAAGATATTTGGGAGTTTAAACTGTAAACCCGTCCTTTTCTATGAAAGCAACTAAATTACTGCTAATTTAACTAAACCAAAAAAAAAAAACATAACAAAAAAAAACTCTTAAATATGACTAAACATCTCTTAATTATTAGAAAAATGTCTCTGGAAGTGAGCTTCAGCTAGAAGCTAAGAAGCTGGAAGTGTTTTGTCTTTAAGTATTAAAATCCCACTTTTATTTCATCTTCATATTTAAGTCCTTGTTGCCTAATTACGAGGTATGAATCTTGTAATAATTTGAGATCCCTGTTTCATGATCGTAATTATTTTATCACGTAATCAGGAAATCCTCGTTTCAACTTGAAGAGCTCATGATTATTGTCTTTGTTTATATTACTAGACAAAAAATCTTCATCTCGTAATTACAAGATGCTTCTTTTATACTCCCAAAGTAACTATGATTTATCTACTTTTTCATAATTACAAGGTAACAATCTCACAATGAATCTCTCTCTTTGTGTTGGTTGTTACAAATGAAGGAACAATGTTTGTTAAATAAACATTATCGTACCTCATAATTATAAAACAAGCATCTCAACATTACGAGATCATGTGATTATGAAATGCTGAGTCATAATTATCAGATAGCAGATGAACTGATAATCATGAGATCAATATCCATATTTATGTTTATAATCCCTATTAAATGAATTATAAATAGATAACATGATTACGAGATTCCAGAATTTCTAGATATGGATCTGGTGAGTATGTATACAGGTCCCTGATTATGAAACGCTAAGCCATAACTACAAAATAAAATAGATATTTTTTCCCGATTGCAATGCACTTTCATAGTTTTCACTTTCACAGACCCCATTAAGTCCAAAAAGCTAAAAGCTGCATTTCTTGTTTTGACAATCGTAAAAAATGAAGAAGCTACAGAAAAGCAGCTTTGAGTTACATTTGAAAACACAAAACTTTCTCAGTTTGTGACTCATGTAATACTCTCTTTTTCTACACATAAATCTTTGGAAATAAGCCACGACATTAAATTAAGTAAATCGTATCCATAACTTTCCCTTCTATCACTTTTCTATTGTATTAAGTTAAGCTCTCTTGGCCAATGTACATTTAACTACAACTTTCATTAAGATTTGACCTTGTGTAGGATAAACGTTTAAATGCTTTATCAATTAAATAATTCATACATTAATCAACAGTGAAAATAATTGTAGGTTACAGCTCTAAACCGTAAGAAAAGCGCTTATCTTCAGCCCTGACAAAAAGTTATTTCTCTGTGTAATGTATAATTATTTAAAGCTATAAATGTTTATGAAGTTCAAACTCTACTGAGGACAACTGACGTTCACAGATGTAGTTCCTGATGTTTTCCTTTGTAGGGTAGCAATGAAATGTTAGGGGTTTCATTCCAAAAGGAGGTATCCAAAATAAATAAAGTTACTCACAAATCAACTGACTGAAAAGCAATTTTCAGGTACCTTTGTTTTTATGGAAATGGATATGTAGCATTTTGGAATGAAAATCCTCAATCGCTCACAAACAAACAAACTAACATACCAAAAACCGCAAGACATAAATGTTTTAGTTTGTCCGTATTTTTCTAGTTCAAACTGTCCGAGCCCCGTCTCCACCAACACTGACATACACTGAAATATTTGGATGTTTTTGCATCACCCGGGTTTGATTTATTTTATTTTATCTTTGTGAGATTTTAGTTTCACAAATCATTTCAGGCCGTCTGGACCACAGCGAGGCCACAGTAGCAGAGCTCCTCTTTCAATGGGTCTTGCCAACTTGTGGTTTAACAACAAAATGGCCGCCTGTCACCTAATCTGAAGGCCACTGAACATTCAAGTTTTTTTTTTTTTCTGAGAAATAGTTACTAACATAAATTTTAAAAAAGAGGAAAACTCCTGTTTTCAAAAATACAGCATGATGTGTCTGTTGTTTCAGTTCGACAGGAGTTTCACCTGAATGCTACGTGGCGTCTTCTGTGAACAGTATGAATGTTGTTAGTGCTCAGCACATTAATGTACGTTCAGCCCTGATACACACTGTTTGCTGTAAGCTTTGTATGGGATGTAACTTCAAGGCAAGATCACACTGGAAGCTTTTCGGAATGAGCTGCAACTTTATCGCAAAATTTAGCCTCTGGGTTCAACGTTAAACATCAACTTTAGCTAAAGAAAACAGATTTAGGTCTCGTCTGCACGTATGCAGATTTTTTTGAAAATGGATATTTTCTGTCCATAAGAGAACGCAAAAACAAGCATGTCGGCCAGTAGGTGGCGATAAAGTCAATGATACGTCAAATACCACAGAACATCATTCTGAGGATGCTTAGTGAGCTTATTTTCCTTCGGTGGTAATGACTTAAAAACCCAATGAGGAGTAACTATTTATGTTTTTATTTGAAGTTATTTGACAACCATTTTTATTTACTTATTCAACCTTTCACGTTTTAGACTAATGCCAATTTAACTCAAACAAACCGGTAGTCCGCCATTGTTGCACATGCTCATTACACGACAGGCCAAAACGATTTGTTTTGGAAAATAACCACATATGTGTGGACAGTAAGCAGTAAAAAAAGCCTCATATATCCGACCATGGCCTACGGTGAACTCTGTTGGTCCGGTGTTGCCTTGCTTACTGATGAACATACAATACAAACTAGAAACTACAAGTCTGAAAAATTCATTAGTTTATTATGTTAAATTCTGGAATAAAAATCGATTATTGCATTAAAATGTGTGCTACTGGCTAATGGCAAACACCCTTGAAAGTACCGACCGTCAAGGCACCGACGAGCCAGAGTCCTAAATGGAGAAGCGATCAAATTGACTTTGTCGTACTATTACATTTTATATAATCCTGCTCTGTTGGAGGTTAAACTGCTCCACAAAAGGGATTCAGCATGGTTTGGAGTCGATGGTACAAACACGCACATCTGTTGAATAAACTCGCTGAATAAAAGCTTGCAGTGGCACGTTTAGTCACTAGTCCTTTTTAGTTTTTTGTTCATTTTCTTCCTAATAATTACGTCAAAGTTATTCTGTGATTTCGACATAATCACGAAACCCTCAAGAACTCTATGAGAAACTTTAATCATTTGTTTTTGTGAGCACAGTAAAATTTAGCTTTTTATGTTTAAATAATAAAGTATAATAAAGTGCATCTTGCTGTATTTCTGGCTTCCATGCAGCCAAAACTCACATTTAATAGTGTTTTTTAATTTGTGCACTGAGATTACAGAACATGACTTCAAACCTTTTTCCAAATCATTTGACCCTTTGGCACTTCAGCACTCAAATTTTCGGTTTATTCCATTTTCCTCCTACAGTCTTTTTCCACCAGCACACACGGTGGGCGGCTGCAGTGATCACTGCAAATTAATTTTAAGAGTTTGCAGTTTATTGCCCTGTGAGCTGCTCAGTAATGGTTCAGAAAAGGCCTCCCGTCACGCTCCACAGGACGTCTGTTTACCGATAAGCAAGTCAAAGTTGAACTGCCACATTGTGAACTCCTCCCAGACAGAGACAAAGGAGAACAGCGTGTATCAGGGTTATTATATTATTGTGATACTGCCATAGATCTGAAAAATAAGGGCTGTTTCTCTGAAGCCTTCATGGCCTTGTCTTCTTCGTGCCTCTCTCTCGCTGATCAATGCTTCTGTCTTTCAGCTTCACCTGGAGCAGAAATGTCACCTGTCTCATATGTTTCTCTGTGAAGAGGTGACTTATCAAGCATTTCTTGAAATACTTGTTTTGTAATTTTGTGTACAAATGGTCCAATAGTGGTGTGTGTGTGTTATGTATTGCAAAGAAACTGTACATGACTGAAGGTGCAAGAGCTACTGAAGGTATACAGGAAGTAAGGACTATAACAAGGAAAGGTGAGGTTATCAGGTGATCAGGTAACAGTACTACTAGTTTTCCCTCAGACGACAGGCCTTTCGAGTTTGAGCTCGTGTCTTTGGGAGTTCGAACTTTGCAAGTTGAACTGAACTCCATCATACACCACACTGTGGTTGTATGATATAATTTATATATATTTATTCATTTCAATGTAAGTGTGGTGAGATCTGTAAATATAAAGAGCCAGAATTCCACAAAGGGGACGCTGCTGTACAACAGTAATCTTCAGCAGCAGCAAATATATATTTAGAATCTGAGATCTACATTTAATGCACAAAAATGAGTAAATCTTATGTTTAAAGGCTGTGGAGACATCAGAACCACCAGTAAATGATCAAAGGGCTTCTTAGTTAAGACAGGTGTTGACCGGCAGGTGATCTCGGCGAACAGCTCACTATCTATTGAGATCAGCGCCTGCACATATCTCCCGGCCAGGAAATAGTCCCGCACATAACCTCCTGGGTTAGTTAGTAATTTTTCAACCCTCGGACAATGTTTCTCCGTGTTCAGTATTAAGCTAAGCTAAGCTAAGAGTGTGCTGGCTCCGGCTTCTTATTTATTGACGGATCAGAGAGCGTATCGATCATCTAAGGGCATGGGTGTATTGCCCAAAATGTTTATCTATTCTTTTAACGTTAGTATACTTACACCCTTAGCCTTTTTTACCTCTACAAATGTCAAAAAGTACATTTATACTTCTAGTACTTGTACTTGAGTAGAATATTTTCATACCTTGGATATCTCCAGGCCAGCAGTGGATAAGAGTCAACATCTAGGGATGTCTGGACTGCAGCCTGGCCCGTGTGTGAAAGGTCACAGATCTGATGCTGCGAGTGTCCTGGAGTAAAACACCCACTGTGTAATCCCTCTGGGTCTGCCTGTTGGCAGAATCCTGGTCTGTACGAGTAGAAGATGGAGAGTCTGCTGTGCGTTTCAGCTCAGTATTAGTAGAGGAGTGAGCAGCGTGTTCGGCTTGGGGCTCAGAGCTGTCGGCCTCTGGTGTTGACGTGTGCCCATGTGCTGAATGGTCGACTGTTTCTTATGTGGCTTCACTCCTCTGTGCTCTGAACAACCTGCCTGAAGTGCTCACAACATGTTTGCTATCTGCAGGAACTTTAAAGATGTATTTTTTTCTGGATCATGTTTAAATAAAGATATTTTAAAATCAACTTGGAGATGTGTTTCTTGCAGAATCAACCTGATACATGTGAACTGCTGTTTGCTTTCCTCAGATAATACAGTGATGATTAACCGTCATGTGGATCATTTTGTTTTACTACAGTATTATCATCAGGTGGCATTTCGTATGATAAGGAGTTCAGAGGAACAATCATTTCGACAGTTTGCACCACGTGTTTGTACAACATCTTTTGGAAAAGTTACTTGAGGACAAAATGTTCGCAGGCCATTTTGAGAACAAGATGATTAACATACCCGACTTTTTCCCAAAAAATCCAGTTTGAGCAAATTAGAATTAGTTTGAAACCATTTGAATGTGACAACGTAATATATAAAAAACAAAACCTTGTCAAATTGACGTCCCGTTTTTCGTGGCGACTGCTGTCTCACTGGCCAAGTTTAAAGCCAAATGAAGCGTCAATTTTAACTGAATTTCCAGAAAATTGGCAAAAAAAATTAGATTTAAGCACATTTCCTCCATCACAGTTCAGCAAGTATTGGTTCATCAAAATAAGCAGTAGGTAGCAGTAATAATAATTCTCTAGTCGGGGGTTTATCGATATTGAACCCCTCAAGTGTAAAAACTTCTGTTTAACGTGCAAATAGAAACGTGGAGCAAACGGTCGTCCTTTTATCAACCATTTTTCCATCCATAGCGTCTGATCAGGAAGGCTTCAACACTTTATTTCTCAGATTTCTAGTGTCATGACTATCACCCCCACCCCCATGCAGTGCCTGGCACATCTGTTGCACTTACACACTGTGCATATTAAACGTGAATGGATCATTTCAGGTCTAATATTAACTTTTTCACCACGTTCAAACAATATTTGAATTTGGAAGCCGTGTAAACGTCTATCCTGTCAACCCTGTCTCCTGGAAACATTTACATACTACGGTTGTACCAGCAGAGAGTGATCAACATAATGAGTTGAGAACTAAAGCTCGTCTTTGTTTTAATGTTTAGGCTCTCAGGGCGTGGGACGTGTTTACTTCTACTATAATTAACCGAAGCGAAACCCAATGATCCTGATTCCTAAAACTAACTGGAGACTTTCAGTAGCCTGAGGCTGACAACAAGCAGGACTCGGGATGCAAACGTGGTCTCCAGTGTTAAAGTGTTGAGATGAGTAGGTAAACCCTCCACCTGCAGTACAACAACGGTACACTTCCTCCGTGCAAATTCTGCTGCATTTAGTCAAGAAATGGTTTCAGGCTCCTCCTGCGATGTGTCGATGTTAGTGGGCATCTGACAGATCCAGGCTATCTGTTCCCCCTGCTTCCAGTCTTTATGCTAAGCTAGGCTAACTCTGGTTGTTGTTGCGGTGTCTCCTCTTCATCCAGCAGAACATCGGCCATCTCTTCCACACTGACTGGACCTCTGGATCAAGTCCAGTGCTGAAGTACATTTGCTCAATTACTGTACTAAAGTACAACTCTGACACTACATAAAGTGTAACTACTGTAACAGTTACAATGAGTTCCACCTTTAATGCATCAGTAGTTATAATCCATTGATGTATATATTCATCTGACAGTACTTTAAGTATATTTTTAGTGATTCTGTAGTATCACTGCTCCGTCTCTTTCCGCTGCCTCACCAGGAGAGGAGCTCCATGTCAGGCGAGGTTTTGGCGAGAGGCGAGAGGCTTCTAGTTTTGCTCCGTGTTCGTGTTTGATGCTGATGCGCGGTGACGGAGAGAAGGCCTCGGGGGGGGGGGGGGGGCAGAGAGCGGCTCTTTAGAGCGACAAGTGGAAAAGGGTCGACAACGCTGACTGACTGACAGACGAGACGGCGAGTAATCCCTCCAGCTCAGACAGGAAACCAGGTCCTCACGGGACCAGCGGCCCGTTTACAACCGTTTAATAAAAGTAAAGGACAGTAACTAGTACTACTAGTACTACTGTCACTGCTGCTGTTACCACCACTGCCTCACTTACACTACTGGAGGAGTACTGCTGCTGTAACTACTGCTAATTATTACTACTAAAGCCTTATTTCCTTTATGGTACCACTGCTACACTAAATGTACTACAAGAGCACTCTAAATACTACATCTACTACTACTACTACTGCTGTCAGTACAACAACTGTACTACTGATATAACTACAGAGCCTAGTATTACTGCTCTTACAGTACTGCCCGTACTGCTGGTATAATAAGAGTAGAAGAAGAGAACTGTAAATACTGCATGATTAACCCCTTCTAGTACCACATCTACTGCTGCTGCTGCAACTACTAAACCTACAGTAAACTACCACTGCAGGTACTCCTACTGCTGATGTTATCAGATTATTTCCACTAAGTTCACAGTGAAAATGAATCTGCAGATAGAGTTGAAACGTCCTTCTGGGGGGTTTGTGTCTTTACGTTGTATAAACTGCAGCACTTTTATTGAACAAAGTCACAGAATTCATGATTTTAACAGGAAGAAGAAGAAAAAACCACACAAAGACTGAATGAGATGAGAGGCAACAGTCTGCAGGTGTGTCGGCTCTGATGGCCGATGTTGCCACAAGATGGCGCCCCATGAGAGGCAACTGCTTCTATCTGAGTGTGTGTGTGCTTCACTATCAGGATGTGTGTCTTCTAATGGATATTTGTCTCTGAGTTGTGTATTTGTGTGTGATTTCCCATGGTATGAGTCTTTGTGTGTTTGTTGTCTTTGTGTGTGTTTCTGTCTTTGTCATCTATTTTGTCTTGTGTGTTTCTGTGTGTGTTGTTTCTGTTGTGTGTGTTTGTGCCGCCGAAAGCGCCTCCCAACACCTACCGCGGTGCTTGTTGGGACACCGGGGGCCACATGAACACGAACACACACATTTAAGAAACAGCAGACAACAAAAACAAACAAGCCTCCCTATATGCCAATTAAAAAAACACAGAGACAGAGAGAGGGGAGGCGGGTTTAAGACAAAAAACTGAATTATTTTAGAGACTCCATGCGAGCGATTAAAGAAAAACGGCGATTAGCGTCTTCGTGCTGCAGCTCGGAGGGCTGAAATCCTCCAAATCAGGAACAGGAAACCAACGAAGAAGAACCTCGTGTGAAACAGGAACATGGATTTTAACTGGAGTGTAAAACACAAACAGCAGACAGTTGGTTCAGTTTGTTTTTCTGCAGCGAAACACATGTGGACACCCGAGTTTTCACACCGCTGTGGTGCACACACACACACACACACTCACTCACACACACACACACACACACACACTCACACACACACTCACACACACAGTGAAACCTGTCACGTGTGCACACGAGTTGTTGAATCAAAGCAGCTGCAGGAAACTGAAGCCTTGTTGTCCCGTGTAACATCTTAAATACTGCATCATAACAGTAACAGCATATAATATTGATTTATTACAAATACAAAATAAATCCTGCACCGTGTTACAAGTATTTTCTGGAGTATTTTAGTCAATTTATTTACTCAGTTCAGTTTGAATATATTAACAGTTTTTCTTTTCTGGTTTTTGGTAGTTTATTTATTTTGAGTAAATTTATTTTCATTATTGTTTGAATTTCTGTATATTATTAATAATATTTATTAAGGAAACTACACATAGGCCTATATTATGGAATATGTGGAATATTAAAAAAATTATTAGGAAAACAACACAAATTGTAAACTACAATAAATACACATTTTGTTACACATTTAATACAGACGCATTCAATATGTATATATAACACAAGTATTATATAGGCTATTATTATTTCATTGTCTACATGTATTAAAACACTGTATTAAAACCAGTAGCAGTCATAATAACTTCATGTTGCATTTGAGAGAAATTAAAACATAATATATGAATTTTTAATCCAAATGTGACATGAAATGACCCGAAGGATTCTTCGGTGTGTTTGGAGGTAAAATAATCTGTTAGTTATTGTGACTGCTGCTGATTTTAAACTGACAATATTTTACTGCTGGTTAATGATCCAAAGAAACAAATAATAATAATAATAAGAAAACAGTAATAAATAAAGAGCCGTCAGCACATCCCTCCAGACAGTACAGTGATTCACTGACAACAGCATCTCATTCTAATTACCACACAAAACCAATAATGATAATCACCTTATTATAATATTGTTAAAATCAATAATTGTTCATTCTATTTATTTACACATTTTATTTTTATTTATTTACTTGTTTTAGTTCATTTGGAGCTTTAAACAACCTGATTTCATCCTCCAATAGGAAACTTTCACATGGTGGCTGTTTGATGAGCTAATTTGAGTATTTTTAGACTGAATATCTTTAAATTTGACGACCTTTGGCCAAATAAAATAATAAATAAATCAAGAATTTAGAATAGCGTTAGAATCACCCACACATTTATTTCAATGTCTTTCTGGCAGGGTGACAAAGGTTTTGAAACAACATTAAGAACTCAAAATAAAACTGACAGAAAATGTAATTTAACATCAACTTGATAAAGTATGAAAAATCTAAATAAATTAACAAATTAAAAACATTTTTATTATTATTGGGAAGAGTAGGTGTGCATTTTTTATAAGTAAATTATATTTTTTCATGTTCTACAAACTGAACTGTAAATAGTTTTAATTCAGCTGGATTAATCCGTTTTTTGTTCCTTTCTACACTTTTATTTTGACACTTTCTCGCCGTCCTCCGATCCTTCCTGCGTCTCTTTTCTGTCTCGGTGAGATTCGTTCAGTCGAGTCGTTTGTTTCTTCAGAAAGAAGCTTCAGTCTGTTCAGCCGAGGAAGAAGAAGAGGAAGAAAAAACACACATTCTTTGTGTTGAGACGCTCGTTAAGCGTCCGCCTGCTGAGGCAACAAGCAAACCATAAAGAAACCTACATATAACACCTCATCAATTATTCTATAGCATGTACAATGAGGGCACTACAGGGAATTAAAGCTGCACGCATGAGAACCTGCAGGTTGGATAAGACACGTACGCAGCTTTCATGTGTGGCAGCCGAAATGGGAATTTAAAGGAATTCACATTTGTTATTTGTAGTGTTTGAATATTAAAGTTTGGGTGAAGAAAGCAGATAATTTCAATAGAAATCCACAAAAAAAACAGAAAAAGACAGAGAGGAGAGAGAAAACATCAGAATTTCAATTTAATACAACAATTTATTTGGTATGTTTAGTTACATTTAATTCTTTATTTCCTGTGCTTTCTGCTGCTGGAGTTTTCATTTAATTTGTATTTTTGCACAAATGTATCACAATTATAAAATTAGTTCTTTAATTTTCTTATTTTTATTGAATGTTCATTATTATAGAGACAATAAACAGCATTTTATTATTATTCTAAACATTATAATATGTCTTCTTATTCTTTGTTTTCAGTGTTGTTTTAAATACATTGTTTTATTCACTTTAGTTTCTACCTATACTGTCTTTAATACCTCTATTTCTGTCTGAGGAAACCTTTAAAACACAAGATTTCATTCTTACATTTTACAATAAAAGAAATAAAAAAAAATCTTAATTATTGAAATATTCTATTTAATGTTGTTTTGTCAGTTTTTTATTGTTATTTTTCTTTTCGCTTTAATAAACATTTAATTGGGAAATTTTGGCTACAATAAAAATGATGAGATTTAATACAATATTAAATACATCTGTGTTAAAGCCGTGAAATGTATTTATTTATTGTTTGTTTCTTTTTTTGTTCTGCTGTGATATTTTTTTTAATCCTGTTTAATCTGTTATTTATTCAAAGATTATATTCTGCAGTATATTTATCAGTATAAACATAAAATAAGATCTGATGAATTCTTCTCTAACTGTTTTGATTCTGGTTTTTATTTTATTTAATTCCAGTTTTTTCTTGTATTTTAGTTTGTGGATTTTTACATTCATCCCCTCGTCCCTTTTCTTCTGCACACACAAACCTGAATGTGTATTTCACACCGATCGGCTGCAGCTTTTACCTTTTTCACTCCTGCCTCTTTCTATTGTCTCTACCTTTTATTTCTATTTTTACATGTTATGTTCTCGTGTTATTCAGAGCGGTGAGGCGAGCTGTCAGCTCGACGCCGCGAGGCAGAAAAGTCTGCAAACCACCAGCCACCATATGTCTCTCGCTCTCTCACGTTTTCTCGCTTCATTACTCTCCCTCTCTTTTCAATCCCTTTCTGTTTCTTCATCCTTCTCGCTGTATTGATTTATTTCTCCCTTTTATCATTTAATCTCTTTCCTTCTGCCCTTCACTCTCATTTTTTAAAAATCTAAATGGTTTCATTGGATATTTAAATCTTGTGCAACCAAAACACTGCAATAATTAATATAAAAGTGCAGTAAATCTGCTGATATTCTGCCTTTTTCTTCCTGTCAACATGTTCAGACTCAAACCAGCAGTGGATGTCTCCACTCACAGGTATCGTGTGAGTATCACAGCCTGATTTATCTTCTTCCTCCCAGCCACAGAGCTCCATTGTTGTCCACAAACTATTAAAAACACATCAGAGAGCCTCAGTGTTGCTCTGGGTGACATGTTCCTTCATTAACATGGACACACACACTGTAGTTTATTTAGACTCACACACACGGTCCTGCTGCCCCAAACAATCCACAATGTGGATTCATCCACCGCTGAAAATAGTCCCAAAGAAACCAGTGTTTTACAGGAATAAAACTTAATGACTGTTTGTTCATGTTAAGTATGTAATTCGATTATTTATTATTTTAATAGAATAAAATAAGAATAATTAAGCCCTTCAAACTACACTTTGACATGAGCCACAGGGATAGTGGATGGTGCAGGACCCCCCTTGTTGATATTGTTCTTAAAATGTCCCTAATGAATTTTGTGATTAATTAACTAATCGAGAACTCACTGATGATCAGTGAACCTGCAGCCTTTACAGCTGAAGTCTGGAGCGATATTCACAGCAGGAAACGCACGCTTGACTTCGGCCTTCAGTAGAAGTGAACGGGAGATTAAACATATATTTATAACATGGCCAAACCTTTATTCTGGAATAACATTTTTCAGAAGATGCACATAAACAATCCTGCAGGTCCACGCAGACAAGGGCATTATGGGTAAGTGTGGGAGAAATAAAGAATTTGTCGTCAATATTACACGATTCAGCAAAGGTGATCATATTCTTTTATATTCAGAGTTAACTTCCTACACTATGTGCAGACACCAGTACGGGACAGGTTCAGGAAAGATCTCGGTTATCAGTAAAAAGATGAACTCTTCGTAAAGGACACGTTTCTCCACTGCGTCGCAACGTAAACCGCGAGTCGCAGAATCATCCAACATGGATGTAATTCTTCTGAATGCTGGACTTTAGAAGAAACCTCGTGTTCCCGTGGAATTAAGGAAACTATATGAACGTAACGTATATTTAAAATATTTAACAATTGAAGCAAAGTGTCTTTGAATACATTTTTCGTTGAAATAAATGCTCAAATCAAAAATGTGCAGCAGAAAGAAAGAAATGAACCTTGAGAAAACTGTTTCTCTCCGGCTCTTTCAGAACCTTTCGGCCTCTTTTATTTCTGTCTTTTAGTCGCCGTCTCACACGATCTCCTCTCTTCCACTGTCTCTTTGTCTTCTTCCCTCCCTCCTCTTCCTCCTCTCACCGTCTTTCACTTCTCTCTCTCTCTCTCTGGCAGACAGAGGGATGATGGGTTTGTTGCCGTAGTAACTCCTTCATTCAGCCTCTCTCTGTTGGCAGCCGCAGCATTGCCCGATGACGACACACAAACACAACAGTTTTCCCACGTCGAAATGATTTAGTTGTGTCTGTTAGGAAACAAAATGAGGCTAGACAACATGAACACCCCTCCCTCCGTCCCTCCATCCTTCCCTCATCCCTCCGTCTGTCCGCCATGCTCGCCGGCATGTTGATTACACACAGCGGCAGAAAAGACAACAGACGAGTAAAAACAAATGAATCGAGCCTCACAATTATGGTCCTGCCGTCGAGTCGTTTTTCCTCTCGGAGCGGCTGTTTCTCCTCTCAGATGTTTGTTGTTTCATCAAGATGAGATGAAACATTTTCGATCGCAGCGGGGAGACGAAGAAAATGACCCGATGCACATGGAGGAGATGAGATGAGAAAGAGGCGAGATGTGGCATGTTGGAAGGGAAAAGCTGCCCAAACACAGAGAGATAATGGAGATGGTTTATCAGATTCATAGATGAGGATCAACAACCTATTTGATTTTCCAACAAATCGGTCGTTGCCTTCAAACATGAATTAAATGAGTGTTTTCTGATCCGATGACATAGTTCCTCCCTGATCTGATGGGCCAGCTCTGTGGTTTGTTCAGGATCCAGGACTCTCGGTTAGAGGTCAGGGGACGATAGTAAACAGGAAGCAAACACTGGTCTCACTTTTCGTTAAGTGTTTTTGAGGAGTTTCTAGGGTGACACTAATTAAATAAAACTGAACTGACTTTGTTGCTGCATCCATTCACCTCCTCCACCTGTACGAGTAACGTCATTGTACTTCTGAATTTGCTCCTGACAGACGAGTCATAGTTCACGTGGCAGGTGGAGGTACTGGACAGGTAAACTACATCCTCACCTTCACCTTAACCAAGTCGTGTTAATGTGTCGTTCACCTTCAGAGTCTTACTTCTAAATACTTTCGAATACCTTTCAAAAACACAAGCATGCTCCATCGCACAGTTTAGAGGTTGCAAATGTGAACATATAAAAGTAAAATTGAGATAAAGTCAAACTATTCACAACTAACCTTTAACCTGTAGAGCAGCAGATTCAGACATCTATTTCCGTTTCATCACGTGGAAAAAAACAACAAAGAACCATCTTTCATACTACTAATCATATTTACTTACTTAGAGTAAATATGATTTTTATATAACATTTTTATAATCCTATTTCCGTTTTTACTTGGCACTTTCAATGTGCCTTTGTTTTTGTGCTGCGACATCTTGTCTCTTCGTTTTCAGGAGGGAAAGAAATCCCTCACCCCTTCAGGTAGCTCACCTGTTGGGATGAAGGACCTGGAACAAGCCTCTGATCTCACCTCCTGAGCAGAGTCCAGGTTTGGAGTTTGTCTCTGATGTTGGCAGAGAACAAGAAGCAGAACCTGTAACAATGGCTGAGACACCTGAAGGCTTCTGGTTACAGAATCTACTCAAGGCTCTTCACATGAACACACCGGCCCTGCTGTTTGTCCTTCACGTTTGCAGTTCAAGCTTTAAAATCCATGTTAAGGCTGAATCATGTGTGGGCCGGTCATCCAGCTCCAAACACTCCTGGAAAACGCAGCCTTCTCTTTCCTGAATTTGGATGATGAACTAAAATAAATTCAACATTTTTAATGACTTTGCCTGCAAATGGTGCAAAAATGTGGCTAAAGGTGCCTTAAAGTTTCCCTCTGTGTGATCAAACTGATGTGGAAACACTTCAAAGTTGTCATTTTGCGTCAGATTACTCAAACTTTCTCTGAGAGGATTAATTCTGCTTCGATGTTTGGGAGGAAAATTCCTGAGTCAGACCGACTTGTGGCCTCTCTCTCTCTCTTTCTGTCTCTATGTCTCTCTCCCTCTTTCATGTTCTGTCAGCCGGATCGATTTTATGCTGTTTTGAGGATTTGAAAGGACTTTGAGCACACACAGCCGACCGTTTACGCTGTTTACTCGCCACAACAACTCTGCTGCAAACCTAAAAATATAAATAACTGCTATAGATTCTTAAAAAGTGGCCTTCATTTACCTCAATAGCAGAGAGAACCAGGCTTTTATAATCATTTCTCTGCTTTATATTTCAGCACATTTTAGTAAGAACCCTGTTTATAAACTCAGTATAAAGTTAATTTGTCAATCACCAACAAGAAGATATTATTTGAATAATGTTAAAATAGGATACAGTGCAAAATATTTTTAAACGTGTTCAATCATAAGTTTTTCATTAACTACAAAGTGATGAGAGAGCCGCTCAGATATGATTACGTTAAGAGAAAGATAGTATAGTCTATAGCATAGTCGTCTCGTCAGATGGTGATGAAGTTTGCTATAATGGCAATAAACGGAAAACGCTCAAACCATCCGCGTCACTACGTCAGTGTTTTCTGCATCACTTCCTGTTCCTGGGTCGCAGCAGCATCACCTGGACGGCAAACATAATACGACACTTAACGTCCCTTCTTACTTACAGCGTATCACTCCGCCAACCTGAACAGTTACTGACACTACAGGAAATGTGACCAGCGTTAGGAGGACATTTTAACATGTGAAAATATTTACAGGTAAACTACAATCTGCAGAATAAATCTCTGTGTCCAAGACTTCGAAGGCCAAAGTGCTCCCGATGTATTTATGTGTAGGAAAAGTAAGTCAGTTTGGGCAAAAGCAGTCAAAGTGAATGTAATATTTAACTTTCATCTGGAACAGCCCATAATAATACTGGAGACAGTTACAATTAGTGATGATGATGATCAGTTTCACTTATTTCCAAGTTTATCGATCTAACGCTGATAGTTTCACTTGGACCAGCAGGACGGCGGGTGATCTGTAAATCCCCGGTATGGTCCTTTAATTCAAAGAGCTGTCAGGCTGGAGGAGACTTCAAACAGGAAAAGCCTTTTTTCTCAGACTGACGCTGACGGTTCTCCTCTTGGCCTTTCTCTCCTCTCTCACTCCGTTTAAAACAAAGCCCTGGCTGCTGTCAATCACTCGGTAATAGCCGGCGAGGAGAGGCGGCGAGGTCGTTATGACTTCATGAGGCGTCTGCTCACGAGCTGATTGGATGAATTAGTGACCGTAATCGTTAGCGGTCCGTGCTTCAGACGGACTCTTAATGTCTCCGTATTAGCACTAATGGAATGCAATTTCAGCTCTCCCTCTGCTCTCCATCACCCCACCCGGCCATGAACCCGAGGGCACCGCCGGACCGTCGTCTAGGTAACTGTAATCACGTGCCGACGCCCGGTCCCCTTCCTCCTCCTCCTCCTCCTCCTCCTCCTGTGAACCCCTCGGTGAGACAGAGAGAAAATTAGAGATGGCTCTTAATAAGAGTCCTGGTGCTAAAAGAAAATGACCAATATTCTTCCTCAGGCAGGGAAATGATTTGAGCTGCAGCCAGTTTTGTGAAGGAGCAGCGGGGGAGATTAGCTCGATTAAGGCCAAATCAGACCTGCTTCCAATTTGATGAGATAAGGGAAGATAATAGCTCTCAGATTGGTTTCTCATGCAGCTCCGGCCTTCACTGAGGGAATTAAACCACTCTTTGTCTCTCCGTCTCTCCGGGTGACTCCACTCCCCCAACCAATCAGAGATGGTAGCTGCTAAATTAGAAAGCTAATATAACCTTTTCTCCCGAGAATTACATTCATGTCCAACTCGGTTTCATTAGTGGGAACAATTTTTTGGGGGGGATTATTATGTTTTCAACTTGTGCCATGGCTGCAGAAAATAGTTGTTTTCTGATCCGGGTTTGTGTTACTATCAGGACCATCAGCAGTTTAACCACAGCTCAGGGTGTGTGTATACATATAAATATATATATACAGTATTGACCTGCAGGTAACTATAGAAACAGCACTGATGCCTCACGCTCTGTGAGCTGAACTAGAAATTATATTTGGTATTGAAAGTTGATGGACAATGTTTCCCAGATGGCGAACTTTTACACTGTCAAATAAGTAAAGAAAGCTCTACAGAATTATAACTTGGGTGTTATATGTAGGTAAACAACTGCATATATTGTTTTATTTCTATTCTAAATGTAAACATTTTGTATATACTGTATATATGCGTGTGCAGCATTAAGGGCCTACAACTCTGTGTAGTAAAACAACATGTATATGACCTTGATAACATACAGCACTGTTGTGTTTATTAGATCATAATGTAAAGGCACTGTATACCGGAGCCCCTCAGGGCTGTGTGCTGAGCCCCTTCCTGTTCACCCCGTACACTCTTTCTGTTGTGAAGTTTGCAGTCGACACCACCATCATCAGCCGGTGATGACAGTTCATATCAGGAGGAAATCAACAACCTTTCAGAGTGGTGCTCAGGGAACAACCTGCTGCCCAACGTCAGCGAAACCAAAAAGAGGCAAAGACACAAACACCTGCCTACGTCGGTGGAGCTGAGGTGAGCACGTGAACACTTTTAGGTTCCTGGGAATCAATCATTTTACAGAGGAGCAACAGAAAACATCCTGAGTGGAAACATCACAAACTGGCACAGGATGTGCACGGCCCAGGACAGGAGGGTCGGCCCTGCAGCGACTATCCCAGCTCGGAGCACTCCGAGAGAAACCGGGATACTGTTGCATGCAGGCACGGCTTTAGCCAAGTGACGTAACAGCAACAAAAACAATGGCAGCGACGAAAGAGTCTCACTTCTAGAGCGATGAAGAATCTGAGTTTTTTCTTTCGGTAATGAGGAGTTGAAGGTTTGTGGTAGTTTGGATGGAAAAAAGCATCAAAATGCTGACGCCTGTTTCCCAAAACCTACGGTGGAGGAGCAGGACAGGTAAGGATTTAAGGTTTGTGTTGTAAACATCACAGAGAGCTTCACACTCCGCACTTTTCTCTGGGTCCCCTGAACGTCACACTGCTTAAATAAGACATGAGACTGTTTCCTCTTTGCGTTCTCTGATGCTCGATGTTTCAGAGGGTGCCGAGGTGACAAAAAAAAAACTAATTTAGAAGAGAAAAGAGTGAAACCATTGGATGTGACCTTTACGGCGAGACGATGAGAAGATGGAGATAAGAAGGTGATCTGAGAGGAGAATTAACAAGACTGACTGTTCCCGGATCAGACGGCGTCCACGGCCTCAGCTCGCTTTTCACTTTGACATTTGAATTCTGCATGTTACTGTGTGTGTGTTGAAAACAACTGCGTTACACACTGTTTGATCTCAGTTGTATATACACCCATTTTAATGAGTCATGAGATTTATTTTGTTGAAGAAATCAGATTTTATTTTTTATTATTTTATATGTTAACTCTTTAGTCCCTTTTACTCAGCCTGTTCAAGGCGGACATGGGGCACCGTTATTCCGGTTTACCTTCTCTATAAAAAAGGTACGCAGCCGCCATGACGGGACGTTGCTGTCGTGTTGTGTTTCAACACTGACGTGCTGTCTAAAATAACAACTGGAGAAGAATAATGCTGCCATTGTTTGGTTCACTGTAAAAAAAAAAAGCAAAGTCGGTGTAATGATGGACCTTCTTCGCGGCGTTATTGCGCAATCTCTGTGTAAAAAGGGCTTTTGTTTCTGCAGTTATCTGAGAAAGACATCAAAAAAGGCCATAAGATATTATATACAAAAATCCCAAATAAACTCACAGCACAGGAAGAAAATCTCTGCAAGATACTTTTGACTGCAGGAAAACTGCACTGCAACTGTCTATGAAATAAACGCTATGGAGGAATTGACCTTTACCTTGGTACTATGATTTGATCAATATGTAAAATACTGGGAAGAAAATGGACTACATTTGCCAAGAGAGAGTTAAGAGTCAACCCACAAAAATATGGTAATTCTTACCAGTTTACCGCACATTATAGAGTACAATACATACCAATATACCTAGATATGTATTGGTAAGACACCCTTACACTGTTAATAGGGAAAAATTACGCTCTACATTAAAATGTTAATTTAAAAAAAATCAATAAAAATTGAAGTTGCAAAAATAAGAAAAACATCCACCTGAATTTATGTGATGTTAATTTGTGTCACTGAGATTTATAAGAAGGTAATTTCAAGTTGTACAATTCAAAGTCAGACATTTTGCCAAGTCTGAAAGGAATTGATCAGACCTGATTAGATTATGTTCTGCCTGTCAGACAACAAATCCAGATAGTGAATTTGTGTATCCAAGTAATGAAAATTATCTTCTGGAGAATTCAAAGATTCAGATTCAACACAAACCTTCTACAGCCTGAAACACACACTGTCACATCCATGAAACTATCTTTGACCTACAGATTCTTCTCTGTCTGCATTCTGACGGCAGCGTGATCACAGGCAGCTCTCATCAGACCTGCCTGCTTCCACGCCACCAAGGTGAGCTCACTGCAGGTAGAAGAAAGTCTCTTTGTGCCGTTAGCCGTGTACTGAGATATTCAAACTGTTATCCCTGAGCTGAGGTCACTAAGTGGAGATAACTGTGGCACTGGATGTGACATTTCAGAGGTGGAACCATGGCAAAGATACGCATGGGCACAAAATATATGGCAATTCATTGGTGGCAGCAAGAATTCAGGAAGTTAGACCTGGACATAAGTTGAAAAGTTATGTTGTTTTGGGGAACTTCTGATAAATTCCACATTTGAATAAGCTTTCATTTTTTCCATGTTGAACATTTTAAGCAACTAGTATGTATATAAAACAGAAATCTGACCAAAGTTGGAACAATTATGTGAGTTTAAAGTGATCATGTATATAAAAGGACACAGGGAACCAAAACTAAGTAAAAACAAACAAATATAAGCAGCATATCGTGTTAATATTGTTGTTTTTTAGCGGATTTATTATAAACTGTATATTCATTATTTTGGTCCCAGCTCTTATAATTTAGGTAAACACACAATTGTACCGTTTCAACAGAAAAACAAACAGGGAGGTTAAAAATGCCAACTCTCTGCTCTGAATAAATGTCAAATTCATGTGTACTTCTTGTTGTTTAGTTGAAGTTTGTTGATGAAATGTTTTTCAGGTTTTGTTCTATTTCGGGGCTGAGATGATGAGACGATGATCCCTGTGGGGAAACTGGATATCACAGCTGATGTCGGAGTGTTTCAGTGTTTCTCGGCTTTAATTAAAAATGATGTTTAAAAGTAATTTCAAAAGCAAATTTAGACTTTGAAAAGAAAAACAACATTGTCATTAAACCACCACCAGCCTCCTATTCTCACTCAATTAGAACTTGTGTGGTGGAAATTAGACTGTAATTACACTGACTGAAAAGATATTCTACATTTATTTATCACGTTTCTTTCTGAAGAGAAGTGCTTTCCACAGAACATCAGTCATTTTTAGATAATTAAATGTGACGTCGCCCATGTGTTTTATCACAGTTTGCACATAAATGAAAAGAAAGGGCGGTGAAATATATGCAAATTAGACATTAAAGCCTTAATTCAGTCTGAAGTTCAGGGATAAACAAAATTAAATTAAATTCATTTTATTTAGTTTCACTTATAGATTGACAGTTTCATGTGTTTCTTAAGATTGTCTGACTGCTTGTTTAACCACAAACTATCAGAAGAAATCATATTTATCCCACTTGGCCCCAAACAACTGGCAGAAATAAAACATATGACAACAAACTACCAGTAAGAGGTCGCATTTATTCCATCTGAGCTCAAACTGTCTCCCCAGCAGCAGGATGGTGATCAGGTCCTCCATTCAGATTCAGAATCACGATTATTGCCAAGTTAAGTTTTCACATACAAGGAAGCTGCTGTGTTGTGTTGATGCGTAACAATAAACAGAGAAATAAGAAAGTGAAAGAGTAAAAGAAGTCAAGAAACATAACATAAATAGAAATATATATATATATATTAATTTATAATAATGAAAAATATTAAATGATGTGCAGTATGTTTTTATCTGTTTTTAAAAAGAAAAAGCTGTACAGTTTGTGGAATGTCTCATAAGATCTCACAACAACTGGTTGTCTCATTATCATGACATTTTCAGTTTGATACTCACAGTAAGCAAAAGGATGAAACTACTTTTTCCAATGAAAGTTTTCTCAAGCATCTGCTGCTCTAACCACTGACAGGAGAAGAAGAGTTAGAGTCACTTAACACCCTCTGAAAATCACATCCTGGTTGACTTCCAGTGGTTTAACCTCCACCTCAGCAGTCAAAGTCTGTCAGTATTATCAGCTAAATGTACTTCAAGTCCTTAAAGTCAAGTCCTGCTGCTGCAGTAAAGAGTTCCTGTCAGTGTTTTATTATCTCTGATGTTTCTGGATTAATATTCCTGCTGCATTCATGTGTCTGTTGCATTTTACTGCTCTAGATGTTTAAGGTTGAGCTCATTTTAACTCCTTTATATCCTGTTGGCTAGTTTAATCTGCAGCAATGCATCATGGTCTATAAGATCATCACGTGTTTGTACGAAGTTTTCACTGGACATGAAGGGGATGGAGACTGTAATCTGTAAAGAAACTGAAGCTATTCTTGTTAAAATTCATTTGAAAGTTAGAGAGTGTTGAAGGCTTTGACCGGGCTCCCGGACCGGACCGGCCCTCCTCCTGTTTACGCTGGTTTTCCGCCTCCTCCATCTTGTTTTCCTGCTGCCTGTCTGTCTGTCTGCTGCCTGTCTCTCTGTCTTCTGGTGTCTCACACAGGGTCCAGATTAAACGGTCTCGAGACGGGCCTCTGGTTGAGGCGGGCGGGGCTAAGCACTGTCACATGTCAGCGGCGGGGGCAGCAGCTGATTGGTCGGTCGGGTGAGCGAGGGCAGCTTTACTGTTGTGTTTCCCCACATCAAACACCTTTTCAACCCGTTGCTTTGACAACCGTCAGCCAGCAGCTGATTGGAGCTGACTGCGGCAGGTTCAGACGGGGCCTCCAGCCGTCCCCTCACAGCTCTGCTTCGGTTTGAAAGTAAACGCACTGCGAGGGAATTATATGATGTGATTTGCTCTTATTTCATTTCAGAATCCAATCACACAGTTTTGAGGGTCCGACATGCTGATTCTAAAAGTGTCGGACAGGGAAAATCCTTTACTTAAAGCTCTTTGATGTTTAAACTAAATCAAATGACTGTGTGTAATGATCAGCCCTGCCTCCCTTAGTTACTGTTGCTATGCCTGTCAATTATTTATTCATTACAAAAACAGAATGAAAACAGCAGACATCTAAAATATATATATATATATATATATATATATATATATATATATATATATATTTAAGTATCGAAGAAAAGTTTCCTCTTGGCGGAAGTGGAGTGGAAACTGAGTGGATAGATGAAGACGTTCATGAAGAGCTGCAAACATCAGATCTGTGCCGCAGAACAGTATATCATGTTGTTCACTCCATGTGTTTGGATACGGACAGGATTTTAAAAAAAAGTTCTGATATAGTTTTTATTATTCAATATTTCTTTTTGACTTTTTGAATATTGCTTTTGACAAACACCATTTCCCATCAGCCCAGCAGACCCTCGCTGGTTAAACGTTACAACGAGTCGAGTTTCTGTGGTTTTTAGTTTTTAAACAGCAGAGTACAGCAAGTTTTTATTGGTAATTAAATGATATGTTTAAGTGATGCTGTTGGACTGCGTTATATTGCACATGTGTTCTTCACAGTAGATGTTATTTAGGGTACCTCCCCAGTCCCCTTCCTATAAAGCCCGTTGGATTGGGAGCACATGGATCAAACATTTAGGCAACTGAACCTGGATATCAGTGACTTTAATGCACCAATACATGAACTTTAATGTGAGTGACATTAAACTTCAAAATGAAGGTTCAGTAACGTGTGTTGATTTAGTTTTTGTAAACTTGCTACTAAAACTGTGACAGAATATAGTTCATAGTTTATAGATCTGTTGTACATTAAGGTGAGCTGCTAAAACACATCAACAAATCATCTGTAGCTGTTTAAACTGAAAGGAGATTTACAAAACATGTTGTGTCTCCACAGAAGTCTTAATCAGTGAGAATTTATTCTGAAAAACAGCTGCAGCCGACAATTATTTTAGTTTTTTGATTAATCTGGTGATTATTTAATCGCTTAATTTGTGAATCGACCATCACAACACCTTTCAGCCCGAGTTTGTCCAAAACCCAAAATAATATTCAATTTCACGTAATGTGAAGCAGAAAATTCTCACATCTGAGAAGTCAGAATTACCAATGTTTCACTTAAAAAATCACTGAATCGATTTTTGATCATCAAGACAGTTGCAGGTGAATTTACTGTAAATGGACTAATCATTGCAGCTCTTCAGGTCGGCAGAGTTCATCTCTGTAGCCTTCAGTCATAACCCAGGGCTCACAGCAGTACCATCATAAGCTTTGGCAGGTGTTTGGTGGAGTTTTTTCCAGCCTGGGTTTTGCCTGTCAGGCAGTAGGCCACCCTGCCCTGTGATTGGGAGAGCTTGTTGCAGCTCCAGCTATAAACGTGGTCATTTATTACTTTGGATTGTATATTTTTTAGCCACGGGGTTTTAAAGTTTGTAAAACTTTTCCAAAACCCAGAAAATTAAGTTTTATTCTGAAGGACGTCACTGATGGACAGAAGCCAGAAACTTTTTGGGGCGTTTACTGTTAGACCCCATCTCTCTGTCCGGTATCCACTTCTTATCATACATCCGTGGGGGAAACAGTTTACATTCTTAATACAGGTGTGTTTACCTCTAGTGACTGAAGCCTTATGTTGCGTGTTTTATTTTACTTAATAATTGTTGTTCAGAAATGTGAATGCAGCCTCCTCCCAGTGTCAAAATATTCAGACATAAAGGCCACAGCTCTGATTCCTCTGTTTCCTCTTATAATGTGTTCACATAGTTTTATATAGTGAAATCTCACCCAAAGAGACTCAAAGCATTTCTGTCCCTAAACGATGTGAAGACGTGAACTGAGGTTTCCGCTTCTTCTACAGGATCGTAAATGGCCGTCTGATGGAGTGATGGAGTTCGTTTAGACTTTCGGGGGAAGTGAGACGCCTACAATCGTCCGAACTGCCAGACGAGGAGAAGAAGAAGTGTCCGTTTTTAAAAAAGGTATTTAAAATGTGTTGCGTGTTTGTCGTGTAACACTGACGGAGGCCTTCTGCCAAACACGCAGGTTATTCTCTACCAAAACGATATTTTTAGATCATCATCATCAGGAGCCGGGATGAATTTATTCTCCTCCTGAGAGGCGACGCAGCCACTCTTTGATTTTTCTTGATCAGATGTCTTTCCATCATCTCCATCAGCGACCTGCAGCCGGCTCTCAGTGTCCCTGATTTGCACTTTGATTCAAGCACCACTGGGTGAAGCAAATTTCATCAAAGTTGTTTCCTGAATAAAAAATGATGGCGTTTATTTCGCTCGACGGAGCGCGGTGCTGACAGCTGACGGAGGCTCGGGCCGAGCGATGGATCCGCGTGAGCGAGGAATGTGACAAACGACCAACAAAAGCAGCACTGATTTGATCCAACCAGCCAGGAGATTTATGGGAATCTGAGGAAGAGGAGGGAGGAGGAAACACTGACAGAAACACACAGTCTGTAGTACTACTCTTAAAAATGTCTTTTTGCCCTGAATCACAAAATCAGCTTGTTTCCATCCATGAAAAACAAACATGATTCAAAGTGAGAAACCTGGTGCATACATTTATACAATTTAGAATTACTTACTGCAGAACATCGTGCAGATTAATGGTGATCAGTGAAGGCCGCCTCCTGTACGTCCTAAGAGGGAGACAAACTAGAAAGGCTTTTATATTCAGGTCTGCAAAGTAAATAAGTAGACTTCTGGAAAAGTGCTCCCTCAGCACTGATATCAGAAGGATATCAGTCACATGAGGAAGAATCAAAGTGTTCTCGGGTAGTTTTTGTGCTCTTCGTAGTATGATAGGATCCAAAAATCACTTTAGTGTCAGTTTTTAAAGTAACAGTAGTGAGAAATATCTTCGCTACCAAATCGTAAAGAGTCGGTTCACCCAAAACAGAAAACGACAGTTTTCTCACTGATCTCAGCCGGCAGCTGAAATCAAAATGTATTTATTCTTCTTTATACTTATTTCTTTATTCTTCATTTGGTTCATCAGCTCCCACAAAGTGGGGCAGCAATTAAAACTTAATTTTTTCAATCTATAATAATTTTAACTTTTTCTTTCATTTTTGATAAATCGTTTGATCAATAAAATGTCAGAAAATAGTAAAGATTCACGTTGTAGTTCACCACAAAATATAAAACAAGGAATAGCAGCAAATCCGAGGAACAAGAATAAAATCTGCAGTTTACTTGTTGTTCCCCAGCCGTGATGCTTTGTGACTCCTTCACATTAACAGATATCGGAGCTTTTTACTCGTCTTTTCGGTCTCAAATACGTGATTCCAGTGTGTCTGTGTAAATGTTGAGCATGGACAGTCGTCACTTCAGGTACAGCGCGGGAATAATGACGCCACGTTCGTCTGCAGACTGGCAGAGTTTCCTCTCGTTTCCTGCTGTTTGGATCCAAACACCGCGGCTGTGTTCGGGTGACGGCCTTCCATCAGGTCAAATATCTGACAATCCTCCACCTTCCTGTCTAACCAGCCATTAGCTGATTGGAGGCCGTGTAATAATGTTCCAGCGGGCCGCCATCTCCTGTGGGGGGGGGCTGGTGATGGTGGCGGTGTGGGGGAGGAAGGGGGGAGGGGGTCCATCCATCCTTCCATCCATCCGTCCAAATCAGCATTAATCAAGATGGCTCGCTTCATTCCTCCTCGTATCAAATCAGACAAATGATTACTGGCATTCAGCCGAGGAGGGCCGTCGACGGCGAGGGGCCGAGCCGCGCCGCAATCAGGCCGCCGCTCGCTTCCCTGGAGATCGCGCCACGGAATCACAGTGTTTTTCTTTTCTTAACTAATGGTTTAATAAAAAGGACGATGATTGGCGTGCAGGAAATAAAGGAATCGTGTGTTTCTGCAGGAACAAACGCCCCCGAATCCGCACATCACAAACCTGAAGCCGAGAGTTTAGATCAGCCCGTCCCGAAAATACTCATTCACTTTTTTTCTTCTCTCAATCAAGCTCCGTTCCAGCAGAGATAATTTCATTTCCACTGTGGTGTAAATACAGCAGACTGCCCCGAGCACCACAGAAGAAGAGAGAGGATTTAATCAGGATTCACACTTATGATCAGGAGTTATGATGTTAACAGCACGACCTGCAGGGACGGACGTTCATCTTTAGATAAAACAGATAGATTTTTAAACTTTAGATTTATAATGTTGTTTTCCTTCTTACTGTATATTTCACCAAGACCTGACGTTTTCATGACGGCAACAGATCAAAACAGCTCACGCCCTCTAACCGTGTGCTAATCTTAACCCTGAAACCAGGTCTTTGCAACTGTCCATTACAAAATGTCCTCAGACCAGACAGACTGTATTCACTGTCCAAAGACTGACTTCTCGCTTTCTCAGAGATCTTTGCACTTTTTGAAAGATGTCTTTCCCAAAAGGTTCTGTAATTAATGACGAGACTTTCATACAAAACTGTCCTCACTTTCCAGATATGTCCTCTCTCTTCACCTGTAAAACTACAAAACAACAAAAATGACATTTTATCGTACAACATCGCTGAGTTGTAGGATTTTTGTTTACTTTTTGTGCTACAAATTTACCTTAGAATTACCTTAAAAAATTAGTTATTTACATGTACCAGAGACACCAAGTGTGTGTGTGTGTGTTCAAATTCAGATTTGAAAAATAAATAATGTTGTTGACGTTAGTTGCGTTAGCCTATTTTATTAATTTTCCATTATACCCGTCTAACATCACATTCTTTAAAGCATCAGAATATTAATAATAATAAAAACACGACTTGTTGTACTCGACGTTGCTCCACTGCCTCACTCGGGTGGTGAGCTAACGTTCGCAGGTGAGTCTGCAGATTACTTATCGTCGTAGAATAAGACAGCTGCTTTGTACGAAGTCGACAGGCGGCCGTAACTTTGTTAGTTACTTTGCCATCTCCGGTGTTCTGCGACGCACTGCTTCTCGGACGCTCTGGCGTCCTAATTATCCCCTTTGTCCTGGGGTCAGAGGGCGTGCGACAGGTCCAGCTGATTGTGAACGTGTAGCGCGCCCTCTGCTGGATCACAAGGCAAACTACCTCCAACTGTTGAGCTTATAAACTGTACATTTTGAATTCAAACAGTTTATATTTACTATTATTATTCACTAAATAAATCAATTGAATATTTGAAATGAAAAGTGACAGCCCTAGTGTTTGTGTGTTTGTGTGTGTGTGTGACCCAAGTGTTTGTTTCCAAACAGAGGTATTGTGAAGGTGGAACCTGACACCAGGTAGCTCACCTGAGCAAACACAAGAGAGAGAGGGGGGGGGTGTTCAACTGAGGGAAACCAAGAAGATAAAAGAGAGACGAGTCTTTTCTTCATGCGTGCAGCCCCAGAAGTTTACTGTTACAACAGTAATCTATAATCAATAAGACACATTATAAAACATGATGATTTAACTCTAATATTCGAGAGACTAAAGTCTAAACAGGAAAGTTTCAATTGAGTTTGGTCAAAATGATATTTGCCATTTATTCAATTAAGCTGGCGACAGGACAAAAACTACAAAATCTCTGTTAGGAGTTTGAGTTTATATTTCAGTGTCCTGAGGTCCTCCCAGCATGCACCAGGGCCCCGGAGGCAACCATGCACATTTTATGCTTGTTCCTGCATTGTTGCTGCTGTTGTATTGTATTTCCACACATTTCCACTTCCTGTTGACAGGTGGACGTGTCCTTCACGCTATAATCTTATAGTTGTATGGAAATTTTGGATCTTTTGCAGACTCAAACCATGGATGTATAAAGAGAACTGGATACAGCGTTGGAGGCGGGGCCTCGTTCATTCCTATGGAAGTTGCTCAGTGACGCATGAAGCAAACATCCGGGTATTCAGTATGCGGAAGTTTACAGATTTTCCCGCTCTGTTGGGCCCATAGAGCATGCGCACTAGCGTCCCATAAGCCCCGCCCCCCAGCCGCTCGCTCTCGGGCTCGTTCACATGACCAGCAGACTAAAGAACCTCTGGATCCAGCTGTTAGTGAACTTTACAACTTTTAGGACCTAATGATTTAGGGCTATTCAAGTGTAAGAACTGGGTAGTTGATGTACCTCAAAAAAAATTATCCACTGAGTTACAGACGTCTCTTTCTCAATGTTAGTCAATGGGAAAAAGTCTTTTTGGGCCCAATGGCATCACGTGACGGACCCGGAAGTTGTAATTCCACCGTTTGGCCGCTATGTCAAATTGGCTTCAAAGGGTGGCGCACTTCCTGGGGGCTTGACTCAAACCAACATGTTGGTCCGTCTCTCAATACGGTCTGACTTCCTGTCTGTGGCTCCAAGCTCATTGGTTCCTAGTGAAGACGTACATCTTTAAAAACACCTCACAAATATGTAGTTAAAAGTTTTTAAAAAAGGCTCATTCACTACATAAAACAGCTAAATAGTGCATCTGTTGGGGACTATTTCCAGCGGCAGATGAATCCACATATTGTGCTATAGTGAGTGTTTGTGGCAGCAGGACGGTGTGTGTGAGGATCGAGTCTAAATAAACTACCGTGTGTGTGTTGACGGTGACGATCAGGAAGGTTAGTACAGTTATTCTCTCCCTCTATCAGATCTTTTTCCCACACTCCTGTTCCTCCGGGCCTCTGGGTGCGTGCCCCGCCGCTCTCCCCAGGGACCAGCTGTGGTTTTGGGCCATGCTACCGCAGCAGCCCCCTGGCTCTCTAATCCCTGCAGGGCCCGAAGCTCTGAGAAACAGGGCGAGAGGCTTCTCCCAGACCGACCAGGCTGTCATTAAATCACTGATGAGATCATTAGAGGCCGGCAGCAGTTAGCTGCAGCGCTAAAGGGACCCTGCTCTCCGTCTGCCAGGTCTGCATGGTCTTCATCATACTTTTAGTGCCACAAAGAAGCACCTGAATGAAACCAAACAGAGAATAAACCAAAGACAACTTTCCAAACCACCAGAAGATGATACAGAGGAGTGCTGGGACAGGCTGGAGGAGGAGGAGGAGGAGGTCCACAGGGAGTCCCCTGCAGCTCGGTCTGACAGTGGGAATGTTTGGTATTAGCTGGCCGAGGCGGTGCGAGCCCAGGTGACAACAGATTATGTTTCGGGATAATTGAAGGATCGGTGGATTAAGTGGATCAACAAACGGCCCAGAATGTTCTGTTCACACAGACTCTGGATCAGTTAGTCTGGAGGAGGCGGGCAAACATCTCAGGTCTGTTGTCACACATGAGGATCCGGCTGAACCGTCGGTCGGTTGGCACAACATTTTGTAAACATGGAGAATATCATGTGACAGTGAAACAAACGGCTTCTTACAGGAGGCGGATGATTTTCTACGGAGTCCCTGAAGTGACACAAGTGAAAACATTTTGCAAGAAAGTACATGAAGTAATTTCACTACAGAGCAACAAGTTAATGACAATATTATTGACCTTCTCATGCTTGAACTCGTTGAGCTCATCAAGTCCAGGCAGGTCTGTTTCTATCATGTGTGCCAAGGTAATAAGATCAGATCAGATAAACAATTCAGGTGTTGCAGCAGCACAAAGACAGAAATAAGGACAGGTAAATAGAGAAAGTAAAACATAAATAATTTTAAATATCTAAAATAAAAACTAAACAATAGCAATTAAAGGTAACATGAAAAGGTCAAAGTAACACGCTGGTGCGATTAGTAGCTGTTAAAAAGTAATCAGTTATTATTTTGTGCACAAGATTGATAAACAAAAAAACAAATTACATACATATGACAAAAAAAACTGTATTTTTCGGGACTTTGGGGCCTGCGTAGGTGGATGATGTGTTTCTGGTTCTCGAGTATTTCCAGGTCTGTTGCCAATGATTAGAAATTGTCTGATTGGAAAAGGTTGTGTGTATTGTGACTTTATGTCGGCTCCATAAATTATTTTTAATGAAAAGAGCTTTAGAAACGTGGAAAAACGATTTCTCATGTCACTATCGGGGTCTGGACTTATAAAAAAAAAAAACAATCTCATAAAAATGCAAAAGAAAACGTTGCTCCACAGAATAAACTGGAACAAAAACACACACACTTAACACATTTTGACAGAACGTCTGATTCAAAAGCTCCTCAAGTTTGGTTAGTTGGTTAATTTGGTTAATTAAAGACTTTGTAATGTTTACTTGGACGTTTTTATTTTTATTTCTTATTAAAAATGATAATAAATATATAAATACATAATACATTTGTGATTTTGTGGGCGCTGCTGAATAATAAAAACACTCTCACCCCCGATTCTAATTTTAAACAATCTGAACTGAAAGTCCATTTTTTAAGCGAGAATGTCACAAATTCTCCGGCTCCAGCTCCTCAGATGTGAATGTGTTCTGTTTTTCTGATTCGTCTGTGATATTGTGACAGTTTTGGACTTTTGAAGACTCTGAGAACTTGCTTTCTGAGGTTTTAATAGACTGAGAATCAGCTCAGATTGAACTCGGAGCAGCAGGACGTCTTTACTCTGAAACTCGATTAAAGAAGTCGACAAACACTCGTCTGAATCGTTCAGGGTCGGGGGACAGCGGGACACCGTAAACAATCCCACGACCTGGTTCGGACCCCTGAGCCATATTTCTAGAAAGTGGGGCCCTCGGGGGACAGCGGCGGCGGTATCGGGGGCCAGTGATACCTGTTGGCCCCTCCCCTCTCTTCCTGATTGACAGATGGCTGCTCCATTAGATGAGAATGATAAGTGGCTCTCCGTCAGCAGAAAGGACTTCCTCTTGACCTCTGACCCCCGGCCCTGACTCTTGACCCCTCTCAGCGGTCCACTAACACCCCCCTCTCCCTCTCTCTCTCCAGGCCTGTGTGATGGTCTCTCGCCCGTCCACAGGTGCAGGCTGCAGGTCAGGACTAAGTGATGTGGAGAGCAGCTTTTGTTCCTCAGAAGGAGGAATCTGTCGAGGAGAAAAGAGAAGAAAGAAGACGGACGAGAGAGAGGATGAAGAGGTGGAGAGTCTCTTGTTCTGCTGTCTTCGGAGAGAAAAGAGACAGAGAGGATGAGGACGAAGAGTGAAAGATGTGAAGAAAAACAGGAAGTTGAGGCTTTAAAATTAAGCTTGAAACCAGATTTACTTCCTTTAATCTCACATGAATTCCTTCAGCCACATTAGTGACACATTAACAAGCCAAATATATGACGAGTGACTTTCGACTGAAAGATGTCGTTACCAGCGTATTGATGCACGTAAGATTCATCAGTGTGTGTAGAAGCATTGAGATCCTTTACTTAAAAGTAAAAGTAGAAATATTTTAGTCCTGCCTTCAAAATTGTACTTAATAAAAGGTATCAGCAAAAATGTTCTTCCTCATTAATGTTTCAGTAACATTTTACTCTTGTAGCTGAGTTTTAAATACTTCATAAACTGTCTGCACAAAATGCGGAAGCAGTGCAGTAGAAGTTTAAAGTAACATGAAATGGAAACAATGCAGGAACCACTGCGCTGATCTATGACAATGCATTGTGATTTATAAGTTTATGTTTGTTGTAAAATCTTATAACTAAAGCTGTCTAAAAATGTAGTGGAGTAAAAAACACAATATTATAAAGAAGCATAAAGTCTAAAGAAGCAGAAGATGTAAACACGCTGCACCGCCGATCATTAACGTCCAGAATGAGTCGACTCGTAGTCGGATTTATTTTTGTGAAACTGTCAAATTATTATCATACTTCTGTTATTTTCGTCGCCCAACAGTCACGGAGCCTCAGACCTTGTTTCCCTGCCTGTTGGCGAGGGTTTCTTTCGCCTGCATCATCATTATTACTGTAATTATTTTTATTATTATAATTGTTATTGCTGTGTGATTTAAAAAAAAGAAAGCCTGAGCACTCTCCCATCAGCCCGACTTGGTCCTGGAGTCCACGTCTGAAGCTGCAGCGGCGGCCGTAAACAGGCTCAGGTCCTCCAGCCGGCCCTGTCCGCCGCTCTGGACTCAACTAATAATTATAATAATTCAGGTTGGTGTATTGTTCTCTCCCTCTTTATACTTTAAAGTGTTTACAGTAATAGTAGCTCTGCCAGGAGTGGACGACTCTCTCTCTCTGTATTAATAAGCAGTGCAGTACTCAGCACAGCGCGTGGTAAAGCTTCGCCATGATTACAGTACGCCATCAAGAAAATTAGTTGTTTCCTTCACACAGCAAAGCACAGCGAGGGGTTTGCAACATAACAAGTTGCTTTTGTTTACAGCGGCTCGCTAGCTGTTTTCATTATGCCGAGACAAGCCCATAGACTCCGCGCCAGCTGCCACAAATCACACGTTCAATTATTCTGCTTTGCTTATGAGCATCCAAATATTTAGTCCACTTACCGCGAACAAAAACAGTAGTAAAGTGATTACAGCCGCAGAGGAGTCGAGTTCTCCTCCGAGAGCAAAACAGGAGGAAGGAAGGAGGAGAGGAGAGAGGGATGGAGGGATCATGGAAACTGTTTTCTGTTTCCGTCAGTTTCACGTATAAACAGACGAGGGAAGGAAGTTTCAAACAGGAAGACGGACCAGTCGGAGGGTTTGATCCGGGATGGAGGAAAGATTTCCATCCTTTAAGTATCAAGATCAAGTTCAGATGTGAAGTTTCAGCAGTTAAAGTATCTGAAAGTACTTTACAGAGAGGAAGACAAGTTTAGTTTCACTGCTGCAGGAAAGATACAAGAAAAAGAGAAGGGAGCAGATAGATAAGAAAGGACAGAAAGTCAGAAAAGAGACATGACTGAAGGAAAGGAAACAAGAGAAAAGAAGACAGGGAAGAAGCAAAGTTGAAAGTAGAAGAAGCAAAAATTTAAGAAATCAAGAAAAGTAGGGGAAAAGAAGGAATGAAAGGGGAGGAAGGAAAGCTGTAAACAAAACAAGGAAGGAAAGATGGACAAGAAATAGGAAGGAAGTAAAGTAAAGAGAGACAGGGAAGGAAGGTAAAGAAGAAAGAAAGGAAAAAGTTTGAAAATTAGGCAGGAAGCTACGAAAGTTGTGAGAAAATAGGAACTTCCTCCACTGCTGGAAATGCAAATAGAATAGTAAAAAAGCAGAACCTCTAAAATGGACTGAAGTGGACTCAGACAGTCTGAGAGGAAACAACAGAGAGAGTGATTCAGCTTAATGGGGGAGAGGAGCGGGGGTGAGGTCAGAGGTCATGACCTCTGGGTGGTCTCACCTCTTTGAAGAGGAAGACGAGTTGGTCGCTGCAGATCTTCAGCGGGGTTCAGACTCCCAGCAGGCCTGTGGAGGAGGATTACACGCTTTGATAGAAACACTTTAAATATATTGTGAACTAATCCTTTAAAGGCTTTAACTCAGCGCCGAGACTTCCTCTGCAGCTGCTGTGTGGGCCGGACAAGGTGCAGGGTCACAGGTTCGATTCCTTCTGACATCCACTGACGGAGCAAGGCATCAGTCACGTGTAGTTCCTCCTCCATTAACAAGAGAAGTCGTTACTGACAAATGACAGTTTGTCCAGTACAGTCCAGTCTACTGGTAGTTTTGCCTGGTTTGTTGCCCAGATAATCATCAAAATTATGACTCATACCAATATACCTCACAGAAATATTCACTAGTCCAGAACACAGGAGCTTCTTCCTGTATTTACTTCCTTGCTCAGACACATCGGACCAATAAGCAGCGTGAACATTCTCATGTGGTTTGTGGTGATGCGCTTTGGTTCACTTGGATATTTCTCTGATCAATCAACTAATTCATTATGGACCAACCTACTGAAGGCCCCCTAGATCCTCCTCAGGGGCGACTAGATTCTTCTTCAGCAACCATCAAAACTTCCTAAAGGACCAGTAGAACCTAGTAAAGAACATCTACATGTAGGTCTTTCTAACGGAGCCCTGGGACCTCCTCGGTGACCACTGACACCTTAAGGATCCCTTCGGGCCCATCAGAACCTTTTAAAGGACACCTAGAACCTCCTCAGTGACCACGAGAACCTTTTAACAGACCCTTAAAACCTCCTCAGTGACCAATAGACACGCCTAAAGATCCCACAGAGCCACTTCAGTGATCTCAAAAACCTTTTAAAGAGCACACTAGAACCTCTTATATGGACGTAAAACCTCATCACTGACCACTAGAACCTCCTAAAGGACACCTCCTGCCTGCAGAGGAGTTTTTTAATAGGTGATAATGACATAGCAGCACTTTATTGATCCACAGTGGGGAAGGTTCTCCTCTGTTGCACCTCCTCAGGGAGGTCAGAGGTCAGAGGTCAGAGACAGAGCAGCAACCAGGAGCTGCCGGGGATTCAGTGTCTTGCTCAAGGGCTGATGAGAACGGATGGTGGTGGACTTTCTTTTATCAGATCACAACACTTCTGGAGCTCTCCTAACTATATGTATATATATAGGTATGAATGTGTATGTATATGTATATATATATAGATAGATAGATAGATAGATATAGTACAGATGGGAGTCATTTATAAATTAGGAACGCTGATGAAATGCTCTCTCTCCTGGACCTGTATTTACCTGCAGTTCACACAATACATCATAAAACTTGAGGTGAAGTTTCTCTTGCTGGGACATGAATGCAGTCAGTTATTTATGGAGAAGCAGAGCTGGAATAAGTGCTGCAAAGTGTTTAAATTAGTCTTCTGCTACTTTATACTTTTTACTCCACTACATTTGTGACAACTTTGATTACTTGTTACGCTTCAGATTAAGATTTCACAAAAGAAACAACATGATAATCTTGTAAAACACAATGCATTCTTTAGATTGACGTGCTGGTTTCTAACCTTTTTTATTTGTAGTTGTTGTATTTTGATGTTGTTGTGTTGGTACTTTTACTGTGTGTAAAATGTGAGGAACAATAACTCAGATGTTTCTTCAGTTTCGCAGGTAAGAGGATAGTTTGACATTGTTTTGTTTTTTGTGGTGTTTTTCACAACAAAAAAGCAATAAAAAATGGAGGAACAGTTTTTAACCTCTGCACAGACTCATAGACTCACACCTCCACCCACACAAACAACTCAACAACACAACTGTTTACCAGATTATGTGCAGAACCAGCAGCCATGACGGACCTGCAGAAAACCCCTGCACATGACTCATTCGGCACCCACAGAAGCTGCATTCATGGGACTGACAGCATCATTTCAGAGTGAAAACAGAGAGGAGAGAAGGTGACGGAGAGGGAGACAGAAGAATATTAAAGGAGATATAATAGGAAAATAGTTGGAGGGAGACAGAAAAGCCAAAAAGTGGCAGCAAAACCCCCCTGAGGCCAAGCAGACGGAAGGAAAGAAATCTGAGCAAGGTCGAAAGTTCAAACGCTGAATCTCAGAGAATTTAATTTGTGGTGTAAAACCTGTTATAATAATCCTTCTGCTCCGGAGGTTAACTTCACTTCTCTCACCTCAAGTCGTGAAAAAACACCTCAAATCTCCAAACCAGCACTGAATGTGCTATTCTGCTGCCCCAAACACTCACTACAGCACCACATGTGGATTCATCCGCCGCTAGAAATAGTCCCCAACAAACGCACTATTTCCCTATTTCCTCCTGTTTGTTTATGAGAACAGGTGGTTAGGTTTAGGAAACGATCACGGGTTTAAATAAGTACGTAGCATACGCAATTTACGGAACTGAAGTTACAGACTGAAGTTGAAAGAAGTCAGTGTTGTCCTGCCTGTGAACCGCCCTGATTTACAAATGTCTCTGATCTGTATCCTGATTATCAGAACTATTATTGCTGCAAGAAATCTTAAGGAAATCTTGCAAAACAGCTATTTTTTCATGCGTTTACAGATCATGTTGGAATAAAGAAACCACACAAGCCGGTATATATAAGCAGGTATCTTCTGCAATGCATTGTGGGTGATATCTGCCTCTGTTGCCTCACTCGCTCCGGCCTCTCACCAAGGTCACTTCAGTTTGTCACACAAATGGAACGACACTTGTGATGGCGGCGAGATCACGAGGGCAGCCTGAACTTGAGATTACAGGAAATATTAACAGCTATAATCTTTTACATGAAGTGGAAATTTATTCCAACACGTTCTCTAAATATTACATTTCTTTTATTACTTTTGTTCCTATCTTATATTTTAATTAAATGTTTTTAATTGTTAATTTATGTTGACTTGCATACCTTTCCTTTTAACTTTAAAACATTTATGCTATGCTGAATTATGCTAATATATTTTATGTTGTTTCCTGGTTTTTCATAAAATGAGTATATAAAAAGTAAACATATTTATTAAAATATCATGATTCACATGCCAAATCTCTTATAATCTCCATCAATAATTCAAAATGCTGCCTAATCAAGATGACGTGTGCAGTTAATGTGATGCATTAAAGTGTATGGAGGCCCATTGACTCCCATTGTATTTATAGTACCTTTATAAACAGCAGCTGTTTTAATGTACTTGTACTTAATGCGAATATTTCTCTTTGATGCTGCTTTAAACTTCTACATTTATGTGACAGCTTTAGTTACTTGTCACTTTTTAGATTAAGATTTGACATTTAAAAAAATACAATGCATTGAATTGAATTGATTAAAACAGATTGTTTATTTTTATGGCCTCGTCTCTAAAATCAGTGATGAACGAATCTGTCCGTCCACTCAACATCAGCTGCTAACAGGTTAAATAAAATACTTTTACTTCCGTCCTAAAAGTAGAATCCAAGATGAATCAGTCGTAGAAATTCTTACTCTGAGGTGCTTCAGAAATACGTGCACAGATAACTTTTACATGTCGGTAAATATAGGAAATATATTTCAAACCACAACGGTCAGCTTTATTTATACACACACATATATATATATATATATATATAATATATATATATATATATATATTATATAGATATACATATTTAAACACATTTCAAATGCAGGCAAAGAGAAGCCTCACAATGATATTTAAAAGCAACCAGAATAAAATAAATTAAGATAGAAAAAAAGAGATTTAAAAGGAATAAAATGAATAGAGTTTTTAATTTAGATTTGAAGTGTTTAAAGTCAGGATTTGTTTGAGGGGAACAGGAAGTTGTTTCCATGTGTTTGTTCGACCAGCCGACTGCTTCATGTGGGTTTAAAGGTTTATATTTTTATATAAAGGTTGATATTCTTCACGGAGATCAGAAATGAGATTACTGAGCAGTTTAAACGCCATCGACAGCACTTTAAGACCAGCGGTAATGTGCTCAGTTCTCTCCTGAATGAGCTGAGGTTGTCTGATGTCTAAAACTGTTGACGCTTCGTCAGTAGCTCTACCTTTTAGTTTTCCTGTAGGTTCATTTTCAGCGCGGAGCAGATAAATATGGACGCTGGTTTTCAGACTTTAAGAAAATGTATTTATGGACAATCAGCAGCAGCTGCGACACTTTCTGTGTCCCAGAACTGCAAAATCACCAAAAAAAGTTACCAGCTTCTGGCCATGACGGCGGCGGCTCCTTGGTCACCCCCCCCCAACCCCCCCATCCATCCATCCATCCAACCTTCCCCATGACCCTCACCCCCTCTCCCCCTCCCTCTCCCCCCTCCCTTCCCCATTAGCTGCAGCTATTACAGCCCCTGAGAGAGAGTCATTACCGCTCCCATAATCCATGATGATGAAGCTCTCAGCTCGAAACACCGGCAGCTTGTACAGGCTGTGCTTGATTGGCAGGATACAGGGGGTGAGGAGGGGGTGAGGAGGAGGGGGGTGATGGAGGAGGAGTGGAGGTTTGGTATAGGGGTTTGTGTGATGGGAACTCCACTCGAGATGTGAATTGGCTTTGCCACTCCAATCAGGCCGCTGGATGACAAATGAAGTGTGTCTCTTTCACTCTCTCTCTCTCTCACCCTTCCTCTTCTTCTTCTCTTGCTGCCCCCCCTCCCTCCTCCTCCTCCTCCTCCTCTCCCTTCACACTTCTCCTCTCTGTCCGGGTGGAGAAAGAAAAGGGGAGTTCATGTGGGAGCGCTTGACAGCAACACAATCACATTTCTATTCAGCTCCCCCGCCTGCCTGTTTTACCTTCCCGGCAGCCGGGCATGCCATGCACGCTAACACACAGGCCGGCCGGCCAATTAGAAGGCAGCGCAAAGAATCTGTGAAAGACACAAAAGGTCTTTAGAGGTTTGGACAGGTGTCTCATTTGGCCGCGGGACATAGTTTAGAGGCTTTTTTTATGTCTTTGGTCGAATTTGTGGGCAGAAAGCGAGGAAGGTTATTTGTCGCGCTGTCATTTTTTTCTCCTTTTTTTAACGCCCGTCTCGTTGTCTGTCTGTCGATCCTCGCAGCCCCCTCCATGGGAATGATGGGTAAATTTGAACTCAAGATGGAGGGAAGGTGGGGGGGCGGTAGGGGTGTTGACTTTGCACCAAGCAGAAAGATTGAAAAATGAAATCAAACCTGATTATTTTTCCTGATTTGTGTCGGGTCACCCCATTTTTGTCTCACTTTCTTTTACGGTGAAAACACACTGACTTCTTCTTCTTCTTCTTCTTCTTCGTCTTCTTCTTCTTGTGCATACAGTAATTACAGTGGGCTTGGAAAAACAAGAACAGAGATAATTGGTTTGTTGGTTTGCGGCTGAGTTTGTTTAGCAGGGTTATTATCCAGCAGCTCCATTATGGCTGGCAGCACAGAAATCCCTCATTAGCATACACAAATATATACAGAGAGGATGTGGGAAGAGAGAAAAATGCACCAGTGTTTAATACCAAACGCTCCCTCGCACTCGCTCTTGCAACACACACATGCCACGCACAAAAACATGCAAATACAATCCACAATAGAGCGGCGCTGACACTGCCTCCAGCTGTGAGGAGACGCAGGGAGGTGTCAGGAGGAGTAAAGAGGAGAGACGGAGGAGGGGAGGGAGGTGGCGTGAACTATTTGTTCGGCAGACAACGGAGGAACGAGGGAAGAAGAAGAAAAACAGAAAGACAGATGTAGCGGTAATTAGCGCGAGGCCCGGCGGCGGCGGTTGCCGGTGGTGGAGATGACAGCGGTGGAGGCTGACAGTGGCTTTCACCCTCCGCCATCATCATCACCTTCATCGTCGTCGTCGTCATGATCGGGGCCTACACAAACCAACAATCGCTGTCAGTCTGTGTCAGAGCGGCGTGTCGTCGCCGCACAATGGCTGCTGTCAGTTAGCTCCAGTTCATCTGGATCAACTCACTTTCCTTTGTTTGTTTGGGAAAAGACGGATTTGTTTGTTTGTTGTTGTGTTCGGTTTCTGATTATTTGGCTCGTTTTGTTCGACGCGCTCGGCGCCTTCATCGCTGACCTGCGGGAACCAGCGGAGGTTAAAGGTCCACTTACTGATGCGTCTTCTGCCAAGAAAACCTTGAGAAACAGAAACTCCTCACACAAACAAACACACGAAATGTGGAAAAACAACTAAAATCTGCTCCAAATTCAGTCCTGAACCTCAGCTCGATGTCTGACTCTTTGACACTTTTTTGTCCGATTGCACGAATAAAAATAGCAACTGATTGTTTTATTAAGAAAATATTAAGTTTATTTTAATCTAGTTAATTTAAAAGAAATGTTTCATTAGAATTAGAAACATAAATATGTTAAAAATAAAGAACAGAATATGTTGCACGACTCCCGACCTGCAAACCTTCACGTGAACATTGGTACAAAGCAACAAGTTGAACAATGTGATCGGCCCGTTGCACTTGGCGAAGATGAAACTTTTGGTGGTGTGAAGCTATTTTTAATAATCTCACTTGCAGATGAAAGCTGCGTGAGACTTTCGGCCATGTTTGGCTCACGTTCGTGGTGTCCGGGCAACTTGTTGGGTGTCACCTGATACTAGTTTTCTGCTGCCATTGATACTCCTCATAAGTAATAATAACAGAATATTCAAGCTTGTACCTGAATAAAAGTGGTAACAGTTAGAGTAGAGTAGAGAGCTCCAGGTGAAAATACATTTTGCTGCACTTTTGAGACGGTCCCTAACTTCAGCTCCTCAGGTAACACTGACACCTGTCGGGCTTTATTTACTGACCTGGTGTCAGCTTATGAAGGGTTGCTGTTTTCTTTTTTAGCACATCTGTATCCAGCACTTCCTGTTCTCCCATAAATTAAAGTAAATACCAACATAAAGTGCATCAGTGAAGCATTTTGAACCTGTCGCTCCAAACTCTGCTGCAGGTGTTCACACAGGTGAGACCTGGTGGCTCTGAAGGCCTCAGCATGTGATTAATGTCGGTTTTATTAAGGAAACATCTGCATTCCTGATGTTTCTCCACTCGTTTATTCAACTGTTTTATTTTGGAGGTTTATTCTGACAGGATCTGTTTGATTTGTAAGGAAAATTATAATTGTTATTAGTGGATGTGACGTTTTTTATCTGTATAATCTGTTTCATCTCTTTATTGAAGTTAAACTTTAAGATCATAACTCACTGTTCACTAGGACCAGCATTCGTCTTGTCACCTGATTTTTATTTAGTTTCAGTCTTTTGATGAAAAAAAACATTTGTTTTAGTCAAGTTTTAGATTAATTTTCGGTCATTTTAGTTAATTTTTGTCAGTGAAATTTACGTCAAATTTTTTGTCGTATTCTTAGCATGTTGAGGCCGCAGCGGTCGCCATCTTTGTTGTGTACAGTTACCATGGTTACTGGTGGCGTAAAACTGTCCACTGTCCGGTCTATCAGGAGAAGCTAAAAACATGGTGACATTTCTTTAATCACATTAGTTCTGAACCGACTGGTTCTCTCTGACAGCGACGTGAAAGATAGTCGACTGAAAGTAACGTTACCGTGACGTAAGCTCAAACTTAGCTTAGCTTCTTATAAATGTCAGATAACGTCGCTGACAGAGACACAACGTCACCGAATCAAGAAACACGTCAAAAAGATCAATCAACTTCTGAACAAGAGATATCCTTGGCTGCTGGAGGACCCGGTTTGACCAGTCAGGAGCTGCAGCTCATTGAATAAAACAAAACAATCATTAGTTAATTTGTCCGTTCATTCGTCTTTGACATTATGTTGACTTTATTCGTTTTATTCGAAAAATTTTAAACATTTTGTCTTGTCGTAGTCTTATTTCATTTTAGTTTTGTTTTCACTGTGAAAAAACAAGTCTAGACTCTTAAAGAAGAGGAGATACCTCAAATGAAAGTTCACCTTTTCAACCTGTAATTTAATAACTTAAATAATCATTTTTTCTCCTCGTCAGTAAATATTTACTAGTTTCCAAGTTTTTATTGGAGAACTTTGGATTATAACAAATTTTAAGTTGCATTTAAGTTATTAAATTACAGGTTTACCACAGTGGGATTTAAATTATTAACTTTTCTCTGAGGTTACAGAATATTTAACAAGAGAGGACACAATCAAAAATACATCTGTGATACCACGTTATGTTTAGTTTCTCACGTTTTTCACTAATTGTTGCTATTTTCTTGTAAAATCTTTGATATTTTTACCTCTTCATGCCTCTAAAGGTTATTAAAATCTAACATGTCTTATTAAATCTGTAGATGTTAGAAAGGAACAGTTGGGAACTAAGTACATTTAATCAAGCATTAAAGTAAAAATTCTATTTTAACTTGAGTATTTCTATTTCATGTTACTTTCTGCTTCTAGTCCAACACAGTTTTTTATGAATGAAAATAATCATCAGCTGCAGTCTGATACAAAACAGTTCAAAATGAGCTCCAACAGTAAAATCCTGCTTTTCCATGAATGATGAGGAATAATAATCTAATGATAGAATATATAATAGTACAACAGGCACAGGGGACATTTTACTGTGGAAATACTTTAACTACATGTTACTGATTATACTCACAGACTTTTACTGAGGAACAGTTTCACTGCAGGACTTTTACTGTAACACAGTATTTACAGTGTGTATTAGTACTTTTACTGTAACACAGTATTTACAGTGTGTATTAGTACTTTTACTGTAACACAGTATTTACAGTGTGTATTAGTACTTTTACTGCAGTAAAGGACCTGAATACTTTTGGAGATAAGTGAGAAAATGTTTTTCATTGCTTGGGTGAACTGACCCTTTAATAGTCGTGTTTGCTTTAGTTTTTAGTCGTGTTGATGCAGTTTAATCAGGTCGGTTTGAGGCCTCAGCGATCTGTGAGAGCTCGCTCTGCTGCCCAGAGGGGGTGAGGACGGGAGGACGGAGGGGGGGGTTAAGAAAAGGTAATGTGAGAAAGCTGGAGGTGACAGCCATTGTAGGAAGGTGTGAACGACAGAGAGAGAAGAGAGGAGGAGGGAGGACTGAAAAGTGCTCCTTGTCCTGTGAGGAAGAGGGACCTTTTGAGGAGGACCTTCACCTCCTTCTTTCTGCCTCCCCCACCTCCCCTCCTCCTCACCCCAATCCCCCCAATTAGACAAACATTAACATCAATTAAGGGCCCTCACGGGAACACAGGCTCTATATAATTACCTTAATGGGCGGACGCTTTCTCTCCGTCCCTCTCTCTTTCGGACTCTTTCTTTGGACCCTCAATCTCTTAAACAAACTTAGAGGGCCTCCGTGGGGGGGGCGGGGGGGTAAGAAAACGTTGATCGGCAGCGGGGGGGGCAGGGGGTCGCTTCCCGTTGGCTTTTGTGGTGCTGGTCTTTCTAAAAAGGCCCCGGCTGAATTGGACCTATTGGCCAACAAACAGAGGAGCTGTTCCCACAGAGAGCCGAGACCGGGACAATACAGACCCCCGACTGAGGGGGGGAGAGGGGGGAGAGAGGAGAGGGGAGGACACAAGAGAGGAGAGCAGGGGGGAGAAGAGATGTAGAAGAAGGGAGGCCAAAACCAGGAGAAAAAGGAGGCAGGAGGGAGAGAAGGAGGCAGAGGAGGAAAGGAAAGAAGTGTGACAGATGAGGAGGTGTAGGTGGGAAGTAAAGGGTGAGGCAAGAGAGGAGAAAAGGAGAGTTGGGAGGGAGGGAGGTGAAGGAGGATGAAGAGGAGGAAACAGAAGGAGAGAAGGGAGGAGGGAGAGGTGATGAAGAGCAGAGGAGGCAAAGTGGGGAAAGAGGGAGAAGAGATATGGAAGGAAAAGGATGAAGGACACGAAGCAACGAAGAATCAGGAGGATTAATAAAGAGAGGAGAGGAAACAAGGAAAGGAGGGATATGAGGAGGTGGAAAAGAGGCCGTCTTTCTCAGCAGGATTTAGTCTTTACAGGTCTCAGATCAGATCAGCTGCACCTGATCCAGAGTCCTCCAGATCTTTATACCAGCTTCCTGGTTTATCAGGTGGTCTGGATCTGGATCAGGATCTGGATCTGGATCAGGTCGACCCGTCAGTCATCTGCCTCTAGAGGGCAGTAGGTGTTCAGGACGATAGTGTGTGTGTGAGTGTGTGTGTGTGTGTGCACCAGTGAGGCTGCAGGTTCAGCTGATACTCCTGCAAGATTAATCAATTCTAATTATTGATCATTCATGTGTTCATCACTTTAATGTTGCAGCTCATTTGAATGACTTTATATCCTGCTGGTGGTTTGTGAATTTACCTGAGGATCAATAAAGTTTGAACTTATCTGAATCTGCAGTAAAAAGTACAATATTTCCCTCTGAGGTTTGGTGGAGTCGAAGGTAAAATACAAATACCTCAAATTCACACTTAAAGGTCTTATATGTAACTTTTCCTCATTTAAGTGTCTCGACCTGTTATAGCTGTTGTTGAGTTGTGTTCATTATCCCAAATGTTTCAACAATTTTCAGACCAGAGAAATCAGTAATCTTAATGAAGGTAACGGTGCGTTTCATGTGGTCGCCTGTCAGCGGCGTCATATCCTCTCTGTGCTGCGTCAGCGTCGTGGTTTTCTGATTTTTAACGTGAAGCTGCTTTATTCAGTGTTTTTACTGGTTTTAATCAGCTGGTCCGTTTGTGGAGGATAATTCGGATTTCAGAGTTGTAATCTTTTCACAATAGCGTTTTTCTAAATTTAATTGAAATGTTTTTCGGCTGCCGACAGGTTCATGTCCTCAATACTGAACCTGGGAATCTGGGCTTTTAGTTTTATTAACTTGAAGGAAAAGTTCTTATTCTATATTTGCACACAAATTACACATGACGGGTTTGAATTCTGATATTCTTTAGACTGAAGATCTTTAGATCCGATTGGTTTCAGACAACAAATATGATATCATATGATTATCATATAGTAATGGGATATTTCCCCCCAGAGTGCGACAGTGTGGCGGTGGCTTTGAGACAGCATTTAGGGGGATAAAATGTGCCTAAATGTATAGTTTAACAGTTGCATGAATGTATAAAATAAAAATGATCAGAATATTTCACTGATGTGCTGGGACAGTTTAATTTCTGTGTTTCTGAAATGTTTTCTTACAGCTCTCGAATGTCCCAGCCGTATCCATCAGCAGGATGAGTTTTCAGTTTCTCAAAAAAAAATTTTTAAAAAATGCATTAAATGTTGGGGGAGAAATAAAGCTCCAGCACCAGAAGTCCTTAAAATTTTAATTTAATGTCAACTGGGCAAATTTTACCTACTGAAGAAGATCACATGATGTGAGTGAAAGCCCCAGAACAGATACTAAATGGCCCTGGAAGGGGGGTTGTTTTTCTACGTTTACTGAAATAAAGGGAAAGGATGGAGGGAATTAAATTAATTTTATAAAAAACTGTCTTTGTCTAAATAATCTACAAACACAAACGTGTATTTTAGTCTTTCTTTGATATAAGAATATAATTTATTATTTAATGTGACAAACAGCAGCGGAAGGACAGCAGAGCAGAAATACTCATGATGTGACTGTAAAAACAATTCAAAAGTTGATTTTTTTATTATTTCTGTCTCAAAAATAGCTCTTCTGTTTCCTGTGATTCTCTGGCGGTGAAACGTGACAAACGGTGAACATTAGCAGGGAAGCTGTCAGCAGACTTAATTAATCAGATTGATTTCATGCAGCAGTGCAGTGATTTGAGGAGTTTTCAAGGAGTTTCTGATGGTGAAAGTGCAGAATTTTTCTTTTCCTCCAAACTGCAAGTTGAGAAGCGTTTCACATTTACATTTTACACTCCAGTCATTTCAGCTGACGGCGTTATAACATCACAACCAGTGATTTCATAGATACAATCAATCAGGTCAGGGGTCAAAGGTCACAGCAGCCGGACGGGGAAGGTGAAGATCTTTCCAAGGTGTCGGTTTGTGGCAGCGACTCTTCCTCTCGTCCAATCACAGAGCTCACAGAAAACACTTCGTAAATGAATATTTTCTCTTTTTCACACCACACCTACTGCCGTGGAATAACTTCTCAGGTAGATTTCAAGCCTCTGCCTGTTGATTGTCATACTGTACTGAACTAAGAGGACACCACTGGAAGCCTGGACGGGAACAGGAAAATGAGTTTGTCAATCTGAAAAGCTCCAGTGAGCCTTCAGATAGTGGTGCAAAGATAAACACTGGTATGGTCCTTTAAAGAACAAAGCCTGCTATTGCTGCATTCTGGCAATTTCAAAACTGCAAACTGACAGTGAGAGGCCCAGAAGAGAAGCAGTGAGCGCATGCAGCTGAAAACAAGGTGACATTTGTTAGTGATTGGCTGATTGACGGCGTGGAGTTTATTGTTGAGCGGCCAGTTGGACACACGGCTCCCACTAGAAACCTGGCTCACACTGAGACAGCTGTATTGGAAAGTGCAGCTTGTGCCAACTGTGGTAATATCTGTGTTCTCTGTGGAGCTTCACTGAGGGGTGTGTGTGTGTGAATCTGTGCCCTACGTCCCCGTCTGCAGGCCAAACTCATCGACAAGCTTCTCGCCGCCGCTGAGATGCAACGCCGAGCATTTTTGTTGAAAAGAAGCACCGGAAAAATTCACATCAACTGTTTGAATGATTTGAATCATGCGAATGTGTTTTTAATAATGTTGATAATACTTACACTTACGTACTTTTACTTGTTACCTGAACTATGAAGTAATGAGTGTAAAGCATCATTAGGGCCTCACAGAGTCACCGGGGTTAGTGAAGCTGCTGCAGGTTTAACCGAGTGCAGAAGTTCATCTACATTCTTCATTTTTTGATGCTTTTTTTAAATAATCTGATTTGAACAAAATCTGCAGCCAGACTGTGTCTCTCTCCCTAACTGATTTTTGGTTGGTTATCACTTCGATAATTCCTTTTTGCGTCGCCGGCACCCTGTTTCAGAAGGAAAACACATCATGTTACACAAGCTGGATGCTTTCAGACCACATCTGCATTATGACTGAAGTGACAGAGGTGGGCTTGGGTTACGCAGTCATGCAACCTGCTGTTGGCGGAGATTCAAAAACCCAAATTACTCCGGTGTTACACTTTAAGTCCCGGCAGCACATTTGCGCCTTTTATTTTTCCGCCGCTGAAGGTGATGATTTAAGCTGTCATGTTGCCGAGCAGTTTAACAATGGTTTTATAATAATATTTCAGAAAACTCAAAAAACATCCCGGACTGGGTCTGTAAAGTGCTTCAGTGTTTGTGCCTTTTGTGTGTGGCTCAGCGAAGGTAACCATTTAATCTGACATATTTCCGAGCAGCAGAATAATAATATTTCAGCGTGGTCTTTCTTAATAGCGGGGGAGAACAAAAGGCTGCAGGCCATTCATCTGGCTGAAGGCTTACTTTGACACCGGCTGCTCCGGGCTCGGCGGGGGCTCCGCTGAAGGAGTCGGGGGGTTTAGACGAGCTGCTGCTCAAACGCACTGACAGCGAAACATTAGCTGGTCCTGCGGATGGTTGAGGTCGCGAGTTTGAATCCTGGTTTATCCTGGTGAAGTGCTCTTGTGCAACATGCTGAATCCTTGCAGCTCTGCATGCCTGAACTCTCTGAAACAGACTGTGTCCTTACAAGCTCACTGGAGTCATAACCTGACAACAGGTCCAAAACGAAAAAGGTTCATCCTCTGGAGGGCGGGAATGTGCTCAGGAAGCGTCATGACCGTCAGCTTAAGACAACTTCGTCCCAGTGATGGTGCAACTAGAAAGGACGGGGTCACCAAAATCATAAAGATTAAAGAAGAGCAGGAATATCCACTCCGTACCAAAGTGTTGGATGATACGACTATATTCCTGCGTCAAAACAAAACTGGGTTGATGATCCACTTGCTAAAATACTGCACAGCAGTTTGCAACAATCGCAGGCAGGATTCTACAACTCGGGAAAGTTTTCATGGTGGCAACTGGTTGATGTTTCGTGACAGCGATCATGAGGTAAACAGTAGAAATAAAGCGTTCATGGTGCAAAGTAATCAACCACCTCACTGGACCTTGTGACGTCCACTTTCAAGCTGTTTCTGAGCATTCAACCGCATCACCAGTAAACTGAGCTGGTTTAAGGGTTCGGTCTGATTAAAGGAAACCCATTTGTCATGCAGACCTGTTCTGAATGTCCACACTGGAAAGCCCGCCGTCCTCTGACTCCTGGTTGATGACCTTTGACCCCTTCCCAGTCCATGTTGGGAAATAGCTGCATTTATCAAAGCACTTCCCAGTTTGCCTCCCACCCGGATGTCATAAACAACCCCGTATCAAATGTCAAGTCAAGTCAATTTTACTTGCATAGCGCCAAATCATAACAAGTTATCTCAAGACATTTTTCACATAGAGTAGGTCTAGACCATACTCTTTAAAATATTATTTACAGAGACCCAACAGTTCCCAAAAGTACATTGTGACCCTGTTGTGGAGGTCTATAGACAATCAGAAGTGGCCGTGGCCTGATTTTAAAGGCTTGTCAGATAGTCAAACAGCATCTGTTCCCCCACAGTCAGGGAATTTCTTTACTTCAATGTTTGCTGCTCTTCCCTCAGTGAGTTCGTTTACATGCATGCTTAGTTTCTTGGTTAAGTTTTGCGCACGTAAACAGCTCATTCTGGCTTCAGAAATCAGGAAAAGATCGTATCCCCGTTTTGAGAAACCTGGCTAAACTATCTGACATGTAAACTCAATGTAGTCTTCGTTGGTACAGAATAGTGGAAAAGATGGTGAGAAAATCTGCAGGCAGAAACCTGGATACTGATGGTGTATACAGGGAAATGGAAGAACAAGGTTCCTCATGTTGCATGTAAACTCCACATCCTGAGTATGATTAAGATTCATAAACCAGGATACTAGAGCGCATGCATCACCATAAACGTGCTCTTTTATCCCCATTAATTCAATTCTTCACATGCTTTAAACACTTCTGACATTAGATGCAACCGTCACCTAATAGTGAGTCTTTCAGGAACCACTTACTTTGAAAAGTGGTCTAAACCAGACGTCTAGAGTTTTTAAAATGTGTCCTGAACATTCACTGACATTTAGAAGCGGCCTTCACAACACGCCGAGTACAGAGCCTGTCGTAACGCCCCCTGACGTTAAAAAATGGTGGTCTATAAAAGACACCAGTCATGAGAGGATAAGCAGCAAAGATGGAGACGGATTTTTAAACATTATTAGCTGCGTTTCCACTGAATGCTGTCTCTTAACTTCTAACAGCGTTATACTCACACTGTAAAAAGATGCAGACTAAAATCCCTACATTTTGGAAAATAAAAGATATTAAATCAGGGATAAAGGTCTGAAGGAGGGAAGGGAAGAAACCTTCATTTATTACAACTTTCAGGTTCAGTATTAAAATTAAGAAATGGAACATTTGTTCAGTGTGATTTTCAGGCAAATTATGTTTTTGTGATGAAAAAGGGTATTTTCGGGTGTTTTGTGTGAATACAGTCTTTGGTGTTTTCTGAGGGAGAAGCTAATGATTTAAACTTGACATGTCGGCGCAGCTTAATAACAGCAGAATAATAATATTTCAGCTCGCTCTTTTATAATAGCGCCGGCAACGATAAAGAGAGAGAGGGCCATTCATGCGGCATGATGGGTAGTTTGACACGGGCTGCTTTTCTGCTCAGCACGATGTTTTCCACTTGGAGACGACTGCCGAGCGCGCACACACACACACACACACACACACATTTTAAGTATGTATGACGAATCCACATTCATGTGTGTTTTTCATGGGGAAGGATAGCAAATGCTAACATATGCTAACACACACACACACTGCAGACCTGTCATTTTGTGCGTCGAACGGGTTGACGAGGAGCATTTAAAGCTCGCTCTCTTGACACACACCCCTCATCTGCAGTGACAGCTAACAAGCTATTATTAACACACACATGCACACACACACACACATACAGGTATGCACATCAAACTGACAGCTCGGCTATTAACCCCCGGCCCGGGCTGAACCCTCACATACATCACAGCAGGGCACGCATACTGTACATGTCTCTGTGTGTGTGTGTGTGTGTGTGTGTGTGACAGAGGATGGCTGCCGCTCTGCAGCTGCACAGTAAAAACAAAGTGAAAAGCGGGCGACAAAATGAGCAGCGGCGACGGTGAAAACATCGGGAGAAATGTGAAAACAAAAACAAAACAAAGACAGTTAGTTAAGTGTTGCGATGTCGGCCTGAGCTGGAGGCGACCCGGGCTCAGGCGGCCGCGACGCCTTCAGGTGGGACTCATGAGGTCATCATCTCATCACTCGAGGTCAGGTACATGTCGTGATCGGTTTAAGAACTCTGTTGCTAGGCGACAATAAAAATGGAGGTGTGAATGACTGAAAATGATGGTTTACTATAAACTCGGTTGTATTTTTGCAGATTTTTGATTTTTTTATTGTTCACGCATAAAACATTTAAATAAAGTTTATTTTACAAAGTGGATGTGCAGGTGGCGTAAGAAACCTGTTAAAACCTCACCACAACTTTAAAATTTAAAGCATAAAAACAATCAAAGTAAACACAATTATGGATTTAAATAGTGATTCATGTCGGTAATAATAATATTGTATTCAACAAGGTAAGGAAAACAGTCACGTGACCAAACATCGTCTAACTTTTTAACGTAGATGTGAAGGATTTCACGGACGTGCCTCCTAAATCACTGACAAAATGACAAACTTATTTTCATTTCATTCACGTTTAATTCTCTACGCGGTAGAACTGTTCGTTTTTTTCTTCGTTTTTCAGGTTTACATTTTTTGTTTTGACAGTTTTGTAACAGAATTAATCTTTTTTTCTCTCTAAACATTCATGGACTGGGCTTATCATTAAAGTAATAATTCACCCGTTCACCTCACCACGGTTTTACAGCAGGATGAACATAAGAAGTGGACGCAGCCACCGAGACATCACCCATTGGTTTGTCGACTGCCATTTTGAATTGTCGACTTCGGCCTTTTGGCCGTTGCCATCTTGGTTTTTTGCGTCGCCCCCTGCTGGACGTTAGAAAGAACGCAGGTTTAAGTCAGTGCCTTACTGTGCTTAACTTAAAGGATTAATATAATTTAAACAGGTGAGTTTTATAAAAAATTTGCCCCTGTGCAGTGGTCATGAACGCAGAAATTAGCTTTTCTTAAACTACTCTAAAATTAATACAGCTGTCTCCTTAATTAGAAACAATAAATCAACTAAAATCAGCTGAAATTGATGTTAGAATTGGTAACATACAGTAAGAAGCTGCTGAAACACAGTTTGGCCTTTTACTTCTTTATTGAACCTTCAATCTTTCTTAGAAGAATCCATTTGAATCGAAGCTTCTTATCTTTCTGAGAGCAGCTTGGATTTGCTTTTCTCCTTCACTCGCTGCTGTTTTCAGACACAAAAACAGCATGACGAGTGTTTTAAAAACCTTTTTCTGCTGTGACAACCTGCCAGACGTTCACACACAACCCAAATATAAACTCTTCTTTGTCTCTGAAGACTCTGAAACTTAATCGCATTATGTCTTTCTTTCTTTTTTCTTTTTTTGTTCTTAGATATAATTTTTCATTTTCCATCCCTTTATTGTTATGTGTGGAGGCTTAACAGTAATTACAGCAGGGAGCTGATTAGAGCCGAGTGGCCACCAGATTAACAGCTAATCGAGCGCTAATGTCTGAGAAGGAGACAGCTCCATGTTTTATTAATGAGACAGCTAGTTTAATGTTGTTATTGAATACAAGACAAAGACAAAGACTCATAGAAAGAAGACACAAACGTACAAAACCACAAAGCGTTACCTAAAACATGGGTTGTGTGTGTTTATATGGATGAATATATAAGTTGCTTTCAGATTTGTTACACTTGAAACATCAACAATTCAGACCAAACTCAAGATTTATTTTTGCAATTTTTGAAATGGTCTCTTCTCTTATACTGTAGAGTTTAATTAACTTTGAGTCCAAAATGGAGGAAGCTCATATTAGCTGTGTCGCGCCACCCAATTTCTTTTAACTTTGCTCTGCCGAAGTATAAATGTCTTAACGGTTAACGGTTTGTCCGGTTATGATGCAGCTAATGATTATTATATAAGATCCATCTGCTGATTATTTTCTCCATTAATCCATTGATCGTTTGCTTTGTAAAAATAGTGAAAATAGTGAGAAATGGCGTCACGATGAGCCAGAGCCCAAAGTGACACCTTCACAATGCTTGTTGTGTCCAACCAACAGTCCAAAGCTCAACATTATTAAAACACATTCACATGATTCAAATCATTCAAAGGAAAAGCAGCAAATCTTCACATCTGAGAAGCTGCAGCCAGGAAATGATTTTACAGGGAAAATAACCAATTAATTTTAAATCCACTAACTGATAATGGACTGATGGTTTCAGCTGGACTTGTATAAACTGTTGGGGATTTTTTAATTTATAACAAAACATCAGATTTTCTAAACTCTTCATATGTTTTTGTGTGTAAAAATCTTAATTTGTAAAGGAACTGAAGCTGTCTGATAAATGTAGTTAAGTAAAAAGTACAATATTTACTCTGAGATGTAGAAAGTGGCATGAAAACAGAAGTAGAAGTGCCTGAAATGTGTCCTTCAGTACACTACTTGAGTAGATGTACTTGGTTACATCCCCCCACTGGATAACAGTGACTGATAACATCTAAGTTGTGATCACATGAAAACAGTTGACTCAAGTGGCGACAGACACTACCTGTATCCTGCCTGCAGAGCTACTTAACCACTTAGCAGCAGATTAGTGAAATCATGGTCAGGTAACCGAGGAGGCAAAGTGATATCTGGATTTCCCCACAAAGAGCTTCAGTGTGAGCAGCGAGGCCTCCATAATCCTGCTGATCCAGTGTCTGCTGCTGAAAACTGGAGGGAATAAACACTGTGGCTCTCTCTGTGGAGGAGGAAGGGAGAAAACATGATGGAGAGGATCTAATGATGTCAGAAAACAACGTTATCAGTGATCAATTTCAACTCGAAAGTCGAGCAGAGAGAGGGTTGCGTTTAAAAATACAATGTTGAGATAAACTGTTTTCGACATCGTGAGTTTCGCAATGAGAACCTGCAGAGAGTTCAGGTGAGTCAGCAGAAACACAGAAGTTCATAAATCTGCCTCCTGTTTTACTCCCAGTTCACCCAAAGGAAACAAAAACACATTTCCCCTCTCGTCCCTGCTGGTGTGGAGCCAGCTTTTGGTTTTGTTTGCTGAGTTTTGAAATCCCCATTGCTGAAACTTAAAGCATGAAAAGTAAAAGTAGCCAAAGTGCAGTAAAATGTTCCCTTCAGTCAGTGTTTTCCTTAAAATAAAAAAAATGTCTAAAAACAACGAGACCTGTGTATATGTTGTTGAGTTGTGTTCTTACATTTTCAAAAATGTTTCAACAATTATCTCAAACCTGGCGTCATATCCTCTTTGTGCTGCGTCAGCGTTGTGGTTTTCTGCCAGAAGCTGTTAAATTAACTGACTTTTTATCCAGTTTTAGGCCACATCTTTATGTTCATTTTTAGATTTGATCATTTTTAACTCTATATTTTAACCAGATGAAGGATTTTAGTCATTGGACGTCTGGATCCAAAGTTATCACTGAACAGCGTCGGAGAACGAGAAAGTGTTTTTACTGGTTTTAATCAGCTGGTCTGTTTGTTCTGAGGAGGACGAGAGCTGACTGCAGCGACGGGAACGCTGGTGAAGACAACAACTCCCATGATCCCACGCTGCTTCACGACTTCATGTTTGTGTGTGTTGGTCAGATGATGTTTTTTTTTGTTTTCGACAGAAAGTTGAAAGCAGTCGAACCTTTTCGTGCACCGATTCATCGCCATCTGTTTATCCAATCACAGGTTCTTAAAGGGACAGTCCGCCTAAAACCACCAAAGTCGTTCCTCTGATTTCGTCAGAGCGATTCTCCGCTCCGCCCGCCGTGTTCACGCTCCAAAACAGACAGACACCGACAGACTGAAGCGCCGTGAAAATAGAAAACAGGAAGTTCAGGATGACAGAGGACATTAAAAATATTTCCACCTCCTCTTCGTGTCTCCCCTCCTCTTCCTCCTCGTCTATCAATAAAGGTGTTGATGGGAGCAGACAGATAAAAAGACGGAGAGACTCAAACACATGAACGCAATCTGTCACGCTCCTAAATATACTTCCAACACTCCCTCGCTTCCTACATCCTTCCCTCCCTTCCTTTTCCCATCCTTTCTCTCTCATGTCTCCTTCCCTCCTTCTTTCCTTCCACCTTTCCTGTTTTTATTCTTCGTGTCGTACTTCCAACTTCCTGCATCCCCACGAACTCCATCACCCTCCTCCTCCTCTTTCTTCCTCACTTATCTGCTTTTTGTTCTTCTTTCATTGTTTTCTTTCCCTCCATCTCAGTGTTTGTATCAAATGTTCCTAAAGGAAATAAAAGACTTATTACAGTCATAAGTTGAATGTTAATGTTGAGAAACTACATATAAATATAGTTTGGTTAGTTTAATTTCTAAGAATGACAGAGGTCAAATATTTTTTATTGTCATATAGTATATATGTGTGTATACATATACATACATATATTATGTAATTGTACTGTATATATATGTTTATGTGTAAGTGTGCAAGATGAAAGCAGCTGGAATAAGTCGTCCACAAAGGAAGACATTTACTTTAACAAGTTCAACTCTGTCGTTCACATTTCAAAGAGCTTCATAACAAAACAACCACACACATACACACAGCGGATAAACTGTATATATATTTAATATAATCATTCCTAACGTTGTGTTAATGTTCAATATTAGTTCTTTTATTTTGTCCGAATATTTGGACAAAGTGTATTCTGGTGCTTTGGCAACATGCCAGTAGAACTGAACTGATAGAAGTGGATTGATTGAATGATAGAATTGATCAAGAGGGCGACGGCGATCAGGAGGTGGAGCAGCTCTGAGGTCAGCAGGTGGAGGTGAGACGTCCATGTTTCTGCGTCTCAGTGCAGCTCTGAGGTAAAAATATTACATGAAGACAGTTCAGGTGCATCTTGTACTGATTTTACAATTACTATAATGTCAAATTCAAATCTAAGTTTATGACAATGTATATAATTCAATTCAAATCAAAAAGCTTTATTGGCACGAACGTTTCGAAAACCAAAGCATCAGAAAACACTTTGTCCAAATATTTGCATCTCTCTGCTCATGTTTAGTTTTTAGTGTTTTGAAGGTCAGTTAGTTTGAGTTTCTTTTGCTCTTTTTGACTCCTTTTCTCTCCTCCAGTCCTCCCCCTCTTCTCACCCCTCCCCCTCGTCTCCACCTGAGGTTGGCTGTCAATCAAACATGGGAGGGGGGGTGAGGAGGAGGAGACAGATGGAGGTGAAGGAGGAGGCCTCGGTGCTGCTGGCACTCAGTCTGTGTGCGTCTATATGTGTCTATATATACTGTAGTGGATATATGTTCAGACTAAACATGGAGGACGCCTGCAGATGGAGACGACGAGGTCACGTCTGCCCCGACAGATCTGTCTGTCTGTCCTTCTGCCTGTCTGTCTGCCTGTCTGTCTGTCTGCCTGTCTGTCTGTCTGTCTGCCTGTCTGTCTGTCCTTCTGCCTGTCTGTCTGCCTGTCTGTCTGTCTCTCTGACTGTCTGTCTCTCTGTCTGTCATTCTGCCTGTCTCTCTGTTTGTCTGTCTGTCTGTCTGTCTCTCTGACTGTCTGTCTGTCTGTCTGTCTGCCTGTCTGCCTGACTGTTTGTCTCTCTGTCTGCCTGTCTCTCTGTCTGTCCTTCTGTCTGTCTGTCTGTCTGTCTCTCTGACTGTCTGTCTCTCTGTCTGCCCTTCTGCCTGTCTGTCTGTCTGTCTCTCTGACTGTCTGTCTCTCTGTCTGTCTGCCTGCCTGTCTGCCTGTCTGTCTGTCTGTCTCTCTGACTGTCTGTCTCTCTGTCTGTCTGCCTGCCTGTCTGCCTGTCTGTCTGTCTGCCTGCCTGCCTGTCTGACTGTCTGTCTGTCTGTCTGTCTGCCTGTCTGCCTGTCTGACTGTCTGCCTGTCTCTCTGTCTGTCTGTCTGTCTGTCTGTCATTCTGCCTGTCTGTCTGTCTGTCTGTCTGTCTGTCTGCCTGTCTGTCTGTCTGTCTGTCTGTCTGACTGTCTGCCTGTCTCTCTGTCTGTCTGTCTGTCTGTCTGTCATTCTGTCATTCTGTCTGCCTGTCTCCCTGTCTGCCTGTCTGTCTCCCTGTCTGCCTGTCTGTCTGTCTGTCTGTCTCTCTGTCTGTCTGTCTGTCTGTCTGTCATTCTGTCATTCTGTCTGCCTGTCTCCCTGTCTGCCTGTCTGTCTCCCTGTCTGCCTGTCTGTCTGTCTGTCTGTCTCTCTGTCTGTCTGTCTGTGTAGAAGACATTTAGTTTGACTTCCCAAAAACTAAAATAAAGAAATAAAACCACCAGTTAATTAGGGAAACACACAGTTAACTTATAATTAACTGATGGCCGGATGGACGCAGCTCGATAGATCTGCGACCAATCAGAGGCGAAGAGGCGACGCGTCGTCCTGTTGGAAGTTATAGCGACCAGGATGTGACTCCAGTTCCACGAGTTCATATGAAATAATACAACAAACAGGTCTTTCTTATGAACAGAAGCTTTAAGTGCAGTTCTTTGTTCTCCTTCTAGAGAAAACATCCCGTCCAGTTTGTTTACTGCAGATGAATTGGCCGATTCAACCGAACGCTCTTCATCAGCGGCAGCCATCTTGGTTGTTTACAAAAATGCCAGTCAGTCATCGTATGAAACCCGCCGCATGGCTCGACACACACCAGGATGGTGGAGATCTGTCTGAACACATAAAAAAATCAGTATCAGTTTAATTTTAGAATATTTTCACCGCTTTACTTTGCTGTCAGACAAATAACATAGAACTGAAGATAACTATAGATAATAATATGCTGTTAACAAACTCTGCAGCTTTCAGCCACAGCAGCAGACCTGCACATGTTCACAGACACCAGACTCCTTTGTGTTCTGGGAGGTAAAATCACTGTTTTTGTCAATGGAGTCTGGTGGCTTTGAGGAGAGGCTTCAGTTATATATACAGAACATGTGCAGGTCTGCTGCTGTGGCTGAAAGCTGCAGAGTTTAAAAGCATACTAATATCTATAGAGTTTTAAACTATCAGCTGACTGAAGAGTGAACTCTGTTACTGCACGCTGTCGTCTATCAAACAAGTGATTCATTTTGTTAAATCAATACAATCAATCAATATATATCACGTGGAAGCCTTGTGAAATAAAATAAAAACATTACGTTTCACAACACCAGGCAGACATTTCATGAGACATCAAGTCTTATCTCTCCTCCTCCTCCTCCTCCTCCCTGTTTCTCTTCATCAACTCCTCCTCCACCTTCTTCTTCTTTTCTTCTTCTTCTTTTTCTTCCACACAAACACTTTGAAAGAGATAAACTTCAGCTGGCGACAGGATGTCAGAGAGAGAAACCAGATAAAAAGACAAAATTTGTCCAGATGAGTAGTTTTATTTTTAGTTAATTAAAATTAAATTAATGTAGTTTAATTAAATACTGAGAATCAAGTGATCATTTAAGTGATTTATCTTCGGTCCACTGTGACGATGCGTTCTTCTTTTTCGCATTTTATTTACATTAAAGGATACCAACATGATAAACGTTTCTTTTCTAAACTGGTAATATTGATTATTAATGTTGCATTTGAAGTGAAGTTGATTGGCTGTAGCGAGTACAGCAACAAATCTTTTATTCAACATGTTCTTCTCTCAAAACCTGCCGCCTACATTACCCACAATGCTGCCTGGTTCTCAAAGGACGGCCACGCTACAGACACGTGATGATCTTATAGACCATGATGCATTGCTGCAGATTAAACTAGCCAACAGGATATAAAGGAGTTAAAATGAGCTCAACCTGAAACATCTACAGCAGTAAAATGCAACAGACACATGAATGCAGCAGGAATATTAATCCAGAAACATCAGAGATAATAAAACACTGACAGGAACTCTTTACTGCAGCAGGAACTCTTTACTGCAGCAGGAACTCTTTACTGCAGCAGGAATATTATATATATATATATATATATATATATATATATATATATAATATTGATTATTGACTGAGTTTGTGGCATTTAAATATAATGTGTTGATGTGACAGCGTGCAGCTGTACAGGGCTGCGTGTGTGTTTTGTGTGTGTGTGACTGTGTGTGTTGTGTGCGTGTGTGTGTGTTACCAGCTGTTCCTGTATGTGTATGTTACCTTATGAGTGTGTGTTTATTCTACAGGGCAGATTTCAACAGTCATCTCTCACACACACACACACACACACACACACACTCAGGTCATGTGGATGTTCGTCCAAATCTTCCTTCAGCTCAAATCTCTGAGAAAATAAACTCTGAGAGCGTTTATTATTCCTGCGGTGCGTGTGTCAGTGTGTGTGTGTGTGTGTGTGTGTGTCAGTGTGTCAGTGTGTATGTGTGTGTGTGTCAGTGTGTGTGTTTGTGTGTGTGTCAGTGTGTGTTGAAATGTCTCCAGGTTTAAGCTGTTGAACTTGGCCGACCTCCACGAATCAATTTGTCTCCTCCTTCATTCTTCTTCTTCTTCTCTTTATTTGTCATATCACTCTAATTCATTCCTGCCATCTCCTCACCGTCTTCTTCTTCTCCTTTTTGGTCCATTTCTTTTTCTCTTACTCCTCTCTGCAGCGTCTCGTCCTCCCTGTATTTGTTTCCTCTTTAGTCCATATATATATATATATATATATATATATATATATATACTGTTGTGATAGTAAAAACAGCTTGTAAACAGGTAGTAAAATAAAACTGTGATGTGTATAAACAGTAGTTGTAAATATATTGGAAGATGTAAATGGGTAACCCTATGGAAGCTCATTAAAGCCAATGGAATAAAATAAATATATATTGTTTGAGAATTTTTTTAATAATGAGTAACAGGATCTTTTTTTCATCACATTGGCAGAAATGACCTTCCATAGTTAACAGTAAGAAATACAAATAAAACTGAATACTAGAATAAAACCAGCCAAACTAAATATCAAATCTTAACAGAAAAATGAGCGATATATATATATATATATATACTGTAAGTATGCACAAGCCTACCAGAAGAAGGAGGTGTACCTTTTGTTTATCACCTGGTTTTGTTATTTTTATGTTCTTTGTAGTTAAAAAAGTGCCATCATGTCATTTTAAGTGAAATATTGTGAGCTGTTGCACCTTTTTAGTTAAGTTAAAGTTAAAAACTATAATATTTAGTTGCTCTTCGTAGCTCTGACAGTGTTCACGGCTACAGAGCCATCAGCTGAAGACTTGATGAACCTGTGCTGTGTTACTGAGGCCACATGTTGATGCAGGTTTTCTCAGACGTGTTGCAGTCGGGTGGTGTCACCTCCCGGCAGCACCTCCTCCTTCGTTTACTCCTGTACTGAACTTCAGTCCACATCCGAGGTTCTTTACTTCACTATCTCCATTTCATGCCACTTCTCCTTCTACTCCACCACATCTCAGAGAGAATGTTACACTTTTTACTGCATTTGTCTGACATGGTTTTTGAATGCAGGACTTTTACTGGACTTGTAGTCAAGTATTTCCACATGCACACACACACACACACACACACACACACACACATACACACACCTGCATCCTGCTGGATCTTCTTCTTCTGTCCTGGAGTGCGTAGCAGTTAGCATCAGCTGTTAATAACACACACACACAAACACACTACATTTAGCTACACGTTAGTGTGAATGCAAACACAAGTACACACACACACCATTAACTACAACTCGGGGTGAAACAACGCCAAAGTTCTCACTTCTTATACAGGACAAGCTGGGATCACAGTGTGTGTGTGTGTGTGTGTGTGTGTGTGTGTGTGTGTGTGTGTGACTATGTATGCTCTTATCACCTCTGCCTCTTACACACTGAACCTCAGGGCCAACACACACACACACACACACACACACTGTGAGAGCACAGATGGCCTCACATTCATGTCTCCTGCCAAACAGATGGACCTGGCTGGATTCATTCAACGATGGACACACACACACACACACAGTTACAAGCAAGTACACACTGATTTATTTCCACACACACACAGAGAAACCTCCTTATTAACCGCAGTGTGTCGAGGATTTCACACACAAACACAAACACATTCACACTTACAAACACACACTCCCTCTCAAACACACAGACACACACAGACACGCACACACACACACACAGTGGCTGTAGTCCAATGCTTGGTGCCCTCAGCCTGTCCTAACACACACACACACACACACACACACACACACACACACACACACACGCAGTGAGGCGGTGGCGGCCGTCCAATCACAGTGCCCTCAGTGTGTTTCTGTGAGTCGGAGATGTGAAGTCTAATTAACAGAACAGCATCAATATTGATGAGGGCCATTTTATTCCATCTATTCCCAGTCCTGCTATTAAATTCACTTAAGTTTCACTTCCTGTTCACAAACACCATGCAGCAAATCAACAGGGTCAGAGGTCAACGCGGCGGACACTGTACAAGTCTTCTTCCATAGTTTCAAGCAGCTAAATCACTGGCTGTGTGTGTGTGTGTGTGTGGGTGTGTGTGGGTGTGTGTGTGTGTGTGTGTGGGGGGGGGGGGGGGGGGAGGGGCTTAGAGAATCAAACTCTTCAGTCTTCCTGAACTCACCTGAATTTTCTTTATGGTTTAAACACTTTATTGGCTGTTTTTGCTCCTCGTGTCATTCGTTGACTTTGTGCACATCACACTCACTTCATTACTTTACTTTGATTATTTCTTTGAAATATTTATGGGTCATTTTATTTGAGACAGGAAATGAGAATAGGGGAACAACATGCAGCAAACTGTTCGGCCAGCTGGGAATCGAACCAGGGACTCGCTGCTGCGGGGAGTTATGTACTAGGCAGCTATCAGGTCGCCCCATTTAGTAGGATTGTAGATCATTAGTTTCTATTTGTAGTTAACTTGTGAGTTTATCTTAACTACTGCTGAGCTGAGATACAACAAGTGACCAGCCAGTAGAGCCGCTGCTGCTCGTGGTCCAAAGGAGCCAGTAGAGCTGGGTCAACATGTGATCAGGATCCTCATGGGCGCCGTCCTTTGGAGGTTTTCCGGGTAGGAGACCTCGGCGTCTGGTTTGGTAACGCCTCGGGATCCCAGAGGAGGAGCTGGGAAACGTCTGGATGACTTAGTTTTGCCGGAGTGATGGATGGTTTATCCCTTGGTTTTATTTTTGGAGAATCCACCTGTGATTCCTGCCAGTTCATCACCATCCACAGCGTGTTCACTGAGCCGGGCGGAGACAGCAGGGATTATTTATCTTCTTTGAGAGGCGACTAATTACAATTACAGTCACAAAACACCTCACAAATATATAGTTTCATGTTTAAAAAAGGTTCAGTAACCTGAACTGCTGCTCTCTATAGTTTTTATCACACAGGAGGAAATAGTGCATTTGTTGGGGACTATTTTCTGTGGTGGATGAATCCACATTTGGTATTTACTGGTTAAAAACAAATATCCAAAGGTGCAAAACTGTGTCTATAAGACATTTAGGAGTCAGATCTAATTCCCAGAATGCACTGCTTTTAAAAATATCCAACTACAAAGCTTCACATTCTGTTGCCGTGCAGCTTTGTTGAACTTGTTGGATAAATTTGAAGCAACTGAGTTTTGGATTTTGGATTATTTGTTAAATTAAAGACATAAGGTACTTCCTACATTTTACCACCTGAACATCAAGTATGTCGTGTACTGAAACTTCACATGGTGAAAACACAAATTCACGAGTTGCACCTGAAGGTAGCTCAATATACAGTGTGTTCTCACCTGGACGAACTGAACTGAAGTAAAGAAGAAAGAACCTGCAGGTTTCAGATCCAAACGTGTGCTGTGAACGCAGCCTGAAGCGGGAAGCAGCTGAAGAAGCCCTGATCATGTGACTCCACCCGTCTGGGCTGAGACGCAGAATAAAACAAGCCACACGTGCAGTCGCTCCCAGCTCAGGACTCGTGCTGTTTGGGCTGTCGAGGTGTTGAGCTGTTGTTGAGTCTTTGGTTTGATACCATCCAGAGGGTTTCTCATAATCCATCAGCACTTTACACACACCTTTAACACACACACACACACACACACACACACACACACACACACACACACATTTATAAACACACACTCTCCATCCGTCCATCAGTGTTCCTCGTCTCCGGAGACAGATCTGAGGTAATGGAGAACGACGAGGAATTAGCAACGTTTGCTTTTTTAACAGATTGGCTGCAACACACACACACACACACACACACACACACACGCACAAACACACACACAAACACACACACAAACACACTGTATGACCGATAGCCACTGACCACTAAAACAACACACTCAACTCTGCAAGCTGCTAAACACACACCTTGTGTTTACCTCTCCATAGCAACATATGAATATCACACAGACACACTCGCACACACACACATTTAACTTGTTGTTTTAGTTTAATTTTTACAGGTGGATAAACTCAGAAAGGGATTTGACTGCTTCTTAACGTACAAACACAGAAATACACAAAGAAAAAACAAGGACAACAAAGCAGAACAAAGGTAAGCATAAACATTTAACTACTATGTACAAATATATAAATAAATATACATACTAAGTGTATATATGAACCTAAAACAATGACAATGAACTGGAGAAATAGTGCAGAGATGTTTGAATAAATCTGAAAAGATTGTGACAGGATGCTTTATACACATGAGGTAGGTGGAATATGTCTATATATAGATGTATGTATATATAATTCAGATGCTTAGTGTGACTGATGAACTGTTCATCAGAGGGACGAAGCTGTTCTGATGTCAGTGTGTGTTTAACTACTTTTACTTAAATACTTCTGCAGATTTTAACAGCTGATTTTTATTCTAAATGAACCTTTAATTAAAAGCAGAAAAAGTTCCTGGTTTTTGAGGATTTTTAGGTCTGTTTTTCCCTGCAGGAACGTCTTGGCCTCCCTCTCGGTTTGAACTCCCTGAATCTAAATTCCTCTCTTTAAACTCCAAACACTTTCCTTTTGTTCTTTTTCCAGTTCAGTCCAAACACATCTGAAGTCACTCGGCTCGCATCGGCCGCAAAATTAAATAATTATCTGCAGTGTGTAATCACAGCCGCCGCAGACTAAACCCCGGTGTTTTCATTCGAGGTGAAAGCGTGTGATTCCCAGCGGGAAACTCCCTCCGCGGGATTTATGATGACCTCTGACCCGAGAGGACGCGGCGCTCCGACACACACTCATCCATAAAGATCCAGTATCAGACACACACATCCACATCCAAACCTGAAAGTGAACACCGCAGGTCGCTCTCGTCTTTCCTCCAGTCTCAACACGTCAATCAACACACTGCAATTAACTCCACACACACACACACACACACACACACACTGCTTAGACAGAGATGTCATTGGACCACCTGACCCTGCAGATCACATGACACAGGGCGCAAAAGCACTTTGTTCACCTGAGAGAAAATGTGTCAAACGAGTCCAGGATTTCATGTTTATTTGCTTGATTTAATTCAATATTTAGTTTAAAAGCAGCGTCCTGAAGCTGTAATGGACGCCAGCCGAACTTCTTCTAAATTTACTCCTCCGGCTGAGAGTAAATTTAACTTCCCTCAAACGCATCAAAATAAAACAAACACTCTTCACGTCCTCCGAGGCCGACAGCCAAATCTCTTCTTCTTCACCTCCTCTCGCTCCGATCGGGAGGTATCTTTAGCGACCGCGCTGTTTTTCTTCTTCGGTGGTGCTGTAGGTTTGGTTGAGCTGGCGGAGGAAATCGGATAAACGCCCACCGGCTTTTTACTCCTGGAAAAAGAAAAAAGACTGAAGCCGGATATCGACGGCTGAGGCCAAATCCCTCAGGGGGTGAGGAAGAGGAGGGGTGAGGAAGGGGAGAGAGGAAATGAAGAAGAAGGAAGGAAGGAAGAACAAGGTGAGGAGAAGAGGAGGAAGTGAAGAAGAAAGGAGGAGAGGAAAGGTGAGGAGAAGATATTTCCCTCCTTTTCCCACTGTCAATTCTTCCTTGCTTCCTTCTCTCCTTCCTCTTCCTCTTTCTCTTTATCGTCCCTCCATCCTCCTCTTCCTTCCTTCCTTCCCTTCCTCTTTCTCTCCTTTCTTGTCTCCTTACATTTACCTTCCCTTTTCTCTTTCCCTCCTTTCTCCCTGTTTCCCTTTTCCCTTTCCTTTATCTGTTTTCTTTCCTTCCCTCCTTTGTTCCTTCCTTTCTTCCTCTTATCCTCTCCTATACCTCCATCTTCCTACTCTCCTCCTCCCTCCTCTGTTCTTCCCTCCTTCATTCATCCCCTTCTTCCTGTCTCCCTTCTTTCCTCCCCCCACCCCCCAAGCAGCACTTCTGTTATTTAATCTTCTTCTTCTGTGGTTTCAATTAGTTTAGCTGTGACTGGTTAACATGTCGGAGGATTAACTGAAGGTTTCACACTCTCTCTCTCTTCTCTCTTTTCTCTCTTTTCTCTTCTCATCTTTATTCAAACACAAACGTTCTGTCGAATCTTTACTTTACAACTTCAACTTGTACTTTACTTTATTTCCTTTTTGTGCTACTTTATACTTCACAACATCTCAGAGGGAAATATTGTACTTTTTGCTACTTTATTGATTATTAATATTAAATATAATCAACTATTAAATGATGCTGTATTATTACAGGACACTGTAAGCCACCCAGCAGTATATCAGATATAAAAAGTACTTTAAGTATGTTTTGATGCTCAAACTTCTGTACTTTTACTGAAGTGAAAATCTGAATCAGGACTCTTATTTGTAGTATTTATAAATTAAGGCCTTAATACTTTAGTTAAACATCTGAGTGCTTTTATATAAAAATATAAGAAGTTAATGTTTGTCTGAAAAGTTTAAAATCAACAACTGTGGAGCCTCACAACAGATAAAACATGTCCAGGTCCCCTCATGATGAAGATGATGAGGGTGATGAGGGTCTCAGTATTTGGACTCATGTCAGACGAGTGTTTTTCTCTCCGTGTGAAAGGCGGCCTCGTCAAACGCTGACAGCCAGCCGCCTCGCTCCGCCGTCCCTCTGAAGGCCCAGAGAGGGACGACGGGACGGGGCTTTGTCCCGGACCACAAAGGGGACAAGACACCCACTGGGGGGGGCTATACTCTGTGAGGGCGGGGGGGCTACAGGTGGAGCTGCACTAAAGAGAAACAAATAATGAGACAGCAGGAGGTTTTACAGCCAGAATCAGGACTCTCAGCTGATCAGTCAGCTGTGGGAGAGGAGGGAAGGAAAGAAGGGAGGAAGGAAGGAGGGAAGAAGTTGTTTTCTCTGTAAAATCATTTCCTGGCTGCAGCTTCTCAGGTGTGAAGATTTGCTGCTTTTCCATGAATGATGAGGAATAATAATCTAATGATAGAATATATAATAGTACAACAGGCACAGGGGACATTTTACTGTGGAAATACTTTAACTACATGTTACTGATTATACTCACAGACTTTTACTGAGGAACAGTTTCACTGCAGGACTTTACTATTTACAGTGTGTATTAGTACTTTTACTGTAACACAGTATTTACAGTGTGTATTAGTACTTTTACTGTAACACAGTATTTACAGTGTGTATTAGTACTTTTTCTGCAGTAAAGGACCTGAACACTTCCTGCACCGCTGGAAAGACTAAATGTTGGAGGTGGAGAGGACGAGTGCAGCTCATCTGCTTTAATGGACACAAGGAGACAAAATAATTTCCTCCAAAACAAAGCTGCTGTGTGTGTGTGTGTGTGTTTACTTCCTCCTTACAGCCAATCAGAGGCGGAGTTGGGCTGCCAGCAGTGAGAGAGACAAAGCTGCTAATTAGTGTTTCGGACGATCAGCAGGTCAGTCGCACGGCAGGACGCAGCAAACACACACAAACACACACAAACACACACAAACACACACATGTACCTGCTGAGTCTTTGGGTTGTGCTTCCTGTGTGTGTGTGTGTGTGTGTGTGTGTGTGTGTGTGTGTGTATGTGTGTGTGTGTGCTGAGGTGATCGGGGGTTAAGAGGCCTGCCGGGCAAACAGCAGGTCGACAGGAAAAACGGTGGAATCTTCCTTTAATCAGAGTCAACAGGTCAGCGGAGGTTAAACAGTTTTTTCCTTTAAGCTGCTTCGTCCTCGTTCCTTTAAAGAATTAACCTCTGGACGTCTGCAGAGCGGCAGCAGGAGGCCGATCACCCAACACACCTCCACATGTTTGGGTTCAAACTGGGATCAAACGTGTGGTTTCGACTGCTTTTAAATCGCTGTTTTTCTGCATGGAATCTGGTCTGCCTGCACATACTTCCTTCTCCTCATCACCTCAGAGTAAATCTGGTCCTTCCTCCTCCTCCTCCTCCTCCTCATCTGTCTGACAGCTTTAGTTCCTTTACAGATGACAGTTTGTCCAGTGAAAACCTTGTATCTCCACATGTGTTGATGGTGAATGTTTGTGATGAAGTGAAGGATGAAGAGTTCC
>CM062205.1:24695000-24907500 GCA_031216445.1 Lateolabrax maculatus
TGATACCTCGTTAACAATTCTGGGCTTAATGCAACGGGATGGGGGGCGGGGGGGTGGAGGGTTGAGGATGGGGGAGGGGGGGAAGAGGAGCACGTGTCCCAGGAGAGCGGCCCGATCATCAGGCTGTTGTCGCGGCGACGAGGACGATGGAGTCGAGTTATGAAAATGAAGTGGGCGTAATTGATTGGGTTGGTAAAGTTTTTATTCCTGCTTATTGATTCGTAGGCAGCGAACAATATTGATACCAGCAGAGGAACAACTCGATATGAAGTGAAACATAAACAGAGCGGCGGTGAGGGGAGGGAGGGAGAGGAGGAGAGAAGAAGAAGAAGAAGAAGAAGAGGAAAGCGATGTGACAGAAACACTGAAAGAGTGAAAACTAAGGAAAGTGAATCAGAACGAATATACGGATCTGTAAAGATAAAGAGGAAAAGATGTGAGAACATGAGAAACAGACAAAACCCAAGAAGAAGAAAAACTGTTAAAGATGCAGATCTGTAAAGAAAATGGCGGAGGGGCACAAATCAATGAAGTCGAGGGTCCAAACGTAAATACATTTAAAAGAAAATGCACCTTTAAACAAAAAGGCAGTTCAAAGCACTTCAGACAAGCTTTAAAATCACAAAACAAAGATTTAAAATGGTCAAATTACACAGAAGATAAAACACAATTAAAACTGGTTAAACAGCAGAGTAAAAATGTAACATTTAATTAGTGATTTACATTATAATGAAATCGGTATTCTTGCAGCATCTTTACCTAAAGCTTACTTTGTTTGAGACACTTCATGGTTGATTTCATCTTTTCCAGAGGTGGAAGAAGATCCTTACTGCAGCAAAGTACTAACAACACACTGTCATCAGCTTATCAGCTAAACGTACTTAAAGTAGTTCAAGTAAAAGTCCTCATGTAGCAGTAAAGTGTAAAATGTCATTTTATGTGACGGAACAACTTCCAGGAAGTTACTGAGTCCAGACAGGAAATAGTTCCTCACATGACAATCTGTGAAAACAGCAAATAGTCATTTTTACACATTAACGTTTGTCCGAATTAAACAACCAAGAAACAGCACATTACTCAGTGAGCTCGGGTGGATCTGTTCCCTTCGGTCAGACGCTAGCTGTTTCCCTCTGTTTACAGTCTTTATGCTAAGCTAAGCTAACCATATTTTAAAAATCGAACTATTCCTTTCAAACTATTCTAAGCTTTTATACAGAAACAATTTTACAAACTGATTTTACTTACTTTCCCTGCAAATGACAAATTTTGATTATTTTTTACACCAACACACACACACACACACACACACACACACACACACACACATGCATTAACACACATACACACACACACACACACACACACACAGAGTGCAGGGCAGCGCGGTGTGTTTAAGTGTGTTAACCACATTAAAGGAGCTGTATAATGTGCAGCAGCAGCCTCCAGGAAACCCAAGCTGCTCTAAAAGTCACATTATAAATTTTTGATCAAATTGAGGATATTTTCCAAACGGCTGAAACCCGACGCCATATTTTCAGCCTCTGGTTTCCTTTTTCTTTTCTTGAAGGAGCCGCGGCGGCGTTAATGCGGCCTCTCTCCGGTTTCTGTTTGTCGCTTCCCAGCGTTCGTGTCTAAAAACTGGTGATGAGATTTGCATCGAGCGGAGAGGCACTAAAACCATCAAACCCACCGCCGTTTGGTCGGGCAGGATGGCAGGATGAGAGAGGGGAATGTAACCAAAGCTTCCAGATCTGTAATCGCCTTACACACACACACTCTGTGATGGATAAATAGACTGCACACACACTCAGAGAGATGGACACATTAACTCGCACCTCTGTCTCTCACGTTACATCTCGCTTTACATCCTCCTCCATCCTCGCTTTTCCTCTTTATCTCCTCTTCTTCTTCTCTCTGTCTTCATCAGGAAGCTACGTCCCCGCCCTTCAGATCATTAAAACGTTTGTTTTGCCTCCACATTGAGCTTCTTCCTCGGTAAAACAAGCTGCAGTCACTCACAGATCAGCGTTACAAGGAACAAACTGTAAGGAGGTCAGAGGTCAGAGGTCGAGGTCTGCAGAGGAGTCGCAAGCTGTTTCAGGCTCGGACTCCTTCGATCCAGACTGAAGACGTCACGAAGGGTCGATGAGGCTCGATGAGGTCTGTGAACTGTGGCGAGAATCAGTGGTGAAAATATAAATATGATGCATTTATGGTGAAACGGTTGAAAACCCTGAGATAAAGATTGAAATTGTTTAATTATGTGACAAAAAAACAAAAAACAAAACACACACAAGGAACTATTAACTATTTCAGCACCATGTTTTCTCCACTGGAAGGGCACCATGGAGGACACTTTATCCCATTTCACAAAGTTCCTCACTAAGCAGCTTACAGCATCGATTTATTAAAGCTCAGTTTTTCCGGTACACACTGAGACACCAGGCTGGAATCAGAAAAGAGAGGCCATGTTTGGGAAAGATCATGATTTGAGTCTGAACGGAGAGAAAAAGATGTTTTTACAAATGTGATTCAGCTGAATGTCGACGCACTCTGAGACAGATGAGTCTACAGAGGGAAGAGCGCTCTGTTTCTCTTGTTTTATTAGTGACTGTGAACACACCGTGACAAACAAACAAACAAACAAACAAACAGGAGATAAACACACACACACACACACATTGAACCTCACTCTACCACAACTCTCATCCTCTCTACACTCTCTCAACAGATGTAGCTTATCGCCACGACAACCTGACATCAGTAACATGATGATAACCAATCAATTAATCAATGCACACATTTACCCAAGAACTCACACACACACACACACCCACTCACACACACACACACACCCTCCCCTCTCTCTCTGTTTACAGTCAGGTTAGTTGATGGCTGCTTCAGGACCTTCCTGTCGTCACCGCCATCAATCAGCAGATATTACCTTCCTCTGACCACACACACACACACACACACACACACACACACACACACACTTGCAGGTCAGAGTGTGTGTTAAATATTTCGCCCGCAGCCTGACGTGGATCGACGACGGATCCTCCGCCGCCGGCCGAGCGTCATGTTTTAGAGATGTGGTGTGTTAATAAGAGATGAGTGTTTACTGCAGAGCATAAGTGTCACACACACATACACACACACACACTCCTGTGCTGCGTTCGGGAGCTCCGGGACAACCGAGCACTGACTCAGCTCTTATAGGAGCAGTTTTTAAGACTTCACATGTTTCAGGGAAACTGTTATCTCAGTGGAGGGAAAATAAAAGAGTTTGCGGATTATGTGACTGCAGAAAGTTTGGTTAGCATCGCTCATCTGTCACTCTGAGCAGAGGAATGGGAGTCAAGCTGCTTTTAGTTAACAAGTTTATATTCCAGCAAAACAAACCACTTTGTTTAACTTTGTCACAAAGTAACATTGTGAAGAAAAGAAAGAGTTCAAAGCCAGCCGTCACTCTCAGAGCGGCACAGTGAATGTCTAACGCTGCCTGTAAACTTCCTGTCAGCACCGCGTTGTTTCACTTTGTCTCATGAAAAACACCTTTAATTTGTCTTTGAACGCAGCCGCAGATAAGGTAACACTGCAGATCCACTGAAGCCTGTTCAGTTCATATCTGTGAGGCGGTCAGCACACACACACACTCACACAGTAGTAATGTGGTTGCAGTCGGGTTAGGATCGATTTCCTGCCCGCTCGCTTTAATAAATGTCTTCCAGAGTCATTAAAGGAAGAGAAACCATCAGCTGCATCGACCCACACAGTTCATCACACACAATATTCACTATTTAACCAAACTGATGGTCGAGAGTCTATTACAGCGAGCGGATCACACACACGGGGGGGGGGGGGGGGGGGGGTTTGTTGTTTTTTGTAAAATATATAATATCCCACATTGTGACATCAATGAAAGACAGGTGGAAGAAGTAGAAGCCGACGTATTAATACACACAGTGTAAAATACTCCAGTAGAAATCCTGCATTCACAACCTTACTGAAGTAAAAGTATAATCAGCAACATTTACTGAAAGTAAAAGTACTTCGAAGGAACCAGGTGGCAAATGTAAATGTTTTAAAACATTATTTATACAGTGTAAAACACTCTGTATAAATAAAGTTTATTATTGCAATTTTAAAGCAGCAGAAAGGAACATTTTAAACCCACAAAACATCATTTCTGGAGCTAATTTGGTGTGTTAAGACTTTCAGAGCAAATCGATCCATAAATCAATTGATGAATGAGGTGAAACTGGAGTCTGTCGACGCTCCACAGACTAATAAAGGTTGGGAGAAAAAAAAACATTACGTTGAGTTGAAATGTGCCATCTGGAAGCTGAGAGGCTTCAACTCAAGGAATGTGTGTGTGTGTGTGTGTGTGTGTGTGTGTGTGTGTGTTGACAGCTTCAGTCTTCATCAGAAGGAAGTGTGTGTGGGTGTGTGTGTGGGTGTGTGTGTGTGTGTGTGGGTGTGTGTGTGTGTGTGTGAAGTGTAAGTGTGAGAGCAAGTCGTTCAGTGATCCTTAAAAATCTCCCTCATGTAAATTGATAGTTCGCCTTCTATATTGTGCATTTGATGTGTGTGTGTGTGTGTGGGTGTGTGTGAGTCACTAGAGTGTGTGTGTGTGTGTGTGTGTGTGTGTGAGTCTCTAGAGTGTGTGTGTGTGTGTGTGAGTCACTAGAGTGTGTGTGTGTGTGTGTGGCCTGTGTAAGTTAAGAAGCAGCCTCGCTGACCTTTGACCTCTGCCATCAGCTTCGGTCTAACCAGATGCTGTGAAAACCTTTTTTTGTTCTTCATATATTTTTCATCCTGACGTTTGAATAAACAGTTTATTTATTTATTAATTATTTATTATTTATGACGTTTGTTTGTTTCAGGATCAAATATTTTTCAGCTGCCGTACGTTAGACGACTGACAGATAGATATTTATGTACGTATATACGTTGGGTTTGAAGTGGTTTCAGCTTTGAGAGTGTTTCAGATCCCTTACTGCAGTAAAAGTACTAATATCACACTGAAAAAAATACTCTGTTACAAGTAAAAGTCCTGCACTGAAAATGTTGCCCAAGTAAAAGTATGTTAGTATCATCAACAATATGTTCTTAAATATTACAGGTGGAGTCGTAGAGTTTCCACATGGCGCGCTGTAAGTTAACGGCTCGACTGTCTCGCCTCAACATCCTGTTTCAGCAGGAAATACATCACAACAAGGAAGTAAAGACACCGTTTCATTGCACATTCCTGCACAGTTTCATTTTCATCTTAGAAATATATATTGCACATATTTAGTACATTTTTTTTATATTCTGTATTGTAAATTATATTTTCTACTATTTAGTACTAGTACTTTAGTATTTTAATATTACTTTATATTTATGCTTTGTCTGTACTTGTTACGCACCAAAACACCACAGCAAACTCCTTGTATGTGAAAACCTACATGGCAATAAACATAAATTCTGATTCTGATTCTGAGAACAAAGGAGGATCCTGACACTGATGATCTGTCCACTTCTCTTCTCTCTCACAATATAAAAGCCTGATATTAAACCAGGTTTGGGACCTGAAATCACAACGAGGACAAAAAAGGCACAAAGAAGAAACCTGATCTGAGGATTCAGAGCTGTCGTCGCCCTCAACAGGTTTGTTTCTTCTTCGTTTGTTTGTTTGTTTGCTTCTTGCTTTTACTGCAACGAGGAGCTGCCGTGACACTAAATTCAGTCTGACAGGTTTGTGTGTGGAGCTGATCTGGATCATTTATAACTCGGAGGACTAAAAGGAAGCTGATCAGCACACACACACACACACACACACACACACTCACACACACACAAACACACACACACACTCACACACACACACACACGCACTCACACACACACACTCACACACACTCACACACACTCACTCACACACACACACACACACACACACACTCACACACACACACACACACACACACACACACTCTCGCTCAGTCGCTTCGCTGTTGTTCCTGTAATTGTCGCCTAGCAACAGGTTGGTGCCCTCTGTTATTATGTTTACTGGAAATGTTTGTTGTAAACAAGGACGAGGGAGGAGGGGGGGACGGAGGGGAGGAGGGGACGAAGAGGAGGGAGAGAGGGAAGGAGGGACGCGGGGGGGTCAAGGAGGGAAGGAGGCCACGAAGGAAGGAAGCAGGCGAGGAAGGAGAGAGGAGCCGAGGAGAGCGAGTGTTGAGAGGTGAGCGAGCGGTGAAGCGACCTGCAGATAAAATCCATCATTATCCAAAACAAAGCGCTCGCCGGCCGGCCGGCCACGCCCCCACCTGACTCCCAGGACTCATTCTCCCATAATGCCTCTGACCCCCCGGCGGGGCTAAGTAACATTTGCCAACCAGTTTGTGATAATTACCGCTTTGAAATGCCAGCGCGCCGCGGGGCGAGCTGGGCGCCACGCTAGGGCGGCGTGCTAGCACATGCTAATGGCTAAACAACATGATAAGTCGTTCGGGGGGGCGCCGAGGCTGCAGTTCATCATCAGTGCGGTGGAGACATGGTAACACTCAGCCATCAGCTTACAGGAGGCCACGAGGAGAGGCCTCACAGCCGGTAATTAGCCACTAGCGGTTAGCATTTTACCTATAAAAGGCTGCCGGCGGTCGCTGTGAGTCGCGGCGCCGAGTCTCAACCTCGCAGCAGGTATTTTATTTATTTTGCAGAAGTGGAAGAGCGAGGAAAGCACATCAGAGAGCAAATCATGTGATTGCCATCTCCACGTCTGTTCATTCAAACTTTATTTACACAGAGTGATGATTCAGGACAAGAAATCAAACATTCAGAACCTCGACAACATTCAATATTCATAAATAAGCAACAATCAAACTTTAAATCTGGGGGAAAGTTTTGGAAATTTAAGCCACTTTGTTGGTCTGTCTGATCGCTGCAGCCTCCTGTTGGGCTTCCTCTACACTTCCTTCACTTTTACCTCAGTGTACCTCAGTGACAGTTCAATTGCTTTTATTGTTTTATTATCCTTCCGTCTCTTACACTCTTTGTGTTTTATTGTGTATTTATTGTATGGTTGTTATTTTTGCGTGCAGCACTTTGGTCAACTGTTGTTTTTAAATGTGCTTTATGAATAAATGTGGATTGGATTCAGTCATTCTCAACAAGTATCAGGTGGATTGTCTTTGGCAACGGTTGAGCGTCTGTCTGTGGCATTAAACTTTTGAAGGTCTGTGGGCTCATGGGAAATGGTGTTCATTAAAGGCAGCTTTAAAAGAACATTAAATACATTAAATAAACTATGATTTAAGTCCTGATCTAAACATATCAAGCATGTTGTGAAACTCTCTGTTTCATGGCTGGATTATTAGTTATTAGAATTGTTAAAAATGTCAATGGGATTTTGAATGAGGTTTTCTTACTTCTGGAACAGAACCTGGAAGTTCTGGTTTCACTTCAGCTCTCTATAAGCTGGATTTTGATTGATTTGATTAATTTTTGTGTTGCACTGGAAGCCAGTGAAGTAATTTAAGTACTGGAGTCAAAGGAAAGACATACATAAATGTAAATCTGTAACACGCAGATGATAAAACAGGAAAAACCAAACAGCGGACTGGTCCTTCACGCTCAGTGTTTGGTAACAGGTGAGGAAGAGCAGACATTCAGAAACACATCACTATCAGCCACGCAGGTGTCTGTCTTCACTCAAACTGTGGTTACCGTGGCAACAACAGGAGGGGAGGATGAGCCTCAGCTTGCTGTGTGTACGAGTGGCACAATGCATCCTGGGTAGCCATTTGTCTCAGCTTGCCTTCATCAGACAGGAGTGTGCGTGTGTGAGGAAGACTCTGATGTTTTCATTTCAGGAAGGCCTGTGTGTTGACTCTGCTTCATCCGACATGAATAAGACGAAGGGGATGAAGGTGACTATTTGTGCATTAAAACATGATTAACCGTATTTACTATTTTCCCATGAGATGATTGATTTCATTATTGATCTTAATGTCAATCATGAATTTTTGGTATATTCACTCAAGTACTGCACTAAAGTACAAATTTGAGGTACTTGTATTTTTTTTTTTATGCCACGTTATACTTCTACTCCACAACATTTGTCCGACAGTTTTAGTCTTTCTGATGTTGAGAAACCAACTGACCAATCAGACGTCTCTACATCGCTCGATAGCTACCTGCTCCGCCCATGTAAAAAGTGACAGATCGCTGAAAGTTGTAGAGGTGGAAGGTCGACTCAGCTAAATAGACTTTATTATGTCATGTCTATACAGAGTTTACAGCCTTTATGACAGTGAGATTCCCTCTGTTCCACAGTTCCTCCTCGCAGCAACAACATCGTTCCTCTTTCTCTTCAACATGTTTACAGGTGAAGAGCAGCTCTGCACCCGCATTGGTCGACGTCACTGACACGTCGTGGAATTTGTCGTACTTATTAGAAATAAGAGATTCTTGTCTTTGTGTCGGGACATCGTGATGCGTCAGTTATACACTGGAAAAAAACAGCAACCATTTTGGTTTTGGTTGCGTTTGAGTTAATTCGAACAAATTACGTCTTCGTTCAAACTGGATCCATCTTGACTTTTTGAAAGAGGGACGACTCAGCTGCTCAGTTTGTTTCATGTGTGACATTTCTCTTCCTGATATTAAAACCCAACAAACATTTTCTGGGTCATGCATCCTGTCGGTCCATCACAGCACCGCTGTCTAACTCGCCGATGTTGGCGTTGAGTTTTCACTCTGATGTGATGTGATGTGTCACCTGGGCAGGTCCAGCACCCTGCAGCATCACAACATCCCGACACAAATCCTCGGTCCTGTCGTCTCTGTTTGTGCCTTCAGACCTGCCCAGGTGACGCTTCGCCGCCACCGCCTCATTGCATGAGTCACGTCACACCAAACACACACACACACACACACACACACACACACTCCCACATGTGTGTTTGTGTGTGTGCATGAGTCACAGTGTGTGTCCTCTCCATATTTATTTGATGCTGGTCCATATTTGTCCGTGTGCAGGCGTGTGTTTTTGTGTGTGTGTAAATCTTTTTATGTCTCCCAACATGTGTGTGTGTGTGTGTGTGTGTGTGAGTCACTAGAGTGTGTGTGTGTGTATGTGTGTGTGTGTGTGTGAAGTGTGAATTGAACAGAGCTGTGACCAGATGGGCTCTGTAGATCAGGTTACCTGTTTATAGAGCAGCATCTGTCCACCCTGTCAATCAAACAGAGAGATGGGGGGTGGGGGTGGGGGGGATCGAGGGGGGAGACCGAGAGACACTCAAGTGTCGCTCAAATTTAATGGAATTTTTCTGAAAATCTGCAAAAGAAAAATTCGTATTCATGCAGGTTTCCATCGTCTGGTTGAACAGCAGCTGATTCTCCAGTCGGCTCCGTCAATCCACCACAGAAGAAGAGGACACGACATTAAAGGAGCTTAAGTCGAAACTCCAACGATGGAAAACTAAATGGAAAACATGACATGAATCAAATGTTTCTGTTCTGTCTCATGTGTTAATATGATACAGGAGTTACTTTTTTGTGATATTTCAACTTTTTTTTGTTTTGTTTTCACTGAAGGTTATTTCAGTAATAATTTGTATTATGTATCAGTTTGTTTGCTTTAAATACTACAATACCCATTAGCCTCGGCTTTACTCGATGAATTCATCCCAAATTGACCCTTAATCTGAGAGCAGGTTGATTTTATCTGCAGAAAATCAGACTGACTAACTAGACTAACAACACATAACTGTTATCATAAGAAGGTAATCAGATCAGGAGAAGATTGAGTCATGTGACCTCACCTGAATGAGATCTGACCACCTCCAGTTGCTCTGCACCTCCTCTCACCTCCTCTCGCCTCCTCTCACCTCCTCTCGCCTCCTCTCACCTCCTCTCTGAGTTGTTTCACCCAACAATAGTTGAGGAAATGTGACTTTGAAAAAGGCAGGACTTGCAGCGCGTCTGTTGATGTAAAATCAGCGTTTGGTGAATGGAGCTTTTCAATGAGACCCTGAATGTGTCTGGATGAGATGCAGGAAGAAGAAGAAGAAGAAGAAGAAGAAGAAGAAGAAAGAGGAGGAACAGAGAGGAAACTTCTGTTCTTCTTCTTCAAAGTGTCAAAAGTTCAGTGCAGCTTTTATTTTGTTCTGTTTACTGTATTTATTCTCCTTTTCACTCCTCTTCCTCCTCCTTCTTACCTAACTTATGTTCTCCCTCTCCTCCTCCCCATCTTCCTCGTCCTCCTCTCATTCCTCCCTCTCTTCATCTTCCTCCTCATCCTGCTAACCCACCTTAATTTGTTCTTTATCTTCTGCTCTCCCTAATTATCTGCGTACTTCTCCCCTTTTTTCTAACTTCCTCCTTGTTTCCTTCCTTCCCTCTTCTTCCTCCTCCTCTTCCAGATCATTATTGTTTTCCTTCTTGTTCCTCTTTCTCATCCCCAACTATCATGGTGTCTCTGTCTTATTCTTCCTCCTCCTCCATCCCTCCTCTTCTGTTCTCCTCCTCCTCCTCCTCCTCCTACTAAAAATCATTTCTCACCAAACATCGTTCTCCTACAGAAATCAATGCAAATATTTTCATCTTCTCTCTTTCTCTTTGCGTCTCTCTTTCCTTCTTTCTTTCTCTTTATTTTCCTTTTTTCTCGTGTGTATTTTTCTCCAAATAAAGGTGTATTCCCACTAAAAAAAATCAATGCAAATGCTGCCATCGATTTACGCTCTTTTCTCTCGTTTCTTCTCTCCCCGCCGAGCAAATGTGTCTTTTTTTGCTCCAAAATCAATACAAATATTTTCCTCTTTTTATCCTCCATCTCTCTCTCTCCCTCTCTCTCTCTCCCCCTCTCTTGTTTCCTCTTTGTCACTTTCCTCCAAATGTGCATTTTTCTCAGAAACTAATGCAAATATTTTTCCCATTTTATGTCTTTTTCTGTCTCCTGCTACCTTCCTCCCTCACCTCCCCTCTCTCCCTCTCTCCCTCCCTCTCTCTCCCTCTCTCTCTCCCTCTCTCTCCCTGCCTCTCTCGCCCTCTCTCGCCCAGCAGCCGTCATTATGCGGCTGATTGCTGCGTTTAGCCTGGTAATTGAAATAATGAGAGAAGATTACCTCGCCGCTTTTAGTCACCTCGTCTAATCCACCAATCAGCTGTCAGCAGGTCGAGATAGAGAGGTGTGTGTGTTTGTGTGTGTGTGTGTGTGTGTGTGTGTGTGTACATAATGTATATGTGTAGATATGGATGTTTGTTGCCTATAGAAGCCTGTTTGTGTGTATGTTACATCTGCTGTCGACGGCGGGGAATCAGGAAAATCAATGACGCTGTGTTCCCTCAACATGACCGGCACAAACAACAAACCAGCTGTGTGTGTGTGTGTGGGTGTGTGTGTGTGTGTGTGTGTGTGTGTCGATGTTTCTGTGTTTGTCGTGTTTATCTGAGCTGTTTTTTGCAGGGATGCTGAACTCTTTCTGGCGTAGACGTCATCTGTGGGGATAAATTTGTGTGACAACATTATCTGAACTCAAAGTGCACTTACTGGCTTTTTAAGAGCTTTCAAGTACATCCGTGGGTCGACTGGGAAGAGGTCAAAGGTCATGGACCAGGATTCAGCTGACGGCCGGAGAAAGATTAAGGTTACCATCTCCCCTCGGACACAAACACTTGGGGAGTGGCGGGGGAACCTTGACTCCGTCATTTAACTCATCGTTCAGGACGACAATTTAACCATCTGGTGAAATTACGTAACAGACATGGAGACATTCAGCAGGACAAAGACTAAAAAGAAGGACAAAAGCCACCCCAGGGGGGCGCCGGAGAGCTGGAGGGGAGGCAGAATCGCCCTGATCAGAGTCCAAACTCAGTCAAATGTGACCTGACAGACATGAGACACATGTTGGATCCTTCAGGGTGACTTCCTCTTCCACAGGAAGTCATTATCTGTTCCTCCAGAATAAAGCTCCATAAATCAGCTCAGAAACCAGAGAACAAAGAATCTTCCTGTTTCTTAGTTTCCTTCAGTGTCACAGTGATTGGTGATGGTTGTCTGTCCGTCCACGGGGACACTGCAGACAGGAGCTGCTGCCTGCTGGTTCGGTTTGTGATGGACACACCTGACTACAGGGTTGCTAATATGTGATTTAAAAGAAACCTGATTACTCGTCAGGCTCCATTTCCATCTTCAGTCTAACATTGGTCTAATCACTGGAGACCAACGCATCCACCTGAATCTAACATCAGCTTGGGTCTGCTCCATTACCTCGCCGGTGTACGCCTGTGGTGTGCCGCCAAGTGGACGGAGTCTGGGCACCATTTGACAGTTATCATAGCTAAATTTCAGCGGTGAAAGCGGCGTTCATGTGACCACGACCACATGGCCCATGAACACAAACAAGTCGAGGGAGAGTGGCTGACAGATAAAACTCCAATTAAACAGTTCTCGTCGTTACGTGTTAGGTGATTTACAACGCCGTTAGTCCTGCCCGTTGTTTCTGTTGTCTTAATGGCTTAGCATGTTTCCATCCGTCATATTAGCATTTCCCACTGAGCTGATTAAAAAAAACGCATCGCTCCGTCATGAAACAGGCCCATGTCATCATGTGTAGGTCATGTGACGACAGCTAAGTCAATTCCATTCACTGATGAAGACAGTGAGATGCAGTTAAAAGCTAGTAAGTGATCCTTGAGCTGAGGTTATCTGGTCATCTCTGGTGTTTTAGGTGACATCGGTGAGGTTGTTGTTGTTGTTACTGAACAGATTTGGTTTGTTTTAAACAGCCAGTTTGCACCTGTAGTTTGTTGTTATCGACAGCAGTGTTGATTCTCTGTTTATGCTGCTGGATTTTCAGTGTTGATGTTGTGGTTCATACTGATTGTTTTCTTTTTGTTTTTATCTTCGTCAATTAAGTTTTTAATTGATGAAATAGAAAAAAACAAAAAATAAATAAGATGGCTGAAAGAGAACTCAACACACTGAAACTTTAGAAATGTTTGCGTTATTCTGATATAATTGTGATGTCTGTACATCCGCTGTAGTGCCAGGAGGAGCACTTGGTGAACTATTGTAGCTGCCAGCGAAACAGTCAATGTGAAAACAGGAACTTCTGGGTCCTATTCCAGAAGTGATATAACTCCATTCAAACACCCACTGACATTTGTTACAACTGTAATAACTAAAAATAACAAATTCTTTCTCAACAGTTTGTCGTGTGGCTCACTGCATATTTTCAGACCAGGATGGTAATAATATCGTTGTTTATTCAATATTTATGTTTCACCCACCGTTAATGAACACCAATTCCCATAAGCCCATGGACCTTCACAGGTTAAATGTCACAGTGGGACAGTCGAGTGTCTGTGGTTAGTTCAGGTGTCCGTGATTGCAGCGGGAAAAACCAGGTCTTTATGGTGTCTTTCAGCTCATTGTTTCTGTTTTCTGACCTGCTCACACAGACACAGTTATCTGTCAAAACATCTGGTTTTTCATATCGTTCATCATTTGAAGTAATCACACTTTATATAATACACATTATATTCTGATGATTGTTGCTCCAGAGATATATTGAACACATATTTGAAGTCTATTATTATGACTTTAATCAATAATTCATAAATATAAAGTGTGTATGATTTAGTTTTAGCGAAGTCTCCACATGTCAGCTGACCTCAAAGTGAATTAGTACAACAACAGAAACTGAAGCCTCAGACGTGAGCAAAGTGTTTGAATCAACTCCTCCACCAGAAGGTTTAATGTCTGCTTCCTCCTCCTCCTCCTCCTCATTTCACCTCCTCTTCTCAGTCTTCAGGTGCTCTTTTATCCTCATCATCTTCCTCCTATGATAGATATTTGAAACATCATCCAAATCTGCCCAGTTCAGCTGATTTCTCCCTTTCTATTTCTCATCTTACTATCTCTGTGAGGTTATCCGGTCCCCATAAGGATACAGGAGCGACAACACAAACACACGCTCCCCAGCTCCTCCTCAGTCTAACTTTGTGATTGTTCTCCTCCTCCTGCTGAGCGTCTCCTCTTCCTCCTCCGGCCAGCCAGCTGAGGCCCGGAGGCTCCGTCTTTGTTCTGCTGCTGGTCGGCCGGCCTCCTCTCCTCTGTCCTCCCTCCTCTCCCCCGCCGGGATAAGCTTTTAGCTACGTCCTAGCCGCGGAGGCTAACCGCCACGCTGCAGCTCTCAGGCTCCTCGCTGTTCCAGCCAAATGCCGCCACACAACACCATATAATTAAGAGCTCTGAATGCGAGCAGGCAAATGCAAAGCAATTTGGGACGAGGCGAGAGGCTGAGAGGGACGGGGGAGGGAGGAGGCGGAGGAGGGGGAGGAGGACGGCGGCGAGCCAACGGCAGTTTCAATCTAATTGGGCCATATCAATTTATTTCACATTTCTGAAATGTCACGCCTTGATGTGAAGCTAACTGAATTTGCATACGTGCGGCAGCATGTTTTTACCTCAGCGGCATAGTGTGGACGAAATAAATAGAGACAGAAATAAATAGAGGAAAATGCCAGAACCTCTTTCCCTCCGGCTGAGCGCTGCCGAACGGCGAGGGTGTGGCAACGCTGCCGACATCGACAACCCGCCGACTGTTTCCACATGATGTTTCCTGATGGAGAGATCGGCTTTTAAACACAGGCGGTGGTGGAGCTGACATTTCTGCTGCCGAGGGACGAGAAGGCACAGCTCACCGGCAACACGGCAACACAGCAACGCAGCAACAACAACCAGCAACACAGCAACAACAACACAGCAACAACAACCAGCAACACAATACAGCAACACAGCAACAACTACCAGCAACACAACACAGCAACGCAGCAACACAACACAGCAACACAGCAACAACTACCAGCAACACAATACAGCAACACAGCAACAACTACCAGCAACACAACACAGCAACGCAGCAACACAACACAGCAACACAGCAACAACTACCAGCAACACAATACAGCAACACAGCAACAACTACCAGCAACACAACACAGCAAAACAGCAACAACAACCAGCAACACAATACAGCAACACATCAACACAACGCAGCAAAACAGCAACAACAACCAGCAACACAATACAGCAACACATCAACACAACGCAGCAAAACAGCAACAACAACCAGCAACTCGATGAGCCTCCGTTTGTTAAACTTCCTTCTTCTTCTTTTCCTGCTTTTTATTTCTTCTTCTTTTTAAGTTTCTTTAATGTCTCTGCTGCCTGTTTAACTTTCTTTTTCTCTCTCCACCTGTTGGTTCTTCATCCCTTTTCTCTCCTTCCTCACCTCTTCATCATTTCTCTGATTTGTCTTCACCTCCTGACTTTATACTTTCATTTAACTCTCACTTCTTTACTGACTCGCCTCTGTTGTCTTTTTTTTTATCGTCCTTAAAAACTCTTCTTCCTCTCATCATCATCCTCATCACCTTCATCACCCCCTGTTGATGTTTTTTTCAAACCAATTAGAAGTACTTATTTCTCAAGAGCTTAAAGTTCATCTCTCTCTGTCTCTTTCTCCCTCTTTTCCGCCCAATTGCTCTTTCTCTCCACACACACACTAACACACACACACACACACACACTAACACACACTAACACACACACACACACACACTCGGAGGACATGTTTTGCCATGCTATTTGAAGTCATTACCAGAGGAGTGTTTAGCAAACAGCAGCTAAGAGCAGTTTGACATTTGACTCTGACAGACCTTCTGTCTTTGTCCTCCAGGAATGTGTATGTGCGTGTGTGTGTGTACGTGTGTGTGTGTACGTGTGTGTGTGTGTGTGTGTGTGTGTGTGTGTGTGTGAAATTTAAAAGTAGCTATAACAGTGTGTGTCTGTACAGGTATGTGTGAGATAGAAAGTGGAAAAGTTCTGTGTGCATGAGTGTGTGTGTGTGAGTGTGTGTGTGTGTGTGTGCGTGCGTGCGTGCGTGTGTGTGTGTGCGTGTGTGTGCGTGTGTGTGTGTGTGTGTGTGTGTGTGTGTGTGCGTGTGTGTGTGTGCGTGCGTGTGTGTGTGTGCGTGTGTGTGTGTGTGTGTGTGTGTGTTGCAGTAATGTTTGGGTTGGATCATGTATCCGCACTCAGGGCAAAACTTTGCTCAAAGAGACAAAAGAAAGAGAGAGGTCAACAGCAGTGCTCTCTCCCTTTACATTCCTGTGTGTGTGTGTGTGTGTGTGTGTGTGTGTTTGTGGCCCCGCCTACTACCAGACATCCAATCACAGCACTGGGAGCTGTTGATTGACAGGTCTGTTAACAAGAAGAGAAAAAATACCTAAATCTGTAACCAGTAATCTGCCTCTAGGGGTCTAAAACACTAACAAAAGACGGAGTTTGGTGATGTCATGAAGCAGCGTGGGATCATGGGAGTTGTTGTCTTCACCAGCGTTCCCGTCGCTGCAGTCAGCTTCAGGAGGTTTTTACCGGGAGCTGAATTATCCTCAGAGGTCTCCTCCTCTCCAGAACCAACGGACCAGCTGAATAAAACCAGTAAAAACACTGAATAAAGCAGCTTCACGTTAAAAATCAGAAAACCACGACGCTGACGCAGCACAGAGAGGATATGACGCCGCTGACAGGCGACCACATGAAACGCACCGTTACCTTCATTAAGATTACTGATTTCTCTGGTCTGAAAATTGTTTTTAGATATTTTAATGAGGAAAAGTTACATATTATACCTTTAATACTATACTACTATATAGTACACGGTATGTGTGAATGGTCAGTTACTTGTTCCTGTTGGTATCCATGGCAATGCTTGTGATCCGTTGTCATGGTGACGGCCTGAGTGGCCTTCAGGGTGAGCAGTGAATTTGTAGTATTCAGGTCCTTTACTGCAGTAAAAGTACTAATACAGACTGTAAATACTGTGTTACAGTAAAAGTACTAATACACACTGTAAATACTGTGTGACAGTAAAAGTCCTGCAGTGAAACTGTTCCTCAGTAAAAGTCTGTGAGTATAATCAGTAACATGTAGTTAAAGTATTTCCACAGTAAAATGTCCCCTGTGCCTGTTGTACTATTATATATTCTATCATTAGATTATTATTCCTCATCATTCATGGAAAAGCAGGATTTTACTGTTGGAGCTCATTTTGAACTGTTTTTTATCGGACTGCAGCTGATGATTATTTTCATTCTGGATCCATCTGCTGATTATTTTCTCCATTGATCCATTGATCGTTTGCTTTGTAACAATAGTGAAAATAGTGAGAAATGGCGTCACGATGAGCCAGAGCCCAAAGTGACACCTTCACAATGCTTGTTGTGTCCAACCAACAGTCCAAAGCTCAACATTATTAAAACACATTCACATGATTCAAATCATTCAAAGGAAAAGCAGCAAATCTTCACATCTGAGAAGCTGCAGCCAGGAAGTGATTTTACAGGGAAAACCATCATCACTAGTTGCTGATTAACTGATTAATGGACTGATGGTTTCAGCTGGACAAACTGTTGGAGTTCCATTTAGAACCAAACATCAGATTTTATAAACTCTTTATGTGTTTTGTGTAAAAATCTGAATCTGTAAAGAAAATAAAGCTGTCAGATAAATGTAGAGAAGTAAAAAGTAGAATATTCACTCTGAGATTTGGTGGAGTAGAAGGATAAATGGAGTACTTTGAGCTTCCTGATATGTTGTGTTTATTACAAACAGAGATATAAACATAGGTATGTATACTTACATAATTTAGAAGCTATACATTACAAATAGTCTATTATCTAGGTCAATTATTGGCCTGTTTACCATATTATTGATGCAAACAAACATTTGACAGCATAAAATAATATTAAAAGCTGAGATTTAGTTCCCAGTTACTCTGTGACCCGTCACTCATCCAAAACATGGAACCCACCGACGTTAAGGAGCAATCACTTGACAGGCTTTGTTCATTACTTTCTGACATTTATCAAACAAAGACATGAAACAGAATGTCAAGCTCTCCATGAAGCAATCATGATAATAATACAGTGAAATACAGCAGAGCCGCTGTCGAGAGAAAGAAAGGTGAATCAGCTCCACACACCTGCTCACACGTCACGTGATCTTTTCTTTATAACTGTTATTTATATGATAAAGTGAAGTGTGTGTTCTCGCTGTGGCGCCTTCATGTTGAGTGTTGCTCTTAATATTCCCACTGAGGGAACTCTTAAAGATCTCACAATACCACTGATTAAATATACACTACAAGGCCAGAAGTATGTGGACGCGTGATGTGGGATAGTCAAACATGTGATTGTTGCATCATGTTTATTAATGTGTTTTACCACTGTTATTACAGACACCTGAACTAACCACAGACCCTGGACAGTCCAGCTGTTATTACAGACACCTGAACTAACCACAGACACTGGACAGTCCAGCTGTTATTACAGACACCTGAACTAACCACAGACACTCGCTGTTATTTCATTTTTTTGCGATAAATTTTTTCTAATTTCCGCTGTTTCAAACTTTGAACGTTTGAACTAAATTTTTAACATTTAAAATGCTTGCAAAGCTCCAGATTTCCAGCCGGCAGCTGCTGATTTTATCGGCTGCAGTGACACCTGCCGCCACCAGCTGTAGCTCACTTTTTAACGTTTCTTTTGGGTGGATTTTGCACATGCTCAATGTGACGTTTGAAGTTGGCGTCGTACGGCAGCTCGGGAGGTTCAGACTTCCATGAACGTGTGTGTTTGTGTGTTGTCATTGTGTGCGTTGTTCCTGTGTGAATGTCTCTATTAGTTAACCACAAACCCGGCGGTATCGTCCCGTTCCTCTCTTTGAAGTGGAGGTGGAAAGCTGAGCCCAGCATTAGCCGCCTCGCTCGCCCCGGGGGCCCGACACTAATATGTGAACGCTGCCGAAACGAACAATACAGCCTTTAACATTCATCACACAGAGCCATCAGTCACTGTTAAAACTGAAAAACTGAATGTGTGTGTGTGGGAGGAAGGGCCGACATGGAGAACACACACACCACATGATACCTGTGGATACATACGCACATTTGTATTCATTGTTCCTGACATTCATTTATATATAAAACACACAGACAGAGACAAGCACAGACACACAGTTAACTTTCTAAATGCTCCACGTGTCCCGCCGCCCCGGTCCTGCCGCAGCCTGCCAACACCGCAGCTGCACAGCCTCTAATATATAAATATGTCACATGCGACGTCGTCGGTGCTAATGGTTCCGCATGTTTTTGCTGACTAATGGTGTAATATTTTGTGTTGGTCAGACTCTGTGACTCCTCAGCATATCCTAACACAGTTTAGCACATAGAAGGATGATATCTGGCAATATAAAGTTGAATTCTGTATATTTATATTTCTGTATATTTGATTTCTGTTGACCATGTGGACGAACGTGTTCATGTAACGTTACGCTGTAGAAACGGGTTTAACGTAAAGTTTACGTTTTTTTAATTGAATGCAGCGTAGGATCCAAGTTAACACATTTGAATAGCGTAAGGGGTCAAATAAAATACTAATAATGCAAATACTTCTGTTATAAGAGACAGTTGGATGGTGACGATTATATATTATTATGCCTGAAACAGTTTAAATTACCCTCAGTGTGGAGGAAGTACTCGTATTTACTAAAGGAAATGTACAGAAGTACTTGTTCTGCAAATTATATACTGTATTTTATATTCTTAGATATTAATACTTTTAACCACTTTACACAGTGAAGTTCAGCAGTTTAGTTCAGTGGTTCCCAACCTGGGTGTCGGGCCTTTCCAAAAGGTCATAACATAGATCTGAGGGGTCATGAGATGATTAAAGGGAAAGAAGAAAAAACAAAGTTCTGATGCACAAATTTCAATTCATATTTTACACCTCTGTCTAATATTTTTATTTTTTTGTGAGATATTGGATAATTTTATCTCTTTGGGATTCAAATATTTATTTAAATGGAAAAGGAAATGTGAAAATGGACATGTAGTGGAGTAGAAGAAAAAGTTACACAAAGTGGAAATACTCAAGTAAAGTAAAGTACCTTTAAGTGTACTTAAGTTACTTGCTTAATTAAGTAAAAGTACTTTGTTACTTTCCACCGCTGGAAATTCTCAGAAATACCATGTTCATCAGATACATGCTGAAACTTTAGCACAGACACTCACCTCTTATGCTCACCTACAAACCCTGCTCATCATTGCAAATTCCATCTCTTGAATGCACACACACACACACACACACACACACACACACACACACACACACACACACACACACCTGCTCGGATGGATCAGGTTCAGGTCTTCAAAAAGTCGACATGTCGGCTCATTTCTTCTCCTCCCTCAAATTTACCCTCCATCTCCTTTGTTGTCTAACTTTCCTCCCCAGTGAGGAGACTCCAGCCCACACAAACATGACAGCCGACACACACGCACACACACACCCACACACACACACACACACACACACACACACACACACACACACTCTTTCTTTCCAGCCGGTGTAAGATGTCACCTGAGTCGCTGTAATTACGCCCAAGGTGCTAATAGCGTTTCTCTCACTTCTCTGGGAGCCAGCCAGTGTTCTCAGAAAGGTGTGTGTGTGTGTGTGTGTGTGTGTGTGTGAGGCAGGTAGATAATGGGGTCAGTGTTGTCTTGTTCGGCTTTGAGCTTCTTCTTGTGTTCTTCTCTCTCATCGATTAGTTGAACCAAAAGACCTCAGAGGGAGAACAGGTGAGTGTGTACAAACACAGGATGCAAAGAACACATTATACACACATTTACTGTACTGAAGGACACATTTCAGGCACTTTCTACATCTCAGAGTGAATATTCTACTTTATACTTCTCTACATTTATCTGACAGCTTTAGTTTCTTTACAGATTCAAATTTTTACACATGAAGAGTTTCTAAAACATGAAGTTTGGTTCTAAATGAAACTCCAACAGTTTGTCCAGCTGACAGCATCAGTCATTAATCAGTGAGTGGACTGACAGAACATGAAGCTGAACTCTTGTGATGATGGTTGGACTCATTTTTCTTGTAAAATCATTTCCTGGCTGCAGCTTCTCAGATGTGAAGATTTGCTGCTTTTCCTTTGAATGATTTGAATCATGTGAATGTGTTTTAATGATGTTGAGCTTTGGACTGTTGGTTGGACACAACAAGCATTGTGAAGGTGTCACTTTGGGCTCTGGCTCATCGTGACGCCATTTCATGTGTATTAGTACTTCGCCCATCAGGCCTCAGAAACCTTCTCCTGCTGCCCTTCTCGTCTTCTCCTGCCGGCCGACAGCGAGACAAAAGGCCGCCTGTGTGCTGAGGGTTTGTTTGATTTGCTTGTTGAATTCGCGCCGTCAGTTTCGAGTCAAAGAGTTGTTTTCATCGGTGGTGGAGGGAGGGCAAGCTGGTTAAAACAGAGGAGGAGGAGGAGGCGGAGGAGGAGGAGGAGGAGCGTTTGTTTTGTTGACGCACAGCAGCTCAGTGTCATCACTGACACAGAAACATGCCATCATCTCGGGTCAAACAACATCAGCCAGCAATTCTGCTTCATCACACTGAGGAAGACTGAAGGATGAAGAGTTCCTTTATGTGCTGAGATGTTCTGAAGCTAAATAAACTGTTTCAAACCCTCTGGGATCAGCTGGAAAAGCATCGTCACAGAGCTGAAAACAGGCTGTTTTTCTGTTGACTTTTAGAGATACGAGGTTCTCACAGGACGGCGACGCTACAAACACGTGATGATCTTATAGACCATGATGCATTGCTGCAGATTAAACTAGCCAACAGGATATAAAGGAGATAAAATGAGCTCAACCTTAAACATCTACAGCAGTAAAATGCAACAGACACATGAATGCAGCAGGAATATTAATCCAGAAACATCAGAGATAATAAAACACTGACAGGAACTCTTTACTGCAGCAGGAGCACTTTACTGCAGCAGGAACTCTTTACTGCAGCAGGAACTCTTTACTTTAAGGAATTTAACTAACTTTAGCTGATTTAATTCAGGAAGGTTTGAATGCAGAACTCTTACTTGTAGTTGAGTATCTTCCACCGTTGTCCAACAGCGTGAAGAAGCTTGAACGCAACACGATGATGTTTCAGAGTCAACATGTAACTGTCCACTGCCACACACACACACACACACACACACAAAGCTCTCATTCATAAAGAGAAATCTTCTTCCTCTTCTTCAACTCGTTGGGAAATGAACTCACCAGGAACAAGGACCTGACACACACACACACACACACACACACAGAGTGAGTCTTTATCAGTCTCAGGTATGTCCTGACAGAGAGAGACTGCACACATAGTTGGCAGAGAGACAGACCACAACACTACAGGCCTGTGTGTGTGTGTGTGTGTGTGTGTGAGAGAGAGAAATACATGTATAAACACACACACACCCCTGCTCCGCTCTTCCTCTTCTTCTTCTCTTATCCACTTCACTTCTTGTTTTATCTCCTTTCCTTGTTTCCTCTTTCACTTCTTCCTTCCATTTTCCCTCATCCCTCTCCTACTCTTCCTCCTCATCCCCATCTTCATCCTCTCTTCCTCCTCCTCTCTTTCATTTCACTCTCCGTCTCTTCTGTCTTCTCTGACCTTTGACCCCCGTCCTCTCTCAGTTTGTTTGTTTCACAACAGCAACGTTTCTTTTTTTCACCCCGACGCCTCCGACGCTTCGACGCTGTGGTCACGAAATCTGAGAAATTAATCAGAGCTATTGTTCCACTGTGTGTGTGTGTGTGTGTGTTTACACACTATCAGTTTCTCTCTGTTTGGTTTTGTTGATACTGTGTTTTTCCATCTCTCAGGACAACAAAACAAGCACTCGTTGTTGTTGTGGTGTGTGTGTGTACTGCGTGTGTGTGTGTGTGTGTGTGTGTGTGTGTGTGTGTGTGTGTATTTTCAGACTCTAAGTGTAGTACTTGTGTTTTCTCCTTAGTGATCAAAGTGAAAACAATTGCTCCCCTCAGGAGTCTGACTGTGTTTTTTAGACGATTCGAGGTGAACAAAACAAACATCCCTTTGACTTTTGATACAAGCGGATCAAACTTTATTGATCCCCGATGGAGGACGGACCAGCGTCAATCCCAGCATGCACTATGAGGCAGAAGGCAGTGAAACGTGAATCTGTACATCATGTTTTGGAGGTTTCTTGTGTTGTCACATGGACCCGTAATGCCAGAGTCTGAGAACTGTGACGGATGGTTTTTAGATTTAAGAACTAAAGAACTGATGATCTCACTGAAACACCGTCCTCCTCTGAAACTCAACCTCAACCCGTCTATTTACATATTTCCCCTTGCTAAGTACATCAACAAAACAAGCGCTCCCCTGACTTCTCTGTGTCTGTTGACATACTTCCTCCCTCTAAATTACCTGTGTGTGTGTGTGTGTTTGTGTGTGTGTGTGTGTGTTTCCCCTTGTCTCCTCCACAACACAAACCAAGCGCTCCCTCCCGGTCTCGGCTGTGTGCGTACCTGTCAGCCCCGGCCGGCTTGTTTACATACTTTGCGGCTCTAAGTACATGTGTATGTTTTCACAGTGTTTCCTTTCTTTGGGTACAACAAAACAAGCGCTCCTCTCTTGAACATGACAGCTCGCTCTAAAGCTAATGTCGCCCTCGGGGGCCGCAGAGAGGGAGGAGGAGGAGGAGGAGGAGGAGGAGGAGGAGATGATTCATAACGAACCTGCCATCCTGTCAACACACACACACACACACACACACACACACACACACTCAGCCTGCAGGGACAATAGGTGCTGTTGCTTTTAAGGGTGAGTCCAACCTGGATCGTCTTACCTTCCCTCTCTCTCTCTTCAAGTCATTTGTACTCCCCCTCCTCCCCCCTCCACCATCATTAACAGCTAAAGTTACTTCCCCCCCTCCCCCCTTCACCTCACCTCCCTCTCCTCGACCTGCAGACCCCCCCAACCTCCCTCCGAGCTAAACACACTCATCACTGTCCTGATTGTGTGTGTGTGTGTGTGTGTGTGTGTGTGCATAGGTATTTGTGTGTGTACACCTGTGAACTCCAGCATGAAGTCTTCACCGCTCGGTTCCCACTTGCAGTTTTTCCCGGGAAACTCCCAGAAAAAAACTCAAAGTTAAGAAGAAAATGTTTAAAGGACCAGTCCAACATTTAAAGATTTATTGAAATCTTCTTCTTCTCTTTCTTTTGACGAGAGTAAATGTACAGAAACCTGCGTAAACCAGTTCCCACATGAACTGGTGTTTATAAAAGAAGAACGTGTCGCCTCAGACAGACAGAAATGATGGAAAACTTATTCTGAAACATTGAGTGGAAACCTAAATGTCTGATTCTCATCATGTTTTCCACTGTTTTAATTCTTTCAATGACCTTGTTGTGTGCTCTTCTTCTGAGATAATTATTGGCACCGACTGCAGAATCAGCTCCACCTGCTCTTAATATTCACATAATCGTAGTTATAAAGAAAAATCACACCTTTACTGATTTTCTGTAAATTCTGTTAAATCTTGCATAACATTAGGAAAGAGACCAGGCTGGTGTTTGTTTAGGTTGTTTGCCAGTTTCCCTGATTGTGTTTTTATTCTTTCAGACTGCACAACGTTCTGTAAACATCAGTCAAAGGTGCTTTTTTAAATAGATATTTTATTTATTTTCCCTCTTTAACTTGATTGTGAACTGTGAAGCAGTTTGTAAAGTCTGTTTCAATCTGAGCTCTACGAATGAATCATCGATCATCTTTCTGATAAGAAAGAGAAGCTGCACTTCTCTTTCTTCTTCATCTTCTTCCTGTTCTTCTCTCTGACAGTCTGATGAAGGTGGAGCAGACAGAAGTATCGATGTTAAACGGATGTTTAAGAAGTTTCTGTGTCCACTCCTGTCTAACCTGCAGTCAGGACCTGTTTAGCCTAGCTTAGCACAAAGACTGGCAGCAGGGGGAAACTGTTAGCATTTCTCCATCAAAAGAGAAAAGAAAATACGCAACACATCCCTTTTTTACATCAACATTTTCCCGCCTTGTTAACCAGGAAATGCTGTAAAATGTGTCTGATTCTCTGTGGTGTCACCTGCAGACGTTCAGGTGATTCCCAGCAGCGACAGGCAGCCTCCCTCACCTCTTTTCTCCCTTCACCTTTACCCCCAGGACCCCTTCAGCCCCCCAGCTCTGTAAACAGCCGTTTGGTGGGAAAGTTTGGTCCATCCGTCTCCCTACCTGTCAGGTAAGATGAGACGAGGTGGCTGATCGATCGGCTTCTGCTGCACATCGCTGTCACACTTCTTCTTCTGCTTCTTCTTTTTCTTCTGCTGCTGCATCCACCTCCAACACCTACACCTGTGCACACAACATCACCTGGTTATTATTGTAGGACACCACACATAGAAACCTTAACTGTGGCTGCTGTAGACCCTCAGAATCATCTGTTGGTGTTAAAATGTGGCCTGACACATACATGAACCTTATTTAACAGCGTTACTTTGAGTGCTGCTTATCTAATCATAAATATTTAATGTTATCGAGAGATGAGAAGGATCTAAAATGTGAGACAGAGATTTTACCTGAAATGAACACAAAAGTTTGTTGGTTGGTTAGTTAGTTGGTTAGTTGGTTAGTTTGTCTATATGAATGCAGAACAGCAGATGCTGATGGTGGCAGCTTCGATGTATGATGACATTATAATCACACCTTTTACCCAGGTGTGGTACATCTACACAGACTGGAAGAAGTAAAAATCACCTTATTCTACGATTTGTATGTTAAACATTCTGGGGAATATGCCTCATCTAAACGTCTTTTTAAGGGTTTGTAATAGACTCTTTGACCTCCATCCCGTCAGTCTGTCCGTCTCCACTGTTGTTGTAGAAATATCGTATTAAATATGAACCTTCAGCTTTAATCATCTGTTGTTGTTCGTCTCCTGTTCTGTTGGCGATAAGCGCCGGCTGCTCTTCAAGGTACAGGGAGTTTGGCGACACTAATCCTCAGCACCTGGCTGCTCTGACACCAACATGACCCGAGACACACAAACACCTGAAGGTTCACGCCGAGCCGAGCCGAGCCAGGTCACAGTTACACAAAGAAAACAGGCCGAACTGGGCCAATCTGGACCGAGTGGCCGCGGTGAATCAGAAATGTCTTGTTGCCTGGATAAACCTGGACTGAGCTGGACTCTGTCTTCCAGTTAAAAGTTTAAAGTATGTAAAATTTCACTGTTTGTCCTCACTGAATTCTCACTTTAAACTGACTCTAGAAATGTGAGAAGAGATCAAGTTAAATCTGGAGTCAGTCAAGAGAAGTCCAAATTGAGAATCAAGTCATTTGAGAAAGAACGGGCTTAAAAATGGGCACCTGAATGCATTGCTGTTTGCAAAGCTGCGTTTACTGACCGCAGGATGAAATCAGACAAGTGGAAAACAGCCTTAAAACGCCCACATTGACTTGGGAATGCAGAGAATCCTGAAGGGAGCGCTTGTTGGAAAAGAAAGAAATATCAGGTGGCGTTTGAGGGCATCCGAGTGTCAGAGCGCCGAGCGAAGCTTTAAACAGTCAGACAGTTTAATTTTATCAGCCGACAGTTTGGACACAGACACACTGCTGTGGGCAAACACACACACTAACACACACACAGATACACACAGTGTACGAAAACACACAAGCAATGAAAGACGAACACACAACAGAGACAGACAGATTAACACTCAGGAGTTTCTGTTTCAAGTGGAAACTCTTTCCGACTGTTTTTGTTCAACAGTTCGTCTCTGTTTTGTGTTTCTGTCTTTGTGTTTGTGTGTTTTATATTTTGATATCTGCAGAGGTGGAAGACATACGCTGATCTTTTGTAATATCACATTCCTGTTCCTGTTCCTCCTTTTTGGTTGTTAATTGTTGCCTCGAATGACACAATTATGAGCTCAAAATACTTATTTTACTCCCTGAATTTACTCTCACTAGCCCTCAAGCTACACTACGTGGTTTCAAGTGTGTGGACACCTGAAGATCTGAGCCGTACGTGTGAGTATAACACGTGATGGTGACACCATGTTCATTAATGTGCTCCTCCACTCTGCTGCTTTCAGTCTTTCCACCACATGTTGGACCTGCTGCAGGGTTTGATCCCTCAGACACCAGAGCATTAATGAGGTCCAGCACTGAGGCCGGTGATCGGGTCCGGCTCAAGGTCCAGTTCACTGATCATTACTGCGTCTTTTGAGCTTTAAGAAACTTTGTATTTGTGTCTGTGGTGCTAGACGGTCTAGAAAAGCGTGTTACATGTAAAATGTATTACTAATTATTATTATTGTCTAAAGTATCGACAGAAACAACGCTGCACGTTTCTCTGCATGTGCTGTTTTAATCACTAGTCTACCTCAGACTTCACACAGTGACAGAAAATCAAGTGACACGAGCAGATTTAAAAAATCTAAATTAGTGCCTTTGTGAGAAAATAGTAAAAGTAAATAAAGAAATAAAGAAACCTCTCATTCAGAAAACAAACCATCAAATAAAACAGAAGTAAGGAACTTACTTTTAAACATAATTAAAATGAGAACAGGTTTAAGGTTTCCACGAGTTTTAGATGAGTTTTCTAAGTGTGATCAATTATATTTCTCACAAACACAAAACATCATTAACCTCCAGAGTTGATATTTGACTAAAAATAATAACTTTATTTCACATTCAAACCGGAGACTGCTTAATTAACGATATTTACAACCTCAGAAATTACAAAGTCAGGAGGTCTGTTCACGTTCATAAAATTAATTTCAACACAAACTAGTGTTGGCCGATAAAAGTGTGTTTGTCTTAGTGTGTTAAATATAAATGTTTTTATATTGTTTCTTAACAATTCTGATGATTTTCTGCTAAAAGCTCATTCTTACACTAAATACACAATGTATGCATGTCATTTAATTAGTTAGGAGACCTTTAAATGGACTACATTTGGTGGTCAGAAGTATGTGGACACCCTTGTGTACTTTAGTGTGCCTGGAAATGTCAGAAAACCCTGGAGGGGAAGTGATGAATATGATCGATCGAATATCGGACATCAACAGCAACAAGCATCTGAGTGGAAAGACTGAAAGCAGAAGGGGGTGATCAAGTGTCCACATACTTTTGACCATCTTATAAAGTTAACATATAGATCTATGAACACTGCACAGATGATGTGAAGGAATTGATTCTACTGAGTTTCTTTTTGGTAAATTTGCAGATATTTCTGTCATTTCTCTGGAAAACTCACTTCTTCTTCTTCTCTTTCTTTTTCTTTACCTCCTCATCACCAAACAAAGCACACAAAACACACACTCACACACACACTGAGGCTTGAACAAGATGGTAGGAAGACATTCAGAGCCAGAAAGAAAGAAAGAAAGAAAGGGGTGGGGGTGCGGGGGGACTTTTAGCCATGAGGTTGGAGGTCAGGGGCCCTTAAACCAACACTTTGGCCCTCTAAAGCTCACAGCAATTACCTCTCAGACACACACACTCAGTTAAAGGCTCGATTCAACCAGCAGCACCAATTAATGGAGGTGGAAGTGGCTGAAAGAGAGAGAAGAGGCCATGGACACAATCACGGTCAGTCACGGAGGGGCCCCGGACCCCAGAGCGCCTTCCACAGAGACAGAAAAGACCAAGGAGGACGAATTTAAGAGTGCAAATTAACTCTCTTTTTCCTGGTCTCTGTCTGCCGGAGCGAGTCGGTGTCTTTTCAGACGGATAATGAGGCCGTCTTTACGCCGCAAGATCAGCTGCACAATGCGACACATCCACGCCATGTGACACGCTCGTCTCACCTTCGTCAATAATTGGCTGCTTTGCATGCAGGAGTCTGGTGCACGTGAGCACAGACGGCTGGTTATTTTAACAGGAATGCTGCTGCTCAGGATGGTGTTTGTTGAGTGTGAGATATCAGATATCGACGTCTGAGGGGACTTTATTTATTATTTCCTTGTTTATTGATGTTGTGCCTGTTTTTAGACTGATCTCACTTCTTTAATGCAGACATTAGCTTCTGTTTATGTCTATGAAACTTGCAGAAAGCTGAAGCTTGCTGCAGAAATATGATCTTTTAATATTTATTTCCTCATGTTTCTGTGTTTATAGTCCAGTGTAAGTGTATGGGAAGGCCTGAGTGGTAGGCTGGTGGCTCATCACACCACTGTGCTCCAGACTGAAACACCTCAACAACTGTTGGACAAATATGGTTCAGACGCTCATGTTCCCCTCAGGATGAATTATAATGATTTTAGTAATTTACGGACTGCCCCTTTAGCACCACCAGCAGGTCAAAGTTTTCACTTATTCAGTGAAATATCTCAACATCGACTCAATAGATTGATTGATTGATTGATTGCCACACAAACATTCATGGCTCCCAGAGGATGAATCCTACTGACTTTAGTGATGCTGACTCCTCCTCTAGCGCCACCATGAGGTGGACATGTGTGTCTTTTAGTGAAACATCTCAACAGCTGTTTGATGGATTGAGATGAAATGTGCTGCAGACGTTCATGTTCCCCAGGATGAACTAGAATAACTTTATTGATCCTCTGACTTCATCCCCAGGTCGACATGTTGATGTGTCCAAAACTCTGGTATTATATTTATTGAGGAAGAATTCTTACTGATTTGTGTAAGTAGCATTTAAATGTTGTAGCTGGTTGAGTTGGAAGTAATTTACCTCATTATATGTGTGCATATATATATATATATATATATATATATATATATATATATTTCAAAAAACTAAAAACTGTTTTATTTGCAGACAATAAAATTTATTTAGATGTGATAGGAATTTGGAACAACTTTTTGATTCCGTCAAAAAAGGACTAAAAATAATAACAAAAGAGTTTGTTTGGTTCTAATAAATTAACACTTAATATAAGTCAAATTAAAAGGATAATCTTTGAAAATTGATTAACTCAAACAAGAAACTCATGATAAATGAAGTAAAAATTGAAAGAGTGTCTGAAATGTAATTTCTTGCTGTAATAATAGATAATAAATCATGCTGGAGGCCACATGTAAACTGTTTCAAAATTTAAATTTCAAAGTCAATTGCAATATTATATAAAGTCAAAGATTTTCTAAATCAAACTTTGCTGTACACCTTAAACTGTTCATTTATACTTACATATATAACCCACTGTGTGTAAATACAGAAGAGTCATCACATCATCATCCTTCACTTACACAGAACCAACAAACACACTCTTTATCAGATTAAAAGCCTAAACTGTAAAGATTTGGTTTGCTTCAAAAAACGGGTCAAAACATGTACAAAGTACAAAATCACTTATAACGTAATAGTATCCACAAGTTGTTTCAAGTGAGAGAAAGTCAACACGATTTGACTAATGCAAAATATCATCGTATCAGTTCCTTTATGGTGATTTATGGTGCAGCTGATGTTAACGCTGGTTGAAGGAAGTGTCACGGTCGCCGCCTGCGCCGGACACAAAGATGATCTGAAGTGACACCACAGTTTGATGCTGTACACACAGTCGGTTGAACTGGAACTCATTAAAAACACTTTATGTACTTTTGTGTATTTAAATCTATAACACAGCATCATATCTTACATACGGATCACATCTTTGTTCTGAAAAGTGACTAAAGCTGTCAATCTAGTGAAGTAAAAAGGAGAATATTTCCCTCTGAGATGCAGCAGAGTAGATGTATACAGTTGCATAAAATGAAAATACTCAAGTACAGTATTGTGTAAATGTATTTAGTTACTTTCCACCAGAAATCAGAAGTCCACCTGAACATTTCACCATGTGTTCATGTGTGTTTCCTGACAGTTTCCAGAGGGATTATGGGAAACGGAGGCAGGTTGGGTTTCCTCAGACGATCAGGGTGTGTGTGTGTGTGTATGTGTGTGTGTGTGTGTGTGTAAAACACATATTCATACACACTCTTCCCCCCATGTGTTCGATCACACAGACATACATCGATGTATATGCATGGTTTTACACATTCACACACTTATATATGCACAGACACACACATGGTTGCACAGACTTGGTGTGTGTGTGTGTGTGTGTGTTGGTTCCAGTATTAAAATGTGGGCAAATAATATCAGATCAGACCCCATCAATCACACACACACACACACACACAGTGGCACACACACCCTCGGGGCGGGGGGGCAGGTGACACAGTGTGTGTCGGCAGTGTTAATGTATTCATGTGACTTCTGTCTGTGTGTAAGTTCAGATTTACACTCCGACACAAACACACTTTATTCTGAAGGTTTACTGACAGCGAAACACAAAGCTTCTCATCAAGCAGTTCGTCCACGTCCTGTCTCACTGTTTGCGGTTCTTGCCGGATCCTTCTGGTTCTGGTTCTGGTTCCGGTTCTTCAGCATCGGCTTTGATAAATGCTAATCGTGTCGCAGGCGTGTTCGCGCTGGTACCCAGTGATCACGAGATCTTCATCCCGTGACTGTGAGAAGAGGAAGATGTGATTAACAGTCGTCTCAGCGCCGTGATGACGCTTCCTGATTTAATGTGTTTTAATTTCCTGCTCAGCTGGAGACGTGAGGCCTTTTCTCAGTACAGAGGACGCTTCAAACTCGCCCAAAATAATAGATTTGAGGCCAAAGTTTATCTTCCAGTATGTTGTGTTTAAAAGTACTTTAAGGGCAGCGATACTGTAAAATCACCTGCCGAGTGAACAACTGAAGATAGTTTAAAGCTTCTGGGTCCTCTCATCTCTGAAAACGTTACTTATTTTCATAAATCACTGACATATTTGAAATCTTCTGCTGAGTCTATGCTGACATATAGTTCACACTTAAGCATTTTGTTCGTGCTAAAGTGCTCGTCTAGTTCCTCCTCTGTGTGTGTGTTGAACACCAGGACAGTTTTCTTGGTAGCGTCCGTGTGGCTGCAGGTAGTTCTTGGTGGTGTGAATGTTGCTTGTTCTACATGAGTCTGGCTCTTCCATGTTCCCAGGACATGTGTATTGTGGTTGTGAGACAGATCGTGAACCCCACAGCTGATAGATTGGTCTTAATATTTACTGACGAACTTTAATCACCAGATCTAAATGAGACTCAGTTGTCTGTCTGTTGGTAATCACTCTTCTTCTCTGCTTCATATTGTTGCTGGTGTAAAGTTTGGAGCAGAGCGCGGTCGACCTCCGGCTGATCCCCACCGAGCTCCGAGTGTTTGGAGTCAAACTTCAGCTCCGTCTGATCTATCGGCTGCCGTGTTTAGGACCAAACCTTCACCGACTCACTCAGCACACACACAATGGATCACACACCAGGGACAAAGAGTGTGTGTGTGTGTGTGTGTGTGTGTGTGTGTTGACCATATTCGTCTTCTCCGTCAGCAGCCAATTGGTCAGCTCATTAGAGGATCATACATCAGTGCTGGCCTGACCTCGCTCCTTCCTCTCTTGCTGTGACTCACTTCAGGGTTTTTTTAGACTCAATATGTCTCGTTTCAAAAGTTCCTCAGAGAAACGAAACCTCCTTTTGTCTGAATTTGGAGAAAATGTTATAATCTCTCGAACCTTCGGCTGTTTTTTGCTCAGTTTTCACCTTTTATTTACAGGCTTCTGAGCTTCATAAACATGCTGCTAATTATGATTAGAAACAGGTTACAGGATATTTGGGTTGTGTGTTGTGCATTTAAACATCGTGTCCTGGTTCCAGAAACCTGGATAGCCAGCTAGAGCAGAGGTGGAGGAAGTATTCAGGTCCTTTACTGCAGTAAAAGTATTAATACACACTGTAAAAATACAGGTAAAAGTCCTGCATTGAATGTAAACAGTAAGAGTAAAATGTCCTCTGTGCCTGTTGTACTATTATATATTCTATCATTAGATTATTATTCCTCATCATTCATGGAAAAGCAGGATTTTCCTGTTGGAGCTCATTTTGAACTGTTTTGTATCGGACTGCAGCTGATGATTATTTTCATTCTGGATCCATCTGCTGATTATTTTCTCCATTGATCCATTGATCATTTGCTTTGTAACAATAGTGAAAATAGTGAGAAATGGCGTCACGATGAGCCAGAGCCCAAAGTGACACCTTCACAATGCTTGTTGTGTCCAACCAACAGTCCAAAGCTCAACATTATTAAAACACATTCACATGATTCAAATCATTCAAAGGAAAAGCAGCAAATCTTCACATCTGAGAAGCTGCAGCCAGGAAATGATTTTACAGAGGAAACTAATTTTCTTTGAATCCACTTATTGATTAATGGACTGATGGTGTCAGCTGGACCTGTACAAACTGTTGAGTTTAATTTAGAACAAAACTTCAGATTTTCTAAACTCTTCATATGTTTTTTGTGTAATTTGTAAAGTAAAAGTAGAATATTTCCTCTGAGATGTGGTGGAGTGGAAACAGAAAGTGGCATGAAAAGTAGCTCAGATGTGACTTTGAGTAAAGTTCTTGGTGAGATGCAGCCTGTGAATAAAGGGAGTGAGAGTTGTGTGAAAGTTGTGTTGTGCTGAAGCCTCGTGGTCTCGTCCAGCCTCTGAACGGGGACACAGCCGCTGTTTCCATGTAAATGTTGTGCAAATTTGAACCAAATCTCCAAAGAGTTGTTGCAAAATGTAAATCAGTGTTTCTATAAATGAATGCGATGTGAATGTTCTCAAGTGGACGTGAAAAGCCGGCGAAACGAGAGCTCCAGTAACTGTTTTATTTAACCGCCGTTATTCCAGCTTTTATTGATGGGCCGGAGGTCCGGGACAGTTATTGGCAGCGATGAGCCGAGCAGCTTATATAACATCATCGTTTATTCTAACAATCAATTTCCAGGCTTCTTTTTTATGTAATCAAGAAGCCAACTTCTCCGCCGCAGCCAAGAGGGAAATCTCTTTAAATATCTCGATGAATATCGGATCCATTCCAACAAATTCTAAAGCAAACGTTCGTGATCAACAGCCACCAGCAGGTCAAAGTGTTCACTAATACTGTAAAATATCGACAGGACGGATTGGCACAACATTCAGCATTCATGGTTCCCTCAAGATCATCTGAATGAAATAAATATGAGATGCATTTAGTAGCTTTTGTTCACATACGTTAACTTCTTCATCAGCAGATTAAGTTTGACCAGTTGTCACAGAAGGCTTTCTGAGGCTTTAAGGACTTTTCCTTAAGAAGTTTAGATTGAAAGTTCATTTGTGACATCGGAAACAGCCGCTGATGGAAGAATCACACCACAAGGTCCAATCACAAGATCTTCCCTGCATTAACTTTTTGTCAATAAACCTGGAAAAACTAAAACTCCAAAACCTTGTGTGTTTTATTTTACTATCAGAGACTAAGTCATTAGTCTGAAAGTAGGAACATGACTGTAAAAATTAACCAGTTATCAGACTAGTTGCCCATTAATCTTTTGTTGATTGACTAATTGATTAATCAACTAATCCACCGATGTTCCACATGCTCCCGTGTCTCCAGGTGTTTCCAGGTGTTGGGGAGCTCTGCTGTACATGTTTTAGAGGTATGAAGCCTTCAGTGTCTCCAGAGGAAGCTGCGTGACGTGATAAATGTCCTCAAGTGATGTCACTCGAGTCAGCGTCGGTCGGGGCTGAAGACTTCGAGTTAGAAAGTAAAAGAATCTGTTGGTGGAGCTGAAAAGACAAAGAGAGTTAGAGAGTTCAGCTGCTGCCAGCAAAACACACCTGAATCTACCACACACCTCAGAGGGAGAGCTGCATTGTGGGTAATGTAGGCACCAGGTTTTGACAGGACAATATCTGGTTCTGCTGCATTGATTTTGATCCTTTTAAACAAAATCTGCGGAGGACTTTTTTAGGAACCAGAATATATGTGAAAACAGACAAAATGCTGCAAACAATCAGTGCAAAAAGAACAAAACACCACTTCCTTTTCTGATTCTGATTTCAGCAGATCTTTGGCTCATTAGACCTCAACAAAAGAATCACGACTTCCTCTGCAGAACCTTCTTTTCTGTCGCTGTACACACACACACACACATACACACACACACACACACTCATATACATCTCCTCCAAAATATACCCACTTAACTCACCCTGACAGCCCCCCCTCCGGCCCCCACTGCTTTCACTATTGTCCTAATACTCACAAGCCAATTTCAGCAAACCCAGTTAACAGCCTGCAGAACTTCGCCGAGCTGATAGACTGACAGCTCTCCGACAAAAGGCACACAGGAGAAATTCCCCAGCCGCTAATATCTGCTGTCAGCCCGGACGCATCTAAAACGCCGCTAATGCGTCGCCCCTCTGCCGCCGTGCCCCCGCCAACCACCACCCCCACCACCTCGCTGCAGCCGACAGACAGGAAAAAGAGAGAGTGATATGAATACTCTGAGCATAACAATGCTAAAGAAGAAAAAAGAATCCGCTCTCTAATGGCGCCGGCAAATAGCGAAACATATTTAGTCTGACAAAAGGAGCTTCTGTGCGACGGGATGTTCAATCTCCCCAGGTGTCAGTGCCTTCACACAGGAGGGGAAATGGGTGCCAGACGGAGAGACATCCAAACCCCAGAAGTGCATCCTAAGTAGGCGTCGTGTTGCAGAGAGCAGAGTGATAGTGATAGCAGCATGATGATGATGATGATGATGATGATGATAGCGCTGCTATTTGGCCTTGATGGGACGCCGTTTTTGCCGCCACGCAAACAGTTTGTGTCGCTGCTTCCACTGTTTTGCTGCGTCTCTGAGAGCAAAGCTTGGAAAACAAAAGGGGTGTTTTATGTGGCGGGGTGGCGGTGGACGGGTGGGGGGGTGGCGGTGGACGGGTGGGGGGGTGGCGGTGGTTTGAAGCTTGTTTTTTGCAGTTTAACGTCACATTTATGGGCTAAATCTTGTGCAGTTTGTCCAGAACGCTCAGCTGACAGCTGCTGAATGATGAGTTGAAAGGTCAAAATGTCCCCGAGCAGGTGAAGCGATCAGACCGAACGCCCACCGACAGACTCTCATCTCAGGCTCTGTGAAAAATTCAATTTACACTTCAGCTCAGGATCCATGTTTGGTTAAAGATCACTTTACGTTACACACATTTAGGAACTGGAATTTAGTTTAACAATCAGCAAAAAATAAATTTCATAATAAAAAGGACGTACATTTATCCAAAAACATGTTTTCTGGATACAAAGATGGTACAGATTTTAAATGTGATTTTTCAACACAAACAAATTAAATTTCATTCACTACCACTGTAATTTGCAAACAACATTTCAGTTCCTTTACAGATTAAAGTCTCCATCCCCTTCGTGTGTAATGAAAACCTTGTATCTCCACATGTGTTGATGGTGAACATTTGTGATGAAGTGAAGGATGAAGAGTTCCTTTATGTGCTGAGAAAATTCTCCTTCTGAAGCTAAAGAAACTGTTTCAAACCCTCTGGGATCAGCTGGAAAAAGCATCGTCACAGAGCTGAAAACAGGCTGTTTTTCTGTTGACTTTTTAGAGATACGAGGTTCTCACAGGACGGCGACGCTACAAACACGTGATGATCTTATAGACCATGATGCATTGCTGCAGATTAAACTAGCCAACAGGACATAAAGGAGTTAAAATGAGCTCAACCTGAAACATCTACAGCAGTAAAATGCAACAGACACATGAATGCAGCAGGAATATTAATCCAGAAACATCAGAGATAATAAAACTTTACTTTAAGGACTAATACTTTTACCACGTGAGTCTTTTCAGCACAGGTACCAGTGTTTCCAGTTTCTTGCCTTTATTTATCACGGACCACAGCTCGAAATAAAGCGTGTGACAAACATGCGATTTTGGCCTAAACTCCGTAATCCCGACTCGACTCGAGACCAGCTGATTATTTCAGTCCTGGTTTTCTCTCTGATGGGTGACACAGGCCGGCCTCATTGTGAGAGCTTCAACCGACTCAAACAAAGGATGATCTTTAAAGACAGAAGCAGCTCGGACAACCATCGATACAGAAACATCCTCACTACCTGGATCAGGTGAGGGAGGCTCCAGTTTTTATTTGAGTCTTTCCCGTAACGTTGAGTTTATCGATCCGGAGAGGAAATGTGTAAAACTGATGCTGCAGAGGTTTCATTGTTGTTATAAAACACAGGATTGCAGATTAACATGCACACAGAACATTTACAAGCCAATATTTAAATTACGATAGAATAAAAACAATAAAATAATATATAAAAGCAACACCAAAGGAAGAAATAAGAAGGAAAACTATATTAACATGCAACATTTACAGTCACACATATATGTATATATATAACGGTACGTGTACACGTCCCAGCAGACCAGGACATGTGGATAAAAAACGTGTTTGCGTTTGCGTTTTTTTTCTACCCGCATTTTGTGAAGACCCGCCCTACTCTGCCTCTGATTGGTTAGTACTGGTTGCATTCGTGTGTTTGGTTGGTTAGATTTAGGCACGAGGAGATTGGTTAAGGAAAGAATATCCACATTTCCCGTTCTACTTGGAAATGTACAGATTTTCTATTTTTTCTACATTTCCTATAACATATATATGGTACATACACACTGTAAACATATACATATATATTTATATATATATTTATATGTAATATGCAGGTTATAGTGCATCAAACTTGAGGTAGTGGTGGGAACAACAGGTTTTATGTAACTGCTAACATGTTTTCGAGTCTCTTGCTGTCTTCTGAAATCAAAATAAAGTAAAACCTTGAAAATGATGATGACTGAAGTGCCGATACTTTAAACTGGAACACTTCAGTGCTCTGCCTGCGTCTCAACTGCATGATCATCACCACAGCAGTAACCACGGTAACCGCCTACCATCCTGCATCTGCTGCACAGCCTCGGTCCTTACCTGCAGACCTACCTGATGCACACACACACGCACACACACACAAATACACACTGTGATACACACACACTCTGCTCCCTGCACATCCACCGGCTGGTTTCCTCTCCGCCAGGTCCTGTGTGTGTGTGTGTGTGTGTGTGTGTGCCGGCAGCCTTTTCTTTGTTTAGTTGAAATGACAGCAACAGCTTCTCCTTGTCTGCTTGTGTAGGACGTCAAACACACACACACACACACACAGAAACATACACACACAGAAACACACACTAATAATCAGTGAGTCGAGAGAGAAAGTCAATCAGCAGAATAACACACACCTGTGTGTGTGTGTGTGTGTGCGTGTGTGCATGTGTGTTTGTATCATAGTGTGTGTTTGTGTGTACTATAACTCTGTCTGTGTGTGTGTGTGTGTGTGTGTGCATGTGTGTGTGTGTTTGTATCATAGTGTGTGTTTGTGTGTGTGTGTTTTGTAAATGAGTAAATGTGTGTTTATTTACTTCACTTTAAAGATCACATATCATTTGTGTGTGTGTGTGTGTGTGTGTGTGTGTGTGTGTGGCTAACTGAGGGTTTGGCCCCTGTCTGCCTGAAGACCCCCCCGCCCCCCCTCCAGTTGCCTACCGTCGGCCTGGAGACGGTTGTCGTGGAAACCAGAAACTGAGATGATGGAGGGGAGAGAGAGACAGGAGTTGATTGGCAGCTCTCTCTCTCTCTTTCTCTCTGTCTGTCTTATTGTCTCTTTACCTTTTAAATTCTGTCTGTCTGTCTTGTTAAAATCCTTACGGATGGATATGAGAGGATGAGGAGGATGAGTATAGACGAGGGGGATGAAGAGACACCTTTAATCTTCCAGACGTTGTTATATCTTCTGTTTAAAGCTCATCAGTACCAGAGATGGATTACCAAAGGGCCCCGGGGTGACAACACAGCACCTGAACCCACCACAGTTTATATATATTTCAGTTATCATATTTACCAGTTTCTGACTTGTAATTAGCATCAACATGACAATCCTAATTATGATTTGGAAACATTAATTTTCCTGAAAGCTCCAATACATAAATCTGACATCACATCAGTCGTCGTTCAATGTAATTAAACCTAAATTTAATGGATACATAGTTTATTAAAAATAAACAGTATTTTCAACCCACACATCTGTAATCACTCAAAGGTCTCAAAGCTCACCAGCTAAAAACATAAGATCTATACATCCATCCCATATGTCAAGAACACAGTGGAGGAAGTATTCAGGTCCTTTACTGCAGTAAAAGTACTAATACACACTGTAAATACTGTGTGACAGTAAGATAGATAGATAGATAGATTACTTTATTCATCCCCGAAGGGAAATTAGGTCATCGTAGCAGCCGGTATATTTAAATACAATAAAATACAGTACAACAATAGAATACAATACAATACAATACAATGCAACAGAATAAAATAGAATAAAATAGAATAAAATAGAATAAAATAAAATACAATAAAATAAAATTAAATGTTCCAGTATATATATATACATATATACAGTGCAAGGAGAAAAAGTCCGGCAGTGAAACTGTTCCTCAGTAAAAGTCTGTGAGTATAATCAGTAACATGTAGTTAAAGTATTTCCACAGTAAAATGTCCCTGTGCCTGTTGTACTATTATATATTCTATCATTAGATTATTATTCCTCATCATTCATGGAAAAGCAGGATTTTACTGTTGGAGCTCATTTTGAACTGTTTTGTATCGGACTGCAGCTGATGATTATTTTCATTCTGGATCCATCTGCTGATTATTTTCTCCATTAATCCATTGATCCTTTGCTTTGTAACAATAGTGAAAATAGTGAGAAATGGCGTCACGATGAGCCAGAGCCCAAAGTGACACCTTCACAATGCTTGTTGTGTCCAACCAACAGTCCAAAGCTCAACATTATTAAAACACATTCACATGATTCAAATCATTCAAAGGAAAAGCAGCAAATCTTCACATCTGAGAAGCTGCAGCCAGGAAATGATTTTACAGGAAAAATTAATTTTCTGTCAGTCCACTTATTGATTAATGGACTGATGGTTTCAGCTGGACAAACTGTTGGAGTTTCATTCAGAACAAAACATCAGATTTTATAAACTCTTCATGTGTTTTGTGTAAAAATCTGAAACTGTAAAGAAACTAAAGCAGATAAATGTAGAGAAGTAAAAAGTAGAATATTCACTCTGAGATGTACCACAAATTTGTACTTTGAGTAAAGTACTTGAGTAAATGTACTTATTTACATCCCACCACTGGTTTATTTTGACCGTCATTAAGGCGATTTCTTTGTATGTGAAATAAACCTGTTTCTGATTCTGATTCCTGCAGCGTTCATGTCTTACATCTCTTTTTACCTCTACATCACTGTCGTGTCTCCACCTCCCGCCTCCCAGCAGTCGTCACTCAGTCGCCCCAACACACACATACACACACAGATACACAAACAAACACACTAACACACACATATAATTTCCTCCACTACATCAGCACTGTCTTGTCTGGGTCTTTGTGTGAAAATCTCTCGCTCTCTCTTTCTGTCTCTCTCTCGTCGTAACAATAACATGTTGTCTAAACACACACACAGCATCAGTGTGTGCCTGTGTGTGTGTGTGTGTGTTTTTTTGTGTGTGTGTGTGTGTATTTCCCAGTGCATCATGGGGAAAAAAGGAGACAAAAGTAGGGATGGGGGACAGGAGAGAGAACAAGAAAAGACGAGCTCACGGGGGGAAATGGCGGTCTGTGAAAATTCACACACACACAAACAACAGTGGCAAGATTTAATACGGCGTTGAGGGTATTGAGGGTGTGGAGGTGTGATTTGGGGGGAGTGGGAAACGCCGCCGCCGCCTCCGGTGAATTGGATCATCAACCACATCCCAAGATGCTCACACACACACACACACACACACAGAGTTATTAGGTGGAGCAGGTACAGCTGGGACTTGGATCTAAAGACAACACCACCTGGCCTGATGGTAGTCTGACAGTGATTAACACACACACACACACACACTACACAAAGACACAAAGGCACAGATGCATGTGTACACTTTCACTTCACATGCACACAATGATTCACCACGTTGTTCCTCTGCGACGGCATACGCAGCGTTTTGTTGTTTCCTGGTGTTTTCGAGCTCATGTTCGGGGTGTTTTTATGTTGGATTTGTGATGATGATAAATGTGACAGAAAATGAAGGAACAGTGAGTGAGATCTGGTTGTTTTCTGTCTTCTCCGGGGTCGGATGTTTCAGATGGATCAGTTTCATCTCTGTGCATTCAGAATAGAAGTAGGACAATGATGTGAACAGCCCAGCTCAGCACGAAGAAAACAGGTCATTAAATATCTCACACAGTAGATGAAAGGTTACTCATTTTAAGTCTCAATAATCACAGAAATCATGAAAGCCACGTTTCTATCAACAATACAGTGATGCTAGAATTCATTTCTGTGACCCCGTTATGTCCCAAGTATATTCTGTTTAAAACTATTTTTAGTTTTATTCGCTTTTAGCCCTGGTCTGGTCTGGTCCAGTGTTTTAGCCCTGGTCTGGTCTGGTCTGGTCCAGTTTTAGCTCTGGTCTGGTCTGGTCCAGTGTTTCAGTCCTGGTCTGGTCTGGTCCAGTGTTTCAGCCCTGGTCTGGTCTGGTCTGGTCTGGTCCAGTGTTTCAGCCCTGGTCTGGTCTGGTCTGGTCTGGTCCAGTGTTTCAGCCCTGGTCTGGTCTGGTCTGGTCTGGTCCGGGGTTCTCAGGTGTTTGATCTGTTTGTTTCCTCCTGGTTTGGTTTGATTGGTCGTGTTTCTGAAGAAGAACTCTCTCCTCACCTTTCACAGGAACAACAAACCGTGTTGTAACTCGACCCGTCTCGGCACGGTAATATAACACTTGAGCTCTACGTTTACTGGAACCTCAGGTTGGTGAGGAACGTTCGGAATTCATGATCTGGAAAACGCACCCACCTTCTGACCAATCAGGCTTCAGATACATCATAATAATTACAGTGAGGAAGGTTGAACGTGATATTAGCGTTACATTAGACAATAAAGTCCATTCTGTCTGCGTGCTTATAAATGCCTACAGACACTGAAACAGAAAGAGTTCAGAGCATGATTCATGTGAAAGGAGCGGCTTTCACATGCGCATTATATATCAATTATATGAAAGACGTCACCAGCTGATGCTCCGTGTAAGAGACGTCGAAATAAACAACAGCGTTTGGCTGATTAGCTTAATTTAGCACACACCTGGACAAGCACATTAAAGCTTTATTTTTCATATTTTCATGTTTTATTTTTTAAGAAAGAAAGAAAAGACTTTTAAGATGCGGTATCTTTAGCCTCACCTCTGGTACAGTAGCATCCACGAGCGGCTCCCACAGCTGGACGTACGCTGCCCGATATCAGAACGACAACGACTCCGCCTGAAGCTGACGTCACCTCGCCGGCGTACGCCTGTGCTGCGCCGAGTAGGTGGAGTCTGCACACCATTTAACAGTTATCGTCGCTGGCGGATACGCCAGATCCACCGCTGAATTTCAGCAATGCCGCTGGCTGACAGATCACACTCCTTTTAAACAGTTTTCCCGGCCCTCGTCGTTACGTTTTAAGCGGCGCACTGAAAAGGACCGGACCCTTTGACTACGCTTATCACTGATTGGACCGGTCGTCTTTCAGCCGGAGAAAACGCTGTTTCATGTCACGCTGCAGGACCAGAAGCAGTCACCTCTGTGGAGTTCAAACGTCAGGACCCAAGCAACACATACTAGTTGTGGTTTTGGTTTTGTTTAACAGGTTTTGTTTAACCCCACAAAATGTAGTTAGTTATTAAAGGTCCAGCTGATTTAGGAATTGACTGAGCCTTTTTAAATATGAAACTATATATGTGTGAGGGGTTTTTAAAGATTGATGACTTCAGTAGGAACCAGTGGGCGTGGAGCTCAGAGCCTCAGACAGAATTGAGAGACGGACCAACGTTTTGTTGGTTATGGTCTTTTTATGGGATGTATTGTTCATAACAAAATATTCCTGGACTAAATATTGGATCAAATATTTCGATATTTCTTGGAGGAAACAAATACAAAGAAGGGAAGGAAGGAGGACGTAAACAAAGAGACAAAGAGATAAACAGTGACAGACTGTTGGAGAGTTGCTGAATTCCCCTGATCACCGACACAGTAACACACTGACACACACACACACAAACACACACACACACACACACACACACACACACACTGTTTCAACACACAAAGAAACAGTGATATGATGTTTAATATGAAGCGCACACTCAGAGAGAGAAACCCCAGAGACACGAGGAGCTGAGGGGGTTTGTTACAGAAGTCTTTGTGTCTGTAAACTCAGAGAGACTGTTGGGAAAACAGAAAGCCCAGAGCTCACACACACACACACACACACACACTAACACACACAAACACACACACACACTAACACACACTAACACACACACACACTAACACACACTAACACACACACACACTAACACACACACACACACTACCACACACACACACACACACTAACACACACACACACAAACACTAACACACACACACACTAACACACACACACTAGCACACGCACACACACACACACACACACACGCACACACATTAAAACAGGGGAACAGACTCAGATCTTTGGGACTAAAAACAGAGCAGCAGCTAACATGAAAGCAGCTTACTTACATTTAAGTGAAAGTACTAATACCACACTGAAAATACAAGTAAAAAAAACTACAAGTAAAAGTCCCAATGTATTTTCCAGCTGATCCCAGAGGGTTTGAAGCAGTTTATTTAGCTTCAGAAGGAGAATTTTCTCAGCACATAAAAGAATCAGATTTACTCTGAGATGATGAGGAGGAGAAATACTCAAGAAAAGTAAAAGTACCTCAGATTTGTACTTAACAGTACTTGAGTAAATGTACTTGTTACCGCTGCGTGTTTCATTGACTGAAAATAATCAGGATGTTAAATATGAGATAAACTTTGATGGACTTTGGGGCAAATCTTTGGTGTCTGGTTTTGTTGGCTTTCTGATCCAGTGGAGCAGCTTCAGCGTCACACTGGGTGTACTGGGCAGCTCCCAGTCTCATCCCAACCTTTTACTGGATAAACAAAGGCGGATGAAAACAAAACAATAATATTGATTTGAGGAAAGATGTCAGCTCTGAGCGTGATGCTGACAGTGATGCTGCTCTGTTTGTTTCAGCTGAACAAAGCAGAGAGCAGCAGCATCAGCTGGCTGATTAGCATGGAAAACAAAAGCACGCACACTGCAGTCATTCTCTTTATTAATGTGCTGTTGTCTTGTTGTAATGACACCTAGACGCAAACAGGAGGACGCTTTCTCACACTGTGACAATGACAGACAGCCACACACACACACAGTGGATTACACTGATATATGAGGCCCATAACAGGTTTGTGCTCTGCAGGCGGGGATCGGTCGGACACTTTGGTCCGGAGTGAGACATCGAGACGACCTGAAGGACAGTTTCTAATCATCAGGACCAAGTTTCCACATGACCGTGTTCATATTTAGTGAACAATTATGTTTTAGCTATATTTTAGTCATTGCATTATTATTTAAGTCATATATCCATTGTGCATTTTTATTATCTATGTCTTCTATTATTTCATGAGTGTTTTGTGTCGTGGTGTTTCATCTTGTTTCTAATCACAGATGTATATTAAACATGGAAATCTGTAATTGACACGACGACAGATTCCCCCAGGAGCTGAAAGAAAAGCTCATTTATTCTCCTCAGTATTCAGAGTTAAACAGACTCCAGAACTCACTGGATGTGGATCATTCACAGTAAACCTGCTGCGTCCTGCAGGTCCTGCAGGCCGCTGCTTCAACCCGCACGTTTCTGATCCTCAAAACTGGTATTTTAATGTAACACAGCAGAACTTAACGTGGAGCAGTAGGAGGGAGAAATATTTGCTTCTTTTACTTTTTTATATTATCACATCTATAAGATAATCTAATGACATGTCCATCAAAATACAGCTATTAATGTTGCTCAGGCAGGTCTGAAACGTGTTGGATTAACATATGAATCTTACAATGATGTCGCTCAGGTGTCACTGCACGTATCTGGGATTTCACAGAAACATCAGTACTGATCTTCTGTTTGTGAGACTCCTTCTTTTGACTTCATTAAATATCGGCAGCATCACGCAGCAGCAGAAACAATCAGGGCGTCTTTAAATTAAGAGTGACGTGCGCATTTATTTATTTATGTGGCACAGCAGCAGTAGCTTTATTAAGCGGATCGGTCAGGATCTGACGGGAATTAATGTTCTGTGGTACACATCTACTGAGGTCAGCTGTTCCACACTGATTCCAGGTTTATACGGTGGAGCTGTTTGTAATAAAGCAGCCCTCGTGGATGAATCCTCAGCTCCATCGCAGCTGTCAGGACGTTTTTATGTTAAGAAGCTAAAGACATGTTCGTCGTGTTGTTTCATGTTGGGTTTTTTTGCATCGCATTATATTCTTGTCATGTCGGGTTCATCGCTTCATGTTCCATCCTGTTTTATTGTTTTGACTCAGTTTGTATAGTTCTGTCTTTTCTCATTTTGGGTTGTGTCATGTCTTATCGTTTCATTCGTTTCGTGTTGTAATTCTGTTGTGTTGTGCCGAGTCGTTTTGCATTGTATTGTCTCGTGTTGCATCATGTCGTAACATTTTATCGTGTCGTATCTTGTCGTGTTATATTTCACTATTGTTTTGTGTCGTGTTGTTACATGTTGTTTGTTTCCACTCATGTCGTATAATTTTATGACGTTTCGTTTTGGATTTGTTTGTGTTGTGTTGTATCGTTTCATGGTCTCGTCATATAATTTCCTTATTGTGTTGTTTCATGTTGTCTGTATAATTTATGTTTTGTCATGTCATATGTTTCTTTTCATGTTGTGCTGAGTGACTTCCTCATGTTGTGTAGTTTCATGTGTTGTTTCAATTGATTCATTACTGTAAAGATAAATCAAGCCAGCAGTGGGATGTATTCCATGTCTGAAAAGGTCTGAACCGAAAAAGAAAATGCAAAAAGAAAGAAAGAAATCCCTGATGTTGTTTCTGACGAAGTGTTTTCCTCCAGTCATCTCTTCACCAAGACTCCCTGCTGAGTGTGTGTGTGTGTGTGTAAATGTAAATGACATAGCACCTCCACAACGTAAAGACACAACACTTGCATGGACTCTGATTACTGAGGTAAATACACAGCATGGGTGAGGCAACTCGCTGCACAGAGTGTGTGTGTGTGTGTGTGTGTGTGTGTGTGCTTCAAAGACAATGACAAATCTAGCTGAAGTCTCTCTCGTAGTGGGATTGTTTTAGTGGAGCAGGGGTTTGTGGGTAAACATGCTGATGCTGTTAGAAGTTAAACATATTGTTAAAGGCAGCGCGCTACAAGCACGCTGCTGCCACCGCCACCGCAGCTGAGAGTGGTAGAGTGAGGTAGACTTCCTCAGAGAGAGAGAGAGAGAGAGAGAGCGATCTCACCAGCATCAGACATCTTACTTAGAAAAAACATGGTGTAATTCTATTTGTTGTATTGTACAGCTGCATTTCTGCAGATCTCAAGATCTTTTGTATTGTGTCATGTTGTGATGGATTGTGTCAAACAATTTTGAGATGTGTCACTTTATATCATTTCATGGTATGTAATGTTGAGTAAAGTCGTGACATTTGTTTTCTATTTTTTAACATTGCTTTGTTTCTCATCGACCTTTTCATATTCTGTCATGTCGCATCATTTTGTTTGTATCATTTGTGTCGTGACGTGTCGTGTTTCAATTTTTATCGTGTCAATTTTGTGTCAAATTGTAATTATTTGTTGCTTCATTTTGTTTCATTTCGTGTCGTGCCATCTTATCTCGTTACATTTTGTGGTGTTTCATCTTGTGAGTATCGTTTATGTGTCCAGTTGTGTTGTGTTGTTTCATGTTGTCATATTTTTGTGTCTCTTTGTGTCATCTCATTCCATGTCATGTTGTTTTTGTTCTATGGTTTTATATAGTTTTGTGTCATTTCATGTCGTTTCATGAAATTTCGTGTTGTTCAATCTCATCTCATGTCATTTCATTTCATGTTGTATCGTTGTGTGTCTACTTGTTTTGTGTAGCATCGTATTGTCCTTTGTCGATTCGTATCATTGTCATGTCGTTTTGTGTCATAACGTTCTGGTTTCATATTGTGTCGCGTCATGTCCTATAATTTCATGTCATGCTGTGTTGTGTCATGTTGTTGGTTGTTTTATAGCAACCAGATCTCTTGAAGTCTTATTTTGTTAAAGTGCAGAACATGAAATGAACAAAAGTTACTTAAAAATAAGTAAAAAGTTCTGCAGAATCGTGCACAGGAGGAGCTGTGATGCTCTTTAAGTGTTTATTGACAATAGAATAAAAGTCCCATTAGGTTTCATTTCCCTGTTGTGCAAATGCTCGCTCTCTGGCCGTCGGGGTCGGGGATGACATGTATTTCTGTGTATTTCTGGTTTTTACAGGAACACAGATGTGAAAGTACCATCACATCATAATAATGACTTCATGGTAATGTAGCTCTCTGCAGAGATGTGATATGTTTAATAAAAACCGACAGCAGCAGCTGCATGTTTTCTCACATTGTTCAGAGCTTCTCGTTCTGTAGGAACACAGATGTGAAAAACACGACACGTCATATATTAAACTGGATTTAATGTATCGACGACCAACGCCTACAACTGTACTGTAATAATCATCTCCTGCACATATAGTTAGATTAAAGAAAGTTTCCAAAATAAAAACATCTTTTTTTTCAAAACAAATTGAAATAAAATAAAAATGTAATCAAATCACATAAAGTGAAAAATAAAATATTTTAAATTATTCAATTTAATAATACATACAATTAATACATAAATTATTTTAACAATATCAGAAAATATCCACGTTTTAACAAAATATTTTATGAAATAAATATAACTAAATTAAATCATATTGGAAATTAAACATAAATAAAAGATGCAAATACATTTTTTTAAAGTATTCATAGCCTTGTGAAAAATCATTTTATGTATACTTTTTTTTAAATGTCATATAAAGAATAATGAAACAATTCAATGGCACTTTGTATTTTATTTTAACAACAGTATTTTGATTTGCATACTTCAAAATTAATTAATCAGTCCTTGTATTATTCCTAAAGAATTCAATTATCTTATATAATATAATTATTTATATAATTAAACATTTAATCTGCTGGCGCTCTTCAGCCTCCATACACCAGAGCTCAAAGCTGTTGAAACACGCTCAACATGTTTCATTTAGAAAAGTTTTGTCACCTGATATTCATTCATTATTTTAATTACTGCGTGTTTTCATGACTTATTTTCTCTGTAAACATCTTCAGGGGTCCTGGCTTCAAAAGTGAGCTTTAATTTAATACCAGAAATTAGTTTTTCAGTTCCTTATTTCAAATCTATTTGGGAAATTCTTCTTCTCGTCTCTGTTCAGGAGATGATTCAGAGTTTGAAGAGTCGTTCACTTTAAGAGTAATAATCTTTAATTAAACATCAGCAATCATTTCATATAAACAGTTTCTTCCCTTAAATGATCAACATTTTATTTTTAGAAGGAGATTCTTCATCTTCGTCGTGGAGGCCTGTAAAAGATTTAGATTCAGTAGATATTTTATTTTCAGCCAGACTCCTGCGTGTTTCCTGGCGTTTCCCGTCTCTCTGCTCCTCACCCAGATGAAAAGATGGAGACAGCGGTGGCAGTTCGACACGTTCCCTCGCCGAGCAATAAATCTCTCAGCTGTGTAACACGATCCCAGCGGTGTGATACCTGCACGCCTAAAATACAGACCTGCTGTCTGAGACGAAGATGAAATCAGGAATAAATTGCCCGGACAGAGGAGGGTGAGGATGCAAACCGCTGTCAGTGTTTGTGTCAGAGCCTGACAGAGCGCTGAATCACTGAGGACTAAACAAAGAAGACGCCCAACATTTTGTCTTCTTCACACTTTACATGAAGATGCTGCATCACAAGGCCAATAGAAACCCACAGAGAAGAAACACAACAGAGTAAACACAGCTGAAACTAAAGCAGGCTAATGGACTGAAGTAAAAGTACCAATAACCCAATGTAGAAATACTCCATTACAAGTAAAAATCAGCAGTAAAGTACAGAAGTATTCTGTAACTTTATATACAGGCAGCTGCTTCAGTCCAGGGGTTCCCAACCTAGGGGTGTACGCCCCCATTGGGCGTAATGTTAATTTACTAGACTTTGGCAGGTTACATTAGAGCAGAGACTCCAGATACAGAATATTTCTTATTCAGCCTCATGTACACCACTTCAACTGCTATGAGTAGCTACGGGTGCTGAGCTGTGATTGGACAATCCCTGTTGATGCTGTGAGATTGAAGTATTCAAGCTCTTATTAACTCTTATTTAAGACGCACTAATGTGACCATCAGGATGGTAAATATTATTTTTTATTGTGAAACATCAGTTGAGACTTTAGTAGGATAAAACCACTGCGTCCTGTTTGCCGTCAGGTTTAGGCATCAACACACTTGTAAACACTCTGGTAAATGTAAGGATGAGATGGCGGTTCTGGTTAAATATTAAAAACACTTACGGTCTCATGTTCTTGATTAGTGACTCGGTCAATATTTAAAGAAGCTCATGATAAACAAAGATAAACAACATTAATGCTGCTTTAGCTGCTATGAGTGGATATCGGAGGGAAACATGAAATATGTTGTCAGTACTGTATATAATAAGGTTGTTATTGATCACTGGTTGTAAAATAACACTCTGAAAGCGTTTTGATAACTCAGAATGTCACGATCACAACATCTCTGTGTAACATGTTTGTGCTGATAATACTTCTGTAGTTTTACTTCACATGCAGGGCTTTACTTGTAATGTATTAATATATTGAAATGTATTTTCATACTTTTGTTTTGATAACAACAGAACAGACGCAGACTCCTGTTATACAAGATTTATAACACATTAATAATTCATTAATAACATGTTCACACTGACCTCTCACTGAACTCTCAAGTTAAAGTTTCTGCTTGAACTAAAGAAGCTGCTGTTTAATCTGTTAATCAGTTTTATTCTGTTTATTGTTTATTCAGTTTTATTCTGTTTATTCAGCTCTAAGAAATCTGTGTCGGCTGGACTGCCACTGTGTGTGTGCGATTAAATGTGTGTGTGTGTGTGTGTGTGTGTGTGGTGTTTGCAGGCTGCAGTCATCCAACAGGGTCAGTTGAAACTAATCTTGATATGTTGAACAAGCAAACTGGAGCAGCAGCAGCCCCCCCACCCCCCACCCCCACTCTGATAAATAATAAACGACCTTTGAGTGGCTCCAATTTATGAGCCGGTGAGAGCGGGGGCCCGATAATGGACTAATTAGTTGTATCTCGCATTAACTGATATCGGACACTCGGCTCCTCAATGCAAACTTTTATGTCTGGGATCTGCCCCGGGGGCCTCGATTTGGGACACCCAAAATGGAGGAGGGAGGAGGGTAAAAGGGGTAATTTTCTGTTCCGGTGAGACCAGGGGAAGAGCGGGGGGGGAGGGTGGTGGAGGTATTTGGGGAAAAGGGATCGACAACTACTAACAGGTATTTCTGTGTATCAAAGCTTCCACAATCCCCGACGGAAACAAAACCAGAGGAGAAAATGCACAAACTGACAAAGTGGAGGATTTCAGAGTCGTGCAGCAGCGGCGGCGGCGGCGGTGGTGGAGGTGGAGGTGGAGGAACAAGGCAGGGCGGTGAAAACAGGTGAGGCTTTGTTTGGCTGAGTTTCTGAGGTAGATCCATATCAGGAATCCTCTCCCGCTCTGCCCTGCGCTCTCTCCAAGGCGGATCGGTTTACGGCGTGGAGACTTGCTGTCGCCTCTCCGTCGGCTGACAGACAGGCAGGAAGGAAGGCAGAGGAGGGAGAAGGAGAAGAAGGAGGAGGAGAAGAAGGAGAAGAAGAGCATCTCTGTCATGAAAACACAACAAGGAAAAACAAGGGTTCAGATGAGATTAGATAAAAGTTTTATGATCCCTGAGGGGAGACTGGGACGATCCAGCAGCAGAGAACTGGATACTGATAAGAGCTGAGAACAGAGCAAACACAAGAGCGCTGAAGATAATACAACATGTACAAACAATAATAAACAGTGTGAAAATAGAACAAGTGCAACAAAGGATCTGGATAAAAGTACTTACACGGAGTGAAGATAAACTCAGAGATAACGTGACCCACAGATTAAAGAGAAGCCAGAGGAGGATTTCTGAAACATGTTAGCAGGTGGACAGACTCATCACTAAGAGTGATTTCATGTCAGATTTCCACGAATGACAGAAATCAGCTTGATCTCACTGGACTTTTGTACATGCTATTATACACTGAAATGCAGGTGTGACCTTCAGGCTTTATTTAATACGTTTGTTCTTGTCAACAAATCCCATGAAAAGACTGCAATCAACAGACAGTATTTGGAGAACAATGGAGGTCGACGGCACAAAGCATCAGGCTTGTTAGTGGGATCAATTCATTGTTGGTTTTGGTCTTTTCATGGGATTTGTTGACAAGAAGAAAAATATAGAATATCACCTGACTAATCCTTTAAATCCCCAAAATATCTTCAGGCATCAACAGTGAGCTGGGAGGACAAACTGGGATTTCAGGACCCTTTAAGGAAATGTGTCTTAATATAAGAGAGACCATGACCTAAACTTACCATTAACTCTAACTTAAACTAAACCAAACCAATTAGTATTACTATTAATTAATCAATTGATTGATTGGTTTGTAATAAATCTGAAAACAGTGAGAAATGCCATCATAATTACAGACAAATTATTAAAAATACCTAAAAATGATTAAAATAATTCATAGGAAAACAGAGACGTGGAGTAGAAGTAGAAGGTAACTCAAATATGTACTTAAATACTGTGCTTCAGTCAATGTATTAAGAGATTTCGATGTATTAATACTCAGAAATTATTTTTTAAGATATGTTTGGAATATAATAAGAGGCACACAGGAGTAAAACTTTACCTCACTGTGTCTTAAAGATATATAATCTGTATAATGGAAACAGAAAGTGTTGTAAAGAACCACACCTGTCTTCTTCTCTCTCGTTGACTAAAGCACGTTTGTCCTGGAGTTAATCCCTGACATGACGCCTCGTATCTGCTCCGACACTGAAAATAATCCAGTGCACCACACAAAGAGAGACGAGGTGGGGGAGTCGCAGTAAATCTGAACAGTAAGTGAGAGGTAGAGCACGTTTGGATAATTAGTCACCTCATTTCCAATTAATTAACAAAACCACACAGATCTGTAACCTGGGCTGCAGGTGTGTGTGTGTGTGTGTGTGTGTGTGTGTGTGTGTGTGTGTGTGTTATATGACACGTTTGCTCAAGTGTTTAACAAATCACATTTCTGTTCAGGCATGTTACGGCTTCCTCCCTTCGTGAGAATCACCTTTCTTCACTTCATGCACATTTGTGTACTTTACAGTTACGATTGAGCTCATTATAACTCCTTTATATCCTGTTGGGTACTTTAAGCTGTAGCAATGCATCATGGTCTATAAGATCATCACGTGTTTGTAGCGTCGCCGTCCTGTAAAAACCTCGTATCTCTAAAAAGTCAACAGAAAAACAGCCTGTTTTCAGCTTTGTGACGATGCTTTTTCCAGCTGATCCCAGAGGGTTTGAAACAGTTTCTTTAGCTTCAGAAGGAGAATTTTCTCAGCACATAAAGGAACTCTTCATCCTTCACTTCATCACAAACATTCACCATCAACACGTGGAGATACGAGGTTTTCACTGGACAAACTGTCATCTGTAAAGGAACTAAAGCTGTCAGACAGATGAGGAGGATTAAAAAGTAGAAAATAAAGTTTGAAGTTGCATAAAATTGGAATACTCAAGCAAAAGTACCTTAGACAACAGTTGGAGGCCAAAAAAGCTCAAATTATCTACTATTTCACAAAAAAGCAAAGGTTAGAAAAAACTGAGAACAGAACTGTGTTTCTTCTTCTCTCCCATTAATCACCTGACGACCCCCAGCTGCCAGGATATAAAGTTCAGTATACTTCTGTACTTTACTGCTGATACTTTAACTACATGAAGCTGAGAATACTTCTGTACTTTACTGCTGATACTTTAACTACATGAAGCTGAGAATACTTCTGTACTTTACTGCTGATACTTTAACTACATGAAGCTGAGAATACTTCTGTACTTTACTGCTGATACTTTAACTACATGAAGCTGAGAATACTTCTGTACTTTACTGCTGATACTTTAACTACATGAAGCTGAGAATACTTCTGTACTTTACTGCTGATACTTTAACTACATGAAGCTGAGAATACTTAAGTAAGATTTTTACGTTGTTGTGGGTACTTGTACTTGTGTAAAGGATCAGAGTACATCTCAATCCACTGGTTATAGGACCAGAAACTGAAGGCAGCTTAATTCAGATCCTGTATATCTGGTAGACAGATGATGGACCGGTCCTCGTGTTTGTTTATTCATCAGCTTCACAGGATTACCCATCATCCTCTGCTGTTTAAGGTCATACTTTGGCAAACAGCGGCTGTTTCTTGCGGGACTTCAGTGATGTCTTCTCTTCCGCTGACAAACATCTGAAGCGTCAAAAGAAACAGAAAAATCACAAACATGAATCACTTCTCTGATGTATCAGTGAGGCTGTGAAAAGAGGGTCAAAAACAGCTGAGATCAGTTCACCAGCCTTTTTATTATTCTACAACACACTGAAGAAAACATCATTTCCACGTTAATCTTTGTTAAAATATGGAACTGAAAATAAGTGAGCTTTGTTCAAACTCATGGAACTTTATTTTACCCTCATTCCCACCGCTGTTGCTGCATAATAACTATTAATGTCTATTGTTTTCAGTGAGTAGTGTCCCCGCTGTGTGTTTAGTGTAGAATAAAGACAGTAAACCTTGAACCTTGAACTCCTGGTGAAGTGAATTCTACAGGACTTGTTTGTCTGTACATGCAACCACCTCTGGTGAAAACGTCCCGTCTGACAGGCCGTCATCTTGTCGACTTGTTCCTCCGCTGCTGAACATACTTGTCAGGACATCTTCCAGCTGCTAAAACCAGCATGTCCTCCAGTGCTGGCACTGGTCCCAGTATGTCAGAGCGCCGGCCGGATGAAGAGAGCCGCTGCAGGCAGAGTGACACTGATACTGTGAGCTGCTCCTCTTTCAGCTTAACTGGAGCAGAAACCTGCAAAACCACCACGGCTGCTTTACATCACACAGTCTGCGATTCAGCTGCAGGCGCCTCACATCCTGCAGCTTCTTCAGCTTTACATACCTCACATCCTGCAGCTTCTTCAGCTTTACATACCTCACATCCTGCAGCTTCTTCAGCTTTACATACCTCACATCCTGCAGCTTCTTCAGCTTTACATACCTCACATCCTGCAGCTTCTTCAGCTTTACATACCTCACATCCTGCAGCTTCTTCAGCTTTAGATACTCAGTGTCCTTCAGCTACCTCAACCTTTGGTGTCCTTTACGTACTTCATCTTTAGCAGTCAAACATCATTTAACTACTCAGGTTCAGCTTTCTTATCTCTCTACTTTATTTTAAATACATGATGTCTACTTGAGTTACTTGACCTAAGATATTTTAGTTACTGTAGTTAGATAAATATCTACACAGTAACAGGAAACTCTTTTAAGGCTCCAGTGTTAACCATTGTGGCCATAGTTGTAGTTTCCTTCTTTGTAGTCCACAGAGCAATCAACCCTACTTCCTGTAAAATAAAAACACACCCTGAAGTGAGAGAAAACATTAATTAAAGAAATGTAGTTTCCTGCTGCTGCTTCATTATTATCATTATGCTTGATTATATGTCCACTACGTTCAGAGAAAAATGACATTTTAAACTGAAACTTTATTTAAAACAAACATAAGCTCTTTATTTAGAGATAGTCCTTTTACTTGCATCGACCCTTCAGAGCTCCTTTGTTCCAGATAAGATCTGTGTCTTCTAATGGTTGTATTTAATGGACAGAGAGAGAGAGAGCTATCCCAGGGTCCCATCCTCTGTGTTAAGTGCAGGTCGAGCGAGGTTCATCTCCAGCTGATCGTCTTACAGAGAGAGAGGCCCCGGTCGTGCTCGGACGACCACAGACCTGCCCACTTGTGAAAAAAAAAATAAAAAACCTCTTGAATTCAGCATAACATGCTTTTATAAATTAGCCTGTTCGCATCAATATTATGACAATGTGAGTGTTTTAAGAGTCAACTGAGAAAAATAAGAATGACCCAGAAATAGAAAATATGTTTCCTACAGGAGATAAAACACAACTTTTGGATGTTCAGCCCAAAGTCCTTTTATATTTTGCTTATTTTTGTGTGTGATTTACTTGAAACAGATGTAGTATGATGGGCTGTTTTCATCACCAGCAACAGCTGATTGACTTGGAGTGTAACAATAAAAGAAATCACCTTTCATGTCAAGTGTGATTTTAAAACAGCAGATTTTTTCTTTTTAAATCATTCAGCGCTCATGTGAACATGTTGGCGTATTTTATCCGCAGGTTGTGAAACCCAAATCCAGCCTGAATAGAGCTGGTATGAATTAATGAACGCGTACGCGGCTCTCCTTTCTGCACACGAACGGCGGTTAAGTCGATTTTGACAGGCAATTAGGAAAAAGGCCCACAGAAATATGTTTCAAACAAAAGCTCTTGATAGCTTAATGGTTGGTAAATCCAGGCCTCCTGCAGGCCGGAGCCGGGTGGACGGTTCAGGGAGGTGAAACAGACCTTCAGGAGTCGGGACTGGAGAGCTGGCCCGGGAAAATTAATGTATTTATAGGTTTAAAAGTTAAAAAGATGTATCACACTGTACCAGAAGTTACAGGAAAAGTCACTGTGAGTCCAGTTAGTGAGTCCAGTAAGACCTCAGCAGCCTCCCAGTCCACTGAAGTCCATACTGGGACAAAGTGGGGATGATCTCCTGAAGAACGTCTAGCCTCCTAGGTCCGTAAGGTTATGTGAGTTGTGTGAGGAAGTCATTTTTTTAGGTTGTAAATGTGCGTTTCCAATGGCTGAAAATCTGTTCCATTGTTTTTCTATGCGAGTCCACACAACAGTCGTGTCTTTACGTGCGTCATCTCGTCTGAACACGCCATCGTTCTGTTTACCGGCACTGGCACGCATCAACAAAAGCAACATTTTTATCACATTTACGTTCAGATTGGCACTTTCTTTCTGTATGATGCACCTGCCGTGGATGTCTAAATCTTAAAGGGATAGTTCGGATTTTTTGAAGTGTGGTTGTATGAGGTACGTATCTATAGTCGGTGTATCACCTACAGTAGATTACAGTGACGGCGCCCCCAGTTTAGAGAAGCAGGCAGCTGTCCAGACACGGACAGCCCTTTCTGACCTTTCTGACGGGGATCTGAAGCCGTTTTATCCATCTGTGTTCTCGTCAAAGCCACCAGACCTCGATCGGTTAGTTTGTTTGTGACGCTGTGTGAATTTGGTGTTTTAACATGTTCGTTTGGATCCAAGATGACGTGTTAACGATGTGTAACGAGGCCGCGGCAGACATGCACCTCCCGTGTTCTCTGAGGTAAAATGACCTTCTCAAAGCAGTCTGGTGGCTTCAGTTCCCCATTGGAAAGGGCTGTGGGACAGCAGCTTAAAGCCGTCAGACAGCCCTTTCTGAGCCCTTTAATGTATATGAGTCTCAGTGTTTGCCGTCCGTTGTAAAGATGAGGGTGAACTCTGCCATAACCAGCTGCTGTCAGCAGTTGTTGTCTGAACACACTCGCTGGCTGGTTTCTGAGCCCAGAGTGTTCGAACAGTTCAGACCTGCAGTGAGGACGGTTGTTGTGTGACACTTTAACGTTGCTTCCTGATTGCTGTAAAGCGTACAGAGACTTCAGTCCTCAGCAAATCAACAAGATAGTTATTTCAGAGGTGGAAAAATATCAGCGTGAACACCTTTTTTCTGTGTTTCTTTGTTGTGTTCAATGGTCAAATGCAGTGATTTGGCAATTTCTAGAGTTCACCTGTCAACACTCAGCACTGGTAGTTCTCATACAAGATTGTACCCAACAATGACAATCAGACACAATCTGTGGTCTGGGAGGTGTTGTCTGGGAAATACAGACAAAAAACGGATAATGTTTTGTGGACGACTACTGGTGCTTTCAAGATACGGGTTGTTTGGATATGAAGACCGAACATGTAGAAGTATTCAAAGTGTATTTAACTTCACTAGAACATCCAGAAAAATTTTTCCATGAACGATTTTAAGACCTCAAAAATATGCACTTATTATAATAATGGAAATCTCAGGTAAAATCGTAATCAATATATTTCGATATATTTATACATCAACCAGGATTCTGGTTTCTGGCTGTGATACTTGATGAAATAACAACATAAACCAAGTAAAGTAACAAAAGGCCGACGAATGTCTCTAAAGTCCATTCACACCTTTTAAATAAACAGTTTCCCCAGGGTTTCGCTCAGTGCTTAGATTTATTATTGTGGTTTTCAGCTTCCAGAACAAATGTTATGTTCTGTGAGGCGGCTCCAGAAATGGTTCTGTAGGCTTGAACGTCTCCATCAAGAACCTCTTTAGAAACGTTCCCAATGTCACACGGTTGTGAGGAACATTTGCACGTCTTCATGAAAAGGTGGAATAAATTTACTCAAATACTGTACTTAAGTACAAATTCAAGGTACTTGTACTTTACTTGAATATTTCTACCCTTCTACATCTCAGAGGAAATATTGAATTTTTGACTTTTGATTAAAGTACTTTTTGCTGATAATACTAAAGTAAGGTTTTAAATGCAGAACTTTTCCTTGTAGTGGAGTATTATCACAGTGTGTAAGCAAAGGATCTGAATACTTCCACCACTGGGGGCATCAACGCTCATATGGCTTATTTTGGAAGACAAACTACACATTTTGTTGTTTTGTTTGGAGGAGACACCGCTCTGCTTCCCATCATCCTCTCTGTTTTCATATATCAGGACACCTCTGCATGTATTATCACTTCCACACACTCTGTGCAGCTCGGTGCTGCAGAGAAACATGAAATCTGGGCAGCAGAGAGGCGACTGTGTGTGTTGTCAGCTGCAGTGTGAACAGAGACTCTCTGTGGATCCACCAGCAGCCTGATCAGCACTCTGAGCTGTGGAGACGCCTGATGCCAAACAGATCAATGATGGTTCCTGTCTGGCCAGGCGGACGCTCCTTCTGGAGAACCAAGTCTTCCATCACAACATATTGAGGGCAACAAACCACCACCCATCGCCCCCCCTCCTCCCCCTCCTCCTCCTCCTCCTCCTCCTCCATCATCCTCCCCCACAGAGAGGCAGAAAAGAGAAAGTAGACTGCAGACAAAGGCTGGCAGAGGAAACGCTGCTGCTCGTCAGAAAAGACAGGATTTCAGTTGTGAATGGAGAAGTTCAGACAGCAGAACGTCCCGTCACAACCGCTTCATCCCCAGAATAAGAAAAGTTTCAGACGACGAACGCTCAACATACATTTCAGGAGAAAATCCAACGCCGTGTTGCGGTTTTCCAGCTGTTCGTCCTGCAGCTGTGGACACTTTAGTTTCACATCAGAGCCGGATGAGAGTAACTAAATACATTTACTCTGTTTACTGTACTGAGGTACATATTCAGCTTCTTCAACTACTTTACTGCACTGCGTGTATCTGACAACTTTGGTTACTTTACAGATTATTAAAACTCAATGTAGTCAATAATAAATGATGTATTATTACAGATGAAATTAGCAGCAGTTTATAAAGTCATTAAACTGAGCTCCACCTTCACCAGCTGCAACATTAAAGTGATCAACACATTCATGATCAATAATTAGACCCAGTAATATCATATATATTATTCTGCACAATAAGTACTTTTACTTTTGGTAGAATATGTGCGTACGTCTGCTTTACACACCTGTATATTAGTCCAAATATTTTTAGATAATTTACGGATCAATCAAGCATCTTTTTATTTATTCAACAGTAAAATGGTTTCTCTGAGCACTTGATTGGTTCAATTATCTATTTGACATGTCAGTAAATAAGCTTGGAAATACTGTGTACACTGAAATACTGAATACTGAAGTTTTTAAGAAATATCAGAAATAGTATAGACACAGTTGTCCTTTAGCTTCGGTCTCTGACGTTTATTATTATTGTTTACTTGATAAAACTAAATAAAATTCTGGTCATAAACTTAAAAAAAGAAAATAGTATACTTTAATAGAGCAGAAAATATAAAAAAAGTATTGCATAGTAGTCTGTATATTGAGGATAAAAAATATATGTTTATATGTAAAAAACATTGGACATATATGAAAGTGACAACATGGTGAAATGTAAGTGGTACCTTTGTACATATAAATAACATATGTGTTTGTGATATTAGTGACAGATAAACTGACTTTTATATCATAACAATAATTAACATATAAAACCATGTATTAGATTGCTTAATGGTATATTAAGAATTTCATATATATGTGAAAATGTATCGACTGAATATATGTTTCTGATATTGATGAGAGACAAATCATATCATAGGGTTGTTTTATTTATTAATTTATTTATTCATTTGTCAGTGTTACTGTATGTAAATATAAAATAACACCAGAGCTTCTCTTTGAAAAAGGAAATTATTTTTTAAAATGGAGTTTGTTGGTTTTATTATTACTTTGTTTAACTATTAACGCAGGAAACAGCAGCCTGAAGCCGGCGTGCTGCTGTCATTAGACTATTAGTCATCATATTAAATAAATAGTAGTTTTATATTATTTACCTTTATTTAAACATCGAGACCTGGGTCTCATTTGTGATGTTGATAATCAAACAATATACAATATTATAAACAATATAAAACCTCATACATCAACACATTTTATACGTTTAACTGATAGATGTATACTAAAGTATATATTGAATATCTCAACGTGAACACATATTATTATTACTGTAACTATGGGAATACATTTAAAAAATGAGGAATTTCAGTTTATTAAACATAATAAACTAAAATATAAAAAGGACACTACTGTTGGCTGTTATTTACAGAATAAATCATGTATTATGCCTGAATATTTTAATGTATTTCGTATTGTGATGCATTTTTAATTCTTTTTTTTCAGTTTTTTGTCTCTGTGGATCAATAGTTTAATTTAATATAATTTAACTGCAATAAAAAGCACTGTTTATCTCACATCATACAGTAAAATATTTAAACATAATTTATGTTTATTTTATAACTTTTTACAGGTTATAAAATACAGAGCGATGCCCCAATATGTGACAGGATTTCTATATTTCTACACATCTGTACCAGTAATATAACTGTAGAATAGAGCACATGTTCTGTACATTATGAACACTGCTATCACACTGTTATAATTAGACTGATTACATTAAAGAATAAACACCAGGAAGTCTACAGGAGGAAAAGTCCACGTGCTTTTGTTTATTTCGTTACCTGCTGTTTCCACTCACTGGAACAAAGTTTATACGTTGTTTTAAAGAGGAAGAGGAAGGAGAAGGGGGATTTTACAGAATAAAATCATAAAATACAGTGTAATTTCTGCCTTTTGCTCGGTGGTTTACCTGCTTTATATTTACTGCATCACGGCCAACATAATATTATTATCTGGTCAGTGATGAATTATCTGCTGCAGATCAACTAACTCAGTTCAGAGGAAACTGATTTTACTTTATTATTTATTTATTATATGTTTGACTGTAGAAAATCAGGCGCTGAAATTAATGACTTTTCAAGCACACTGAAATACGTATATACAGTAGAGTATATATACACACTATGGTATAAATGTCATTTGGGGAGTAAATCAGATTTGTGACTTTTTATGGATTTATTTGCTGATTTTTCCTCATTCCCGTCGTCATTTCCAATTATGCAAACGATTACAAATGTAATTTTGCAGCTCAATTAGCAAAATGTGTGGAAATATGTAATATAACCCTGCAGATATTCACCAATCTGACAGTGAAGTTTTAAAATTCTCGTACAAAATACAAGCACATGTAAAATTCACGTTTACACATTTTAAGGGACATATATGTATATTTACATGATTGTAAGAAAATAATACAACCAAGCCTACGTTTCACATGTTGAAATCTTATATTATTATTACTATAATTATAACCCTGCAGATTTTTACCAGTCTGACAGTGATGAAAACGAAAAACCCCTTACACTAAAAGCACATGTGAAACTCAGGTGAAATATATATATATGATATTTCATATAAAATCTTCAAAATCACACGTGAAATATGCAAATTTATCTAATTTAAAATGTGATTTTACATGTGAAATTGTTGTTTTCACATGTGATGTCTTAACATTTCACATGAGGAATATCTGAAAATGACACATGCACATATCATGTGAATTTATCCCATGCAATGTGTATTTTCACATTACATGGGATAAATTCACACACAATGATATTTAACAGACTTTTCATGAGCTTTGTCACAGTGCTTTTATCAGATAATCCAGTAGGTTTGTTGATGGTTTATTGAACCTAAGAAGCAGATGAATTTTCTTAACTCATACACGAATATTCAGTTTGTCTAAAATAAATCACCAAATTTGGAGGTACGTGGTTTTTAATAGGCAACAACAAGGGTAAGTAATGTAAAAGGGATAAAATAAAACAAATACAACCTTACTACTGATACTTTTTAATTTATTGTAAAGTTTGCAAAGTATTTTGGATTTAAAGACAAAATTCTGAGTAATGATAAGATTTAAATGCTGAAATACTGTAAAATATCCTGTGTGTGTGTGTGTGTGTTTGTGTGTGTGTGTGTGTGTGTGTGTGTGTGTGTGTGTGTGTGTGCTCCACCATATTGGTCACAGGATACACACTGAGCCCTGCTTAGCTAAAAATACACAGTTAAACACACCAGGCCTTGTTTAGCCATACAGTCTGCAAACACAAGGACAACACAGAGACACAGATACAGACCAAACACACAGTGGGCCAGTCTGCAGCAGGAAGAGGCTGCTGCTGCTGCTGCTGCTGCTGCTGCTGCTGCTGCTGACAGATTTCTGTTACACCTCATTATATCTGCTGCTGGTTTCTGTGTCACATCGACCGGCCGCTTTACTGCTGATCCTCCGTCCGACTTTTCTGTTTGAAAACTCTGATGCTAATCTGGTGTTTATTCCTTTGTCAGACTGAGTAAACGTCAGAGCCGATTTCCAATCAGATAAAAATTAAGTTTTATTTTCATTATGGAAACACAAACTGCAGTTTCAGTTAGCCGCTACAGGATGATGGACACATCGGATGATGTGGCTTCATGCAAGCCAGATACTGATATCCTAATGTAATGTAATGTATACTACTGCATATACTGTCTTTTTTCGGAAGTTTTTCTCTTAAATGTATTTTTGTCACTGACGACAAGAAGCAAAAGTTTAGTAAAACTTAGACTTTTCTTATGCTCATGTTTGGGTCGATTATAGCATTTTTAAAAATCCTTTCCCTCCTAAAAAAAGATGTTTTCCTCATCACATATACATTATTTTGATCTAAAACCAAACAGGTTGAATGCATCACAGTAATGACGTAAAGATAAACGGTTGTTCCCCAGAAGAGGTGGCTGTTTGCAGACATTGTTGTCTTCTTTGAGTTGTCTGTAGCATTGTCTTTAGCTTAGTTTGACAATTTAAAAAACTGTTTACTCTGTATTTCGAGAGCTTTCACTCATGTCTCATGATCTGAGACCATGATATATAAACTGGAGGACTTTAACAGTTCCACAGAAACTTTAATTAACATTTAGCTGCTCATTCAACTCAGTGTGTCAAGTGTCAACAAGTTCTGAAATGGGTCTAAAAATGGTAAACAACCATTTTATTTGAAAGTGATAACTAAGGTTACAGTGTAAAACTATAAAACTCTGCTACTAAAGCTTAGACTAACCCTAATCCTTTGACTTGAAGTATTTTTACAGCGTGGTATTAGTACTTTTACTTCAGTAAAGGATCTGAATACTTCCTCCACCGCTGGCTATGTAAAGAGGACCCTGTGCTGAGTGGAGCTGAAACGTCTCTAATAAGATATCTGTGTGCTGTGAAAAGATGAAATGCTGCTGTGAGCAGATAAAAAGGAAGTGCTCGCTGCTGATCCGTCCCTGTTGATGCTCCATTGACGGAGAGCAGCGGAGCGCACCGAGATCAGCGGGCTTTTTAAAACAACAAAACCAAAGATCACACCAGGTTTAAGAAAATATTATTATGTCTTGTAATTGGCAGGACTGAACCGGGGGGGGGGGGGGCTGAAGACAAGGAAGGAAGTAAGGAAAGAGGAAGGACGGGGGGGCAAATTGAAACGACACCACTTTGCACTTTGACAATCGGATTTGGTGAGTTTGTTTAACCCGACAGGCCCTCACCGAGCCGCCTGCTTTTACACACTCATTAAAACGATTATTCACGACCCGTCGAGTGTTTTCTTGCTCGTTCACATGAACCCCCCCCACCCCCACCGGCTACCCCTCCCAAAACCTACCAACACACACAGTCTTACTTTTCAGGGTAAAGTCCTTCTTTCTGGCTGTTGCTTCACATTTATTTACTACGTACTCTTTACTTAACACATTACTTACTGTACAGCGTGTCTGAAGTTCAGTATACAGCCTAATGTGTAAATACTGCGTAGGCTAGTACATATTATATAATAATCTATCCCACGTCCTACAGACTGTTTACTACATACTACCAACGACTTCACCCTGATCTCAAGTGGAAAATGTACAAAACACCAAATTGGCGGAAAATATCTTACTATAAGACGTCCCCTCCCTTTTCCAAGCCCAGGTTTCAGAAGAAAAAAAACTCTACTTAAGGACAAGAAATATTTTGAATAAACCCTTTTAGAAAATCTATTACTTTTATTGTCAAATTACATGTATTGTATCATCCGTCATCATCTGTGAAGTTTCCCCTCTTGAACAGTAAAAGTGAAACATGAAATACTTTCACTAAAGCATAGATCACACATTTCTGCTGCTTGTCAAAACATGTTTTCATGTGCGGCAAACAGACGTTCTTTATCATCTTATATTACATCCTTAAAAAGTCATTCCTTTTTTTGTCTATTTATGAAACATGGAGCACGAACCGGAGCAGTCTATTTTTTCACTTTAAAGTACTTTGAGGGTAAAATCAAAGTTCGCTCTTGACCTTGGAAACAGATGTTCGCAAAACTTTCCCACCTCAAAGTCCATTTTGTCACTGTTCTGGAGCTTTCCATCATATTACATGATCTTCATCAGCAGGTGGAGTTTGCCCAGTGGTTGTGGAGAAGGTTGAGTTGTTATCACGTGACCCAAGTATGAAATTCAGTCACGTGATGACAGGTGGTCATATATGCTGATGAGGGCCATGAGGTGTGAAAATCTACAAGAAAGTGGACTTTGTGACAAGAATCTTTTCCCAAAAACTTAAAGAAATCAAGAATGAACCCTTGAGCTCAGTTCCTCTGTTATTTGATTAGATTCTAAATTTGTAGTAACACTATGCAAAGCACGGAGTGACGTGTTTAATAACATAGTTTTAAAAATTAAATAAAAATAAAGCGCAATATTTTGCTTTGTTACAGAGTCTTAAATTTCGATTACAATCATAACAATCTCGGGGATCACGTTTCGTTCTCTTTGGCAGCGCCTGTGGCGATAAGTGGTAACTGCAGGTGTGTTGTTGAACCTTTTTCACAAATGCAACGTCTTTATCGGTGGGCCGTAGGCTCGATCACCATCGTGCTTCCTCACTCAGCGACAGAGACTTTTAGTTCCAATGAAAATTTTCGAGATTATAACTTTTATTAAAACAAAAACATCGTAGTCTGGAGATTCTTTTTCTCTCCTTTTCCTTCGTATCAGACCGAGAACGTCACACTTAGTTTCGTACAAATACGTGCATGACGATCCGGAGATCCAGTCTCCAGACGCCCACGTGACCCTGCACAACACAGGTCTGAGGTCCAGGTCTGAGGTCCAGGTCTGAACCCCAGGTCTGAGGTCCAGGTCTGAACCCCAGGTCTGAGGTCCAGGTCTGAGGTTCAGGTCTGAACCCCAGGTCTGAGGTCCAGGTCTGAGGTCCAGGTCTGAACCCCAGGTCTGAGGTCCAGGTCTGAGGTCCAGGTCTGAGGTTCAGGTCTGAGGTCCAGGTCTGAGGTCCAGGTCTGAGGTTCAGGTCTGAACCCCAGGTCTGAGGTTCAGGTCTGAACCCCAGGTCTGAGGTCTAGCGCTTTGCTGAAGGACACTTTGAGCCATCACAAAGAAAGTTTATATAAACATGTTATATTTCACAAAGAATTTTAAGTGACCACAGTGAAGGCAGAGCTCCTGCTGTGTGTGTGTGTGTGTGTGTGTGTGTCTGTGTGTGTGTGTGGGTGTGTGTGTGTGTGTATGTGTGTGTGTGCGTCCAGCGGTCAAACTGCTGCAGGAAGCCCGGTCCTCATCTGGACCAATCAAATCCAGATTAGCTGTTTAAAGCAGAAAGAAACACGGAGCGGTCGACATTCCCGATCTTAATCGTGGTTGATCGACACCCGGCCCGACGAGGCTGAAGAAAATAATGGAGACACACACACACACACACACACACACACACACACACAGCATCTCACTATACACTAATCCTAATTATTTTTTGGTATTTATATCCCGCTTTTGGCCCCAAATCAGCTTTCTTTCCACTCTGAGGTCACATGGCAGCAGCGGGTTTAACTGGTTAAACACCAGTGAAACCAGTTCAAATCAAAGAGCTTATGTGTGTCTGTGGGGCAAATATGTTCTCATGACCCAACACCTATGATTCAGAGAAACTTTATTGATCTCTGTGGGGAACACTGAGCCTGTTCCATCACACCAGATCCCATTGGAAATTTGTATTATTTTATTCTAGAATAATGTATTTTCTTCTGTGGACTGTGTGGACCCTGATGGGGAAAATTTAATTTAATATTAGATTTTTTGTTGCTTTTTAGGAACAAAGAGAAGAGTTCTTATAGGATGATTTAGGAACCCGGAAATTGATGAAACTTCATGGATCTATGTGCTGCTAAAATTTAAAATATCAACAGGATTCAGCAAAGAAACAAAATAAAATATAATAAAAGAATAAAAATGATGCTAATTATCATTATCATAGTATTGTTATGTGGTGAGGTTGTTTTGCCAGCTGCTGTTTCTGAGCCTCTGATGTAGTTTTAGAGCACACAGATCTTATCAATTAATGAATGAAATGATCATTAATGGTAAATAACCGCTGGAGTTCGTGGGAACGCTGGGAGCCGAAGCATCAGTGCCGTTGCTATGGTTACCAGCAGTTTAAAACACCACCGGGTTAAAGCAGCGGTTAAATTGTTGACCTGAGTAAATATAGTAAGTTAGTAGCATTGTTTTTTTTTTTTTTTTAGTTTTACACTGTAAAAATATCTGTACCACTAAATTTTCAAATAAAGTCAAAATGTTTGTTTTTCCATTTTAGAACCATTTCAGAACTCTTGTGACTTGAATCCTGTAGCATGAAGAAAGTTACACATTTAAGATCTACGTGTCTTTTTATACATGAAACATTTTATCCTACACTTCCCAGAATGCATCTTGATTTGTATCATTTGTTGTCTGATGTCAGGTGTGAGCAGGCAGCGAGGTGCAGTTTGCTGAATGTTAAACTTGAAATAAAAGCTTTTCTATCCTCAGATTTCACAGCCTAGTTAGAACAATTAAAAGATTTGGGTAAAAATAAAATTATTAATATTTAGGGGGACTTATTTTACTCATATGAGCCTGAATAGAAACACTGAAACTCAAATTTACAGCCAAAAATTTTGAATGCAGGACTTTCATCTGTAACCGAGTATTTCTGCATTGTGTTGGTGCCTTTACTTCAGTAAAATATCTGCGTCCACCTCGGTCGGATTACACCCACAGGGAGCAGCGGGACACCTGGTGGCTTAAAGGGGCCCACAGATCTTCTGTTGCCCCTGGGCCCCGTAGCAGGTAAATCCAGCCCTGCTCCTCATGACAAGTAAACTATTATTGGTGTGTAAAATCTGCACAGTTTCCCTTTAATATCATTATCTGAGTTCTGGTTTGTCTTTTTAAATGTGTTAGGCTTATTTTTAGTTCCAGGTTGTAGTAATAATTCATATTTATTATCATATAATTCATTAAATTATTTAAAATACCAAAACTATTGTTTATTTATTTACTTTTATGACGTCATAGTGTTGCTGTGATGTCATATTATATATTTATATCATTTGCATGTTTCTGTCTCCTTCAGTCAGACTACACGCTGCTGATTAGGTTTGTTACTGATGTTATTTAAAATTAATTTAATTCATTAATTTAATTTGCAGCAGAGTCCTCTGTGCCTTGTTGCGCCCTGGGTTTTGTCTCTCAGGCTGCACAGGCGGCGGAGAGGAAAACCTGCAGGTAGAACTCAGGGCTGAAGTTTATCTTGATATTCTCCTAAAAAAGAAGGTAGAATTTAAATAAGTATTTTCAGTAAACACGCAACAATACGAAATCTATCAGAAGAAGGACTTTAGGTGGTGCATTACTACAGAGGTTAATGTTTATTTGTGATATTTTATCATTGAGGGAAGAAGATTTGACCAATAAATACAAGTAAAAACTGCAAACCTGGCCCTTAGTTAAGGCTGTTTTCTGGTATTTTTATGTATAATATTACAAGAAGCACATTTTCCTGTCAGGTTCAAAGAGAACAAGGCTGCAGGAGTCCAACGAAACTCCGCAATAAAAACCTGCAATCACTGCGCGTCAAACTGTATAATAATAAGGAAATATCAGACGTTACAAACAGGTTTTCTAATGCTTGTAATGGCGCTTTTATTCGTTAAGGGAAGGCAGCTCAGCGGGATCAGTGAGTGACAGAATGAGTCGTTTCATTTCAGCTGTTTATCTGATGATAAAAGGTTCAAAATAAAGCAGAATAAAAGAGAAACGTGTCCACGGAGCCTTTTCTGCGCCCTGCGGCCTTCTTTATTTTGTTCCAGGATAAATTAAAGTCTGATATTTTTTTTTTTATTTCTGTCTTTATGTGAAAGACTCTGAGAGGAGCAGGAACACTGCGCGGCGCTGTGGACGCAGTTTCACGGAGCTTCGGTCGTGCGTAAAAGCGCTCCAAGTTAAAAACAAGATAATACAGAAATAAATAAATAGAGACTGAATTTATATGGAAACCACGTGCTTCATGTTGACGTCACACACCTCTTCCCAAAACTCAGGTGTGACTGATCATCACGTGACCACGTGATGATCAGTCACCAACAAAAAACACGAAAACACACGAGCGTCATTACGGTAAAATACCACACACACACACACACACACACACACACACACACACACACACACTCACTCACAAACACACACACACACACACACACACACACACACACACTCACAAACACACACACACACACAAACACACACACACACTCACAAACACACACACACACACTCACACACACACACACACACACACACACACACACACTCACTCACTCACAAACACACACACACACAAACACACACACACACAAACACACACACACACACACACACAAACACACACACACACACACTCACACACACACACACACACACACACACTCACTCACTCACAAACACACACACTCACAACACACACACTCACAAACACACACACACACACACACTCACAAACACGCACACACACACTCACAAACACACACACACACACACACACACTCACAAACACACACACACACACACACACACACACAGAGGCCTTCCGTTTTTTCTTGAGAACTAATTTGAGGAATTATTGATTCCTCAGAGGATTTTGTGATTATTTTTCTTTTTATAAACGTTAATTATTAAAACAGTTTTTCGACACATGAACCATTAAAAACAAATAAAATAAAATGTGGCTGCACACTGCTGCTGGGCTTCAGGTCTATTCCACCATTTTATATTTTTATTCAGAATTGAATTAGTTTTTTGATTGTTTTAACTTGTGTTTCTTCATTTACATTTTGTATTTTTATTAATTTTTTTATGTTTTTTAATCCTGACTGATGAACCAGAATCGTTCTTTCTCCTCAAATAACAACAAATTCTAGAAAATACTTTGTGATTTCATTTTATTAGATTAGTTGCATCAAATTTGGCTCCACACTGACAAAGTAAAACATTAAATGCTCTTTTGTGTATTCATTAGTGATAAAAACCGAATATAATAAATAGATATATATATTTTAAATCACTATTTCTACTTTTGACATTCTAACTACATTTTGCTTCTCAAGTTGCACTTAGACATGAGGACTTGTACTTGTTTTTAATGGAGTATTTTTAGATTAAAGTATTTCTACTTCTACTGCAGTAAAAGATCTGAATACGTCTTCTACTGCTGAGTATATTTACAGAGTACTGAAGGTCTGTTCAGCCATGAGACAGAAACTGCAGTAATATTATGTTACTGCAGGTTTCCTGGTGTCCAGAGCTGGAGGAAGAAATCAGACCCTTTACTGCAAATACTGTGTTACAGTAAAAGTACTAATACACACTGTAAATACTGTGTCACAGTAAAAGTCCTGCAGTGAAACTGTTCCTCAGTAAAAGTCTGTGAGTATAATCAGTTGCATGTAGTTAAAGTATTTCCACAGTAAAATGTCCCTGTGCCTGTTGTACTATTATATATTCTATCATTAGATTATTATTCCTCATCATTCATGGAAAAGCAGGATTTTACTGTTGGAGCTCATTTTGAACTGTTTTGTATCGGACTGCAGCTGATGATTATTTTCATTCTGGATCCATCTGCTGATTATTTTCTCCATTGATCCATTGATCATTTGCTTTGTAACAATAGTGAAAATAGTGAGAAATGGCGTCACGATGAGCCAGAGCCCAAAGTGACACCTTCACAATGCTTGTTGTGTCCAACCAACAGTCCAAAGCTCAACATTATTAAAACACATTCACATAATTCAAATCATTCAAAGGAAAAGCAGCAAATCTTCACATCTGAGAAGCTGCAGCCAGGAAATGATTTTACAGGAAAAATGAGTCCAACCATCATCACAAGAGTTCAGCTTCATGTTCTGTCAGTTCACTTATTGATTAGGTCATTTAACAAAACCACGTCTGTTCTCTGCTGTCAGTTATATGATTATTATTATTATGTGATTGTAAACTGAATATTTTGGATTGTATGAAGACATCACTTTGGACTAAAATCAACATTTTCTGTTAATCGATTATTCAAACAAATCGTAAACAGATGGATCAATATGTAAATAATCATGAGTAATTATCCGGTTGTCTCGTTAAGACTCGACAGAAGTCCTGAATAATGAATCTCTGCATCATTACTGCTGTTCCAGGAAGTAGTCTGGTCCGGTTTCTGCCCTGAACTGAACCGGACCCACAGAGGCCGACCGGGTTCAGTCAGCTGACCTTTGACCCAGAAGACTTAAACCCCCCCCCCACACACACACACACACAGACACACACAGCCAATCAGTGCAGCCGCCTGAAGCCTCCACATTTGAACCAGTCTGACCCGCAGACAGGGATTACAGACCAGCAACAGCCAGGAAACAGCCAGGACACATGCCAGTAAACAACCAGTAAACAGCCAGGAAACAGCCAGGAAACAACCAGTAAACAACCAGGAATTAGCCAGTAAACAGCCAGGAAACAGCCAGTTAATAACCAGAACACCAACCAGCATACCAGCCAGTAAAATACCAGTAAACCAGCAGTAAACAGCCAGTAAACCAGACCAGTTGCTTCAGACTTCAGTCAAACCTTTTCTCATCACTATCGGCCTCATTTTGATCCATTTTCTGTTAAATTCCAGAGATTTGATATTTGAGCCAAACTGATGTTAGATTTTATTTTTACTGACTGTAAAAACAGAACAGTCTCTGGTTGAGCCCACACAGTCCACTACATGACAAATAAACTGGTTCAAACGTTTTTAAAAAAAACTTCACTCACAAATCTGGTGTTTTTCCACGTGAGGTTTTGCTTCAGGGTTTTTAACACGTGAAACATTTGAAACAGTTTCAGTTTAGCATGTTGGGGATGAAAAAGAGTCTGAGCAGCAAAGGTGGAGATATCCTGACTTTTAGCCCAAAAAACACTGGATCCTATATTTCCCATAATGCACCTGGAGTCTTTTGACACTTTTGACTTTTACACTCGCCGATGCTTATTGTTTGGACTGTTTGAATTTTTAAATTTGGCGCCAAAGTGTTCCAAAATATCTCCACTAAAGCTTCATTTTACACCAGTTTTCTGGTCTCTTGATTATTTACACATTTTAAAAGTCATGTTGTTTGTCGATGATGTTCTCATAAGCTATAATACAGTTCCTAACTCACTAACTAACCCTGTGTTCATAGTTGACAATCTAATTAATATTCAGATCTACTTCGAAAGTAGTTTGAATCAGTAAAATCTTTATGTCCTGATTTTTACACATTTGGACTGTTGTTCTGATTAGACTTTTATTTTGAAGTTCCGCCCAGGAAACAGAAGCCGGGGCTTGTGTGTGTGTTTTGTTTTCTTAAGATTTAGAGTCAGATATGATGTCTTTAAGACAGTAATCATCACTAGCATACATGTATTTCTTTTAAGTTTCAGATTGGTGCCAAAAATTTTCATTTTCAGATAATTTTCTTCTTTTAAAACTGGATTTAGAGAAAAACGGGACAATAAAAGTGAAACCTGCTGCAGTAACAAGACATTTATAATATATTAGTGTGGAAACACTGATGTTGGGTGTACTTGATGACTTGATGATGGGTTTCAAGCAGATTAAAGCAGAACTCACAAATATAACAAATAATGATTCAAATGGACCCGACGCTGGAAGAAATTATGATTTTCCTCCTTAATGTTCTTCTCATGTGTGTAAAAAAGCTTCTGAAACAACATCCAGAGCCACAAATTCACTTCTGAACTCAACTTTAAAGAAATGTTTGGTGCTCAGGAGGTTTCCAGCTGCTGAAGTTACATTTAGGACTTTCAATTTTTGCTTCATGCAACACTAAAATAATATTTTTTTTGTCCAGAAAGGAGAAACCTGAACGATATGAGTCTCACTTTCAGCTTAAATGAGAAGAAATAGCTTCTGGATCGACATTCAGAGAGAAACTCGTCGACCTGAAGCTGCTTCACACCAAACTCCAGAGGAAATCTAACAGATTCAGTTGGTTTTGTGGCTGCAAAACTAAAATCTTTGACTTCATCAGCGACTGCTGAACAAAGATGATGTAATGTTATAAAGACTGTAAATTTATGTGTTAACATTCACCAGCTGCAACATGACAGTGATGAACACATGAATGATCAATAATTAGAATCCGATAATATCGGATATTCGATTCTGCATCACGAGAACTTTTACTGCTGGTGCTTTCAGTGTTTTTGATGCTGATACATTTACCTGTAACAGAGTATTTATAAACTGTAGTATTACTACTTGTACTGAAGTAACAGATCTGAGGACTTCTTCCAAAGAAAGAAAGAAAGAAAGAAAGGATATCTCCACTTCCTCCCCCGTCCTCCCCCCTCCTCCCCCGTGTCCTTCTGTTGCTTCTTTTGTCTTTTGACTGCTGGTCACCCCATTTAACATGGGGCAGATAGCATCAGGCTGACAGATATTGGGTTCCCCGGCAGCTCCATTGTTGGGGGGTGAGGGGGGGTGAGGAGGGGTGAGGGGGGTTCTTGCGTTACAGTGGGACTCGTTTAACTCGCAGCCCTCTTTTAGGAAACGAACAAATTGCTGCTGAAAGTCCGTCTTTGTTGTTTTCGACGGGCTGATCTCAGAGCTGCCCGTAGAAAATCACAGCAGAGACACTGATCTCAGATCAGCTGATGACGGTCCACACTGATCTCAGATCAGCTGATGACACGTCCACGCACTGATCTCAGATCAGCTGATGACACGTCCACGCACTGATCTCAGATCAGCTGATGACACGTCCACGCACTGATCTCAGATCAGCAGATGACGGTCCACACTGATCTCAGATCAGCTGATCAGCTCGAGTCAAACACATTGAATTTATTCAGAGATTTCTGATTCTTTAACTGTGTTTTCAGCTGTAACCTGCAGGTTTTTAAGTTCAGAGGGTTTTTCTTCCTGTCAGACTCCATGAAACTGGATCCAGAACCTCGCCGGACTCTAAAAGGCTGATAAATATATTTAAGACGTAACTACCAACAACATGGAATTATTATTTTTTCATTTCCTAATTTGGAGCTAAAGAATGTGAAGTGTTCAGGGTTTTCTTCTTGTTTGAGCTCCTGAAGCTGGAGCTGATTCTGCTATTTTTACTTTTTCATTTTTTGAATCAAATATTGAATTCCTCAGTTTCATCTTGTTAGTATGAAAACGCCTCTGAGCAGGTCTGAAGGCTGATTTAACAATAAACAGTGAAAAACTCTCGGCTGAAGTCCTCTTTGATAAAACCCCAAAACCAAAACAGATATTTTTAAGACAATTTTCTGATTTTCTTTCTTTTTCCAATTTGGAGCCAAAAAATCAAATACAGTCAGTTAATGACGTCACACAGCAGTTTTCTAATTTGGCGCCAAATATGTTAAAATTATTTAAGTAAATCGTTTTGTTCCACTGAGGTCCTTGAAACAGACTTCAGAGCTTCGAGGGAACCAGAACCAAGATTTTAGGATCCACAAACTTGTTCGGAACAGATTTAGTTTTTTTAAAAACATCAGCTGCTTTCTTATTGTTGAATTTTGGGTCGAAACATTGAAATCTTCAGTATTTTCTGCAGAGATTCTGTTTGTTTAGACTGATATCAGCAGAGCCCTGGAAAACCCTTGAAAACCCTGGAGAGGACAGATGTGGTGCAGATGAGATCTTTAAAGGATTAAATACAGATGTTTTAAAGTCAGCAGCCCCTGACATCATTCTGTCTGTAAAGTACTACCAAAATATTCTGAATATTTGAGTTTTCTCTGGGCACTAAACATCTCCATGGAAACCTCAGTATTTCTTCTTCTGAAACAACATCTGCACCTTAAAAACCTGCCAGGACACAATCAAACGTTTTCCAGCCAAACTCCAGCCTGAACCAGCACCACAACCAGGAGCATCATGGGAAACGGAGCCTCACAAACCTCCATCACACCCGAAGACACACAAACATCAGGTAAGAAAACGCTGTGAGGAAGACCCGGGTCCACGTGGCTTCAGACCGGATGAACCGGACAAATAAAAGCAGGAGCTTCATCATCACATCATTAAGAAAATATAAGTTCTGTTCACCAGGAGAAGAGTCTGACCTTTGACCTCGGACACCCGCAAACTGCGGCTCTTTAGACCCGCAACATTTATTAGAAAGAAATAAATAAAAGAGGAACAGATCGGGATGAAAGGCTCTTATTTTGTATTTTAAAAAAATAAAATATAAAACCTTCATCGGTTTTATTTTATTCTGGCAGGAAACATTAAAGCTCTCAGAGAAACTAAACTGTGCCGCAGGATGCAGGTTTGACCTTTGACCTGCACACAGAGAATCATCCAGAGGAGAATCTAATTCATGATTTACTGAATCCAGCGCAAATAAAACAGGTTTTACCAGATAAATGACATCAGAATCTTCTCAAATGAGCCAAACGGCAGGAAGATGAACTGTAGACTGAAGCAGGAACCGGCGGGACTGCAGGTCCAGCAGGACTTCAGGTCCCTGCAGGACTTCAGGTCCCAGCAGGACTTCAGGTCCCTGCAGGTCCTGTCCCCCACAAAGAGCCGCGCGAGGCCGGAACATGTGCAGGTGACACGCGCACACCTGAGCACTGACACAGCCTCGTGACTTTTCTTTAAGAGAAATCTGCGGTTTAAATTTCACCTGAAAAACCAGAAACACCCTCACCAGAGGCTTTTAATCTGAAAAATATTTTTTATATAAAAACAACTGAGTCAGAATCTGAAGAGAAACAAGAAGCGTCACAGCTTAGATTTGCGGTTTGAAATCAACCAAATTAAGTTTGAATAAAGAAACAAAAAAACACAAATCTGCAGCAGAAAGAAAAACAGCAAATCTGAGAAATCTGCAGCAGAAATCTGAAGGAGACGAAGAGCAGGAAGCGTCTGAGACACGAGGGAAGCAGCGGAGAATAACTCTCACTGTTTCATCTGTGAAACAAACCTCAGCAGCTGAACACACTTTAACACTGACACAGTCAGCAAATAAACCCGACACACACAAAACCTGCAAGTTCAGAGCAGACAATCAGACATCCAGCGGCAGCAAAAAACACAGGACGTGTCCTTTAAACACGAAGACTAAAGACAAACTGCAGCTCTGAAAAGAAAGAAAATCTGCACGTTTGAAGAATAAATTTCAACTGTTGGCAGCACAGTTTGATCTGTAAATAACGAGCCAACACACACACACACACACACACACACACGCACACACACACACACACCGACGAGAAATCAGGAAAAGCTGCAAGTTGAAGTGTAAATTTCAGCTCAGTTCGAGTCAGTCCGGACTGAAAGAAGCGACTCGGGCCGCAGCAGCGTCTCATGTGATGTGAAAGCGGAACATCTCGCGGTGTTCTGGATGATTTGTGCACAGAGACGCGCGGTGGAGCCGCCGGCGAGCCCCGGAGGCCGCAGCCCGCAGCCGGCAGCAGCGCCTCAGGTTTCACTGCTCAAAAGCAGAAAAAGGTCCCACAGTCAGTCCGTCAGGCTCCAGCGGCCCGAACCCGACCTCTGGTTGCATCATTTGACACAGTTTTTCCACCCAGACGCGCGTAAATCTTTATGCGTAAAAGCTTTACGCACACGCGCGCTGCGGTGTGCGTAAACAAGAACAACCGAAACCCCCGAAACACAAACACAGGACACTCCTGTGGAATATTTCAGAGAGGAACTCAAAGCTCTGTTGATGTTTTGTGGTTGGAATTAAAACCACGGCTTTCAGATGCATCTCTGGTGGATTCTAATTTATATTTCTCTCCTTCAAAACAATGAAAAGATTTAAAATACATTTGGAAAGCTGCATAGTGACGAACTGCATTAACAAAACCCTAAATTCAAGCCAAAATCAAAGAAAAAGAGAAATTTTTTATCTGAAATCTACAAATATTTTTTAGAAAGATTGAAAATATAAGAACTAAATTAATTGTTTGTTGCGTTCAGGTACCTGGTGATAAAAACAGTGACAACACGGACGGAAGGAGTAAAAAAGACAAAAGGATTTGCGTTAGTTATGAATGTAACCTATTCTTTTATTTTTATTTTTTTTATGATTAAAACATTTTTTTCTCTTTTTTTAACTTCTGTAAGCGACAAACACGGGAATAAGAATAAGACCACAATAGTATCACAACCATGAAAAATTGTTTTTAGAGACGACAATTAAAGGACAATCATTCCAAGTAGTATTAGATAATGAGGCATTTTTTCTTCTGTCAAACAAACGGGTTTTTACATTGTTCTTCCTCTTGGAAAAAAGAAGCAAAACCCCAAATTCAAATTACAAATAGACATTTTTTCTCTCTCTTTTACTAATTATACAAAAAAATAAAAGAAGAAGAAGAAGCGTGAACGTCCGTTTTTATCGGCGTCACGTTTACAGTCAAAGAAAGCACATCACAGGCTGCACGGCGGAAAATATCCATTCAACAAACGAGACATTATCGCTCCAAATTCAGCCTCAAAATCTGAATTTTCCTGCAGAAACAGGAGTTCAATTTACGCTGTTCTCCAACGCACTTTAACATTAGATCTAAAAACGAGGCGATTTAAGGCGAAAAGCCTCCAGCTGCAGAGCAAACATTCGTTGAGAAGATTTGAAATCGGCGCCGCCAAACTCCACTCAAATTTCTGCTAATTTATGAAAACAAAAAGGTTCCAAAAACTGCAATAAAAATCTCGTTTAAATGGACATTTTCTGCAGTGAAGGAGGCATCATTCACCCCTTTATCCATCCACTCACTCATTCATTCACTCATTCACTCCTACAACATCAGGCCTCTGTCAATACTGACTCTAAATTTCCTAAAAACCGATTCTTTGGTCTATAAAAAGTACATTAACAGTTTTTAAACTGGGAGATGAATGAATGAAGAAACAGCCTCAGGACTTTGACGGCGGGAACCAGAGTCGCTTTAAAAAAAAAAAACACATTCTACTGTAGAAAAAAAAAAAAGAAAAAATTAGACTAGTGTTTAAATTTTGTAAAATAAAATCATCCTCCGCCGCTTCTTTCTAACCGCATGGTACCTGATAATACTGCAAACATGCGGGCCAACCGGCTAGTAGAGATATCATTATTATTATTATTATTATCATTATTATTATTATTATTACCTTTTTTTAAATCTCAAAATTAGACAAAATTATTTTAAATACACATTCTATAAAAAGTAATGCCTCCTCCAACAACAACACAACAGAAGAAATCGGCCTACAGCTCTCATCATTCTCTTTAGCTCAGATCACATTGCACGTCGCTGACTGACAGAACTATACAGAGACAAACCCCGGACACTTATAGGAACAGACATTATGTACACAGAAAGTAAAACTGCAGGAGAAGATGGAGCAGAAGAAGAAGAAGAAGAAGAAGAAGAAGAAGAAGAAGAAGCGATAATAATAATAATAATAATAAAAAATACCTGGAAACTTGAGCGCTGCTTTCTGTCAGTTTCTCTGCTGCTCTTTTTTGTTTTGCAGTTTAAGTCTCTCCTCTTTTTTCTATAGTAGGTAGTTTAGAATAATTTTGTATTTTTTTTTACAGTGTTAATGTTCAGTGTAAAATGTTCAACTTACAGTTCCAGTCATTTTAAGATTTTCACTCCTTCGGGGGGGTGGGGGGGTGGATGGATGGAGGTGAGGTACGGTGGAGGGGTGAGGCTGGGGGTGAGGGTCTGGGGTGTTAGTGTATAAGCGGATTGGAGGTCGACCCCTGGTTTTGATGCGTAAAATAGTCAGACAAACCCCCGGAAAGTCCCGAGGAGAAGGCCGGCAGAGAGCCGGACAGGGCCGGCCTCAGAGAGTCACAGGGCAGCGAGGAGGAGGACGGAGCCTGCGGGGAATTGGAGGCCGAAGCCCGGGCGGCCTGCAAGGAGCCGCCGCTGCCGGTCTGCGTGGTCATGGACGGGTGCGGGACGTGGGGGAAAAAGTAGCTGGTCTGCCCGGCCAGCAGGTTGACCGAGCACGGGTTCAGGGAGTAGGTGGCCCCGGAGCAAGGCACGGAGAGGCCGCAGGGCACCGCCGAGGCCGCCAGGGCCGCCGCCGTCAGGTGGTGCGTCGCGTAGGGCAGGTCCCCGCCGACCAGCCGGTCCATGCTGAGCCCGTTGGAGGACGGGAACGACGAGTGGTTGTTGCCCATGTTCTGGGTGAGCATGGTGCTGTAGGACATGGGGTGAGCCGGGTAGCCCGACGAGGTCCCGTTGTAGCCCAGGGCGCCGCTGGCCCGCGGGTGGTGCAGGGACAGGAAGGGGGACATGGGCCAGTACAAGGAGCCCGCCCGGTCCATGAAGGTGAGCCCGGAAGTCAGCCGGGCGCCCCGCTTGAAGGCCAGCTTGGCCCGGGACGTGGTGGACCGCCGCCGGAGCTTCCCGGTGGTGCCGCCGATGAAGACGTCGTCGCTGCTCGGGTCCAGCATCCAGTAGTTCCCCTTGCCCGGGTCGTCGTAGTGCCGCGGCACCTTGACGAAGCATTTATTGAGGCTGAGGTTGTGCCGGATGGAGTTCTGCCAGCCCTGCTTGTTCTCCCGGTAGTACGGGAAGTTTTTCATGATGAACTCGTAGATGCCGTTGAGCGTGAGCCGCTTCTCCGGACTCTGCCGGATCGCCATCATGATCAGCGCGTTGTAACTGAAAGGGGGTTTTTCGTACTTGCCGCTCTTCTTCTCTCCGTCCTTCCCTCCGGCGCCGCCGTCCCCGTCTTTCCCGTCCTTCTTCTCCTCCTGCTTCTCCTTGTCGTCCGGGCAGCTCTCCTGGCTCGAGGAGTCACTTTTAGGGTCCGCTTTGCCGTCCTGCTGCGCGGCCGGGAGAGGAGCTTTCTGCTCGGCGTCGTCCGCGCCGCCGGGCCGGTGGTGGTGGTTCTGGTGGTGGTGGTTCTGGTGGTGATGCTGGTTCTGGTGGTTGTTGTTGTCGCTTTGCACGGCCTCGGGCACCAAACTGTTTATACTGAACGATGATTTAGGAATCATTTTCACCTCTTTGCGCTCTCCCATATCCAACATCACCGGGCAATGAGGGGGGAAAATGGCAACGAGCAAAAGCGACGAACACAGCTGGGTTTCAATCTGTCCTGTCTCTGCCTGCGAACCAGGACGGGAAGGAAGGAAGGGGGAACGATAGGAAGAAAGAAAGTATAGCCCAACAAACTATTTCATGTTCGGTTTGGGGAGAAAAAAGGAAACACACACACACACAACACACATGTACACACACATCGATAGGAGACAGATAGCTGCAATTAATTAGGGAGCCACAGCCACTAAAGCAAGTAAAAAAACATTGGTTGGACCTTTCCAGTCCTCAGCCAACCAGGGGAACATTAGTATTAAATATTAAGGCGTCCTCTGCGCTTTCAGCCAATCATGACGCACAGGGAAACACACACATCCACCAATGCCGCGCACGCTGCAAGAAATACAGACCCGACGAGTCTTTTCAGGTCTTATTGAGCTTTAACAAATCGTTATTTCATCAACATGAACCTAAAATCTGACAGATTGGATTTTATTTTTTATCGTTTCCAAAGCGGATCGATTGTTTGGGGAGTTTTGTTGATTTTTTAATTTATTTTAATTTGATTTGTTTTGCATTTTTATGTTAAAAACGAGTGGCTCCATCTCTTATTTTAATCTCGTTTAAAAACACAAATACCTGATTTGTAAAATAAATTCAACTTTATTTGAAAATGTCTCATTTTCTAACTTGATTCTTTATTTTTCGGATCTTTTCTGCACAGAAATCAGACTCAGAGCGGCTCACTGGCCTGCACGGACACTTTTTGCAGCGCAGAAAACACACTCACCCCTATCAACACTCGTCTGCCTTCCCCTCACCCCTCCCCTCTCTCATTCTCTCCCCCACCTAAACTAAAACCGTGGCTGGAAAACACACACCGTGCATGCGTACACCCAAATCCCCGCCGCTCCTCATATTTACACTCAAATATTTTCCCCTTCCGCGTGTTCAAAACTGTTTACACCCAGACTCGGAGGGAAAATAAACAGAGGAGAGGGGATCCGGAGGGCACGCGGACACGGTCAGGACACGCGGAGGTGATTTGTGTGTCAGGTCGCAGCAGACTGTACGGCACAGAGAGGCTGCGGGCTGTTTCTCCAAAGCCGATTCTCCGTGCGTAAAAGGCGCGTAAAATGTGCGCCGGCGAGGCGTAAACACGGTGTCATGTCAGTCTGCTGCTTCCAGGAAGGTTCGCAGTTAGTTTCCTCCCGGCGGCTTCGTGTTGGAGGAGAATCTGACCAGAACTGGAGGCAGAAACACATTCAGTCAATGAATAAAAGACGGAAGCAGCGCAGAGCTGGAGGCCGCCGCAGGAGACGCGCGCACAGTTTAAAACTCAAATTTAACGGCAAAATATATCTTCAGCCTTTTTATATTATTTCTGATATTTGAGAAACCATTAAATGGTATTTATTGCATTTAAAGGGCGACTCCAACATATTTCAAACAGGGTGTATTTATTATTCTCGCCCCACACATCTTTATTTAGTCAAATAATACACAACTGTGGCTGCTGGTACTATTGATACTTCCACAACAACCAATACAGTAGAACTGCACACACACTCCTTCATCTGCTGCTGCTGTATGAAGATGATGATTTATATTTAAATTTGACTTATTTGAGACCAAGTCTGGTTCTTGGAAGTGAAACTAAATTTTCTTGACACATTTACACTCAAAAATATTTTAATCTGAAGAATTCCAATAACGAAAGAAACTCACAGACCGTTTTATCAAGTGGATGAAAGAATATTTCTAAAATCTACCACTAAACTACCTGTTAGTACTACCTCACTATTACTACCAACCTAGTACTATCACTAGTACTACCACATACACGCAGCCATGTGTCCCTCCAACATTATCTTCACCGTCACAGTCATGAATGATCTTTTCATGATGTATAAAGACGCTATTATTAGTATTAATTATTTTACCACGTGACCACGAGGACTGTAAACATGTGACCATAAATAATAAACGCACGAGACTCTGATGTTTCTCTGAACTACAACATGTGTGTACTTTTACTGCAAACATACAGCACTGCAATACTATTATTACTAAGGTCAGTACTACTGGTTAATATTACTGATGTAACTAGTAGCGTCTCACTATGAAGAGAAAACATGAAGCAGATTATCAAGCTGTGATGTCTTGATTCAGTCATTCCACCTTAAACGGTTTAACACATGAAGGCGAATCTGTGCACAACAGTTGATTCAACAGCGCAGAGCAACATGAACTCTCCACGAGGACAGAAACACTCAATAACAACATGTCGCTGATGAACTCTGAGTGTCTGCTTCTCCTGCAGAGTTCATGTAACGCTGCTCAAATGTTCCTGTGACTCCTGAATCCTCACTTATCTCAAATCATTTGGAAATTTTCCAACTACCACAGAAAAACTCCAAGTTTTCCATCCAAAGTGGAGTTTTTGTGCGTAAATGTAACTCAGAAAATCCCTCAATCCAGACCTCCTCAGAGCCTAAAGATGTTTTCAGCTCCAGAGGAAACGAGTCTCTGCTGAAACTTTCTCCCCGGAGCAGCAGCTGCGGCTCGGACACGCGGAGCCGCTTTTACGCACCGAAACGCTGAAGCGTCACTGAGCCACAAATGTGAGATTAGTTTCTCACCGCAGGCTGAGAGGAGGAAGACAGAGTCTGTCACATGCTGGCGTCGGTTAAACCAGATTCTGTCCATCAGTGAAATATCAGCACAGTGTTTGTACATCCAAACAAGGGATCTGATTTCATACTGGAGGTTTGGAGTCTCAGTGAAGCCACACGGAGCTGCAGGTCTGCGGACAGACGGCAGCAGCTCACCTCGGCTGGAGCTCCATGTTGTTGGTTTGAATCTGTCTCCGTCTGGATTAATGGGAATATTTATTTGGTCCTAATGGTTCATTCCCGTTTTATTTGTGGTGGTAAAACGCCCCATAAAAGATTTATTCACACACATTTTTATTATTCTAGCATTTTCACATGAACGACATGTTGCCATGGAGATATGATCTTTAGTCTGACTTTAATTTAAAAAAAGATTTTGGGGGGGGAAGTAAAAAAAAAATAAAATAAAAAAAGCAATAATCGAGCGGTGCGTTGATGTTTCGGTACAAAATAAAAATAAAATAAATGATTATAGTTTATGATAAGTGTGACTACTGAGAACAACAAGAATAAATCATATTAATGATGAACCAAACAAACTGGCTCTTCCGGAGCTTTCAGTCACATGAAGTGGCCTTCAGGGAGTCTGATCAGGTTTTCCTCTTCTGTCAAACTGTAGTTTCCAAGAATGAACCTTCAACCTTACTGCTACTAATACTACTACAAATACTAATAAATACTACTGCTAATACTAATACTACTACAAATACTACTGCTAATACTAATACTACTACTAATACAAATACTACTACAAATACTAATAAATACTACTGCTAATACTAATACTACTACTATTGCTAATACTACTACTACTAATAATAATTACAATAATAATAATAATAATAATAATAATAATAGGATTGAAGGCTTCGCTATAAACGCGTCCTGAAAATGGATTGAATTTGGATCGGATGCGTTTCTGTGGTCATGCTTTTATTTTGACGGGAGAGTGAAGTGATGTTTGTTTGTCAGATTGTCGGTGACTCCGTGAACTCAGCACGCCGCCTGTTTGTTGGTGTGCTGTTAGTTTGGACCGTTCACCGGATCTGCTTATAGACCTTTTCTGCAGCGGGTACGTGTGGCTGCGCGCGTGTGCGTGTGCGTGCGCGCGCGTTGAGGTCTGCAGCATCCAAACAGGACTGGGGGGGGGGGGGGGCAGAGAAAAGACATCCACCCAGCCTCAGAAAGAGAAAAACCCTGAAACATCAGAGAGAAGCAGAGAAAAGTGGCTCCTGTAGATGTCTGAAAAAGGAAAATATGGATATAAAGAAGTAAAGGTTTAAAAAAAATGACATTTTTCACCAAAAACTGGGCTTCACATCAAACCAGACTGCATTCATTCTCTCCAGAGGTGTAGAGAGCTCAGACAGAGAGAGTCTGACTTTCTCATCTCTTCTGTTGATCAACTCACAACTGGGGGTTCAAATCAGCCCAAACCAGACTCTGTTCATTTTCCTCTGAATTTTAAGACATTAAACACTGAAATCTGCCTGAAGCCCGAGGCAGGGTTGAGCCGGGGTTGACTCCTCTCGCCTATTTTGTTGGTGAACTAACTGGGACTTCAAACCAAACCAGACTCAGTTCATTTGCTTATGAATTTTAGAACACAATTTAAACATTTGAACTTTGAACAAGTTATGAAATAAACTTTCTTATCAAAGTAATAAACAAATTCACCAGCTGCTTTTATTTAAAAGCTGTCCAACATGAGCCACTGTTATCTGAATCCATCAAGGTGACTCATTTAATCCAGCCTGGAAGAAGATTTAAACATTTTTATTTAATATAATAATACAGAAAATATACATTTCCTGCTCTGCAATCTTGAGTTAGAGGTACGCCAATTTACACTTTGTGTAACATTGATCTATTGACTGTCAAAAATAATGAAAAAGGCAATTATCACTGAAAACTTTCTTCTTTCATTACATGTAATATATCTGTGTTTGGGTGAAACAGAAAGAAGATTTTTAAATCTAATCAGAGCTGCAGAGAGAAAGAAACATGACGGTGACCTCTGACCTCCATCGTAATTAACATCTCAAACATCAGATTAATTCTGTTTTCAAGGATTTTATTCCAACATCTGTTTTTCTTTTAAGACCCATCATTCATCCCGTCACTTCTACACCGACTGGTGATAATTTTAGCCTCCATGTTTAATCAACGTGAAAAATTTTGAGATGGGCTCGTCCACAGAATCCGAGTGTTTAAAGTCTGTGATTGAAATGCTTGATCCAGATGTGAAACACGCTGTTCGGTTTCTGAAGAACAGCTGCTGCTCTTCGTCCCTCAGACAAACACACAAAGAGGTTTTAGAAAGTCAGAAATCAGGAAGGAAAGACGGCGAAGAACCGACAAAGAATCAAGGGGATCCAGAGCTTCTTTAGCGGCTCCTCAAGAGCTTAAGGGGGTTTGTTAGGGGGTTCTATGACTCAAATCTTAAGTTCTTAATGGGTTCCTGAGGTTCTTAATGGGGTTCGTAGTCAGATCCACAGGTTTTAAGGACATTCTTAGGTATTTGGGGGGCTGTGGGTTCTCTAGGGGTTTCAGCAGCCCTTTGGGGTTTTTAAGGCGGTTCCACTGGGTCTTAACAAGTTCTAAAAGGGTTTCAGGGGCTTCTTGAGGAGTTCTTACTGCTGTGAAAGAGTTCATTGGAGGTTCCCCTGGTGGGTTGTAACGGGGTTCAGGAGTTCGTGAAGGTGTTCCAGCGTTTTCTTAAGTTGGATCTCTGACTTCTTCATGGGGTCTGGTAAGAGGTTCCTGTGGTCCATAAAGGGGTTCCAGCACCCCTGAAGGCATCTGTCGGGTCTTTAAGTGGGTTCCCCTGGTTTTTCAAACAGTATTTATGAAAGGGTACTGGGAAGGTTTCTTATAAAAGTTTTTAAGGATGTTTCAGGACTTCAAGGTTTTCAGTGATTCTTAAGGGTTTTATCGGTTCTTGAGGGAGACTTTGGGATTCTGTTTTTTTTTTAAGGGTTTCTTAGAGAACGTTGAATTAATGTTGTTGTGTTTTGGAACAAGAGAGTCTTGTTCTTCCAGTTTAATCTTCACCTGTGACCTTCGACCCCTGTTCTGTCTCAGGAGAAGAGGGAAGTGACCTGGAACAGGAGAACCAAAATAAAACTTCAGTGGTCCCTGAGAACAGCGAGTGAAGGGACGGAGCTGACGGAGGTTAGAGGATGGAGGGATGGAGGTTAGAGGATGGAGGTTAGAGGATGGAGGGATGGAGGTTAGAGGATGGAGGGATGGAGGTTAGAGGATGGAGGGATGGAGGTTAGAGGATGGAGGTTAGAGGATGGAGGTTAGAGGATGGAGGGATGGAGGTTAGAGGATGGAGGGATGGAGGTTAGAGGATGGAGGTTAGAGGATGGAGGGATGGAGGTTAGAGGATGGAGGGATGGAGGTTAGAGGATGGAGGGATGGAGCTGACGTAGGTCAGAGGTGGAGCTGATGATTGAACACGTCACTGAGGGATTCCTCAACATGTCAACAGTTGTAAACTCAGTTTAATTATTTTTGGCTTTGAGGGAAAGTTGTGAGCAAATAAAAGAGAGAAGAAGAAGAGGCTGCGAGGAGGACTGAGGGCGCCCCCCAGCAGCGTGAACCGGAGCTACACCCTCACCTACATCAGCTACACCCTGGTGTCCTTTATCCTCGGCTTCTTCTTTACAAACTGTGATTTGAAACTCAAGTTCTCGACGGAGGAAAAGGACAAAGAAGAGTTCAGATGTAGTTTAATGTAATAAACTTTAATAAAATTTATCTGAGCGAGAAACATTAAAACTGTAAAACTGCTTCTGTTTAAATGAAGTCCTGATAATCTTCCTCCTCGAGTGTCTGTGTGGAAGCTGCTCATTGTTTCCTTCATTCCAACTTTATTAGTTAATGATCATAATTAATAAATCTCTGTATTTTTTTCCTTTATTATATAAAAACTTCATATTATTTCAATATTCACTGTAATAATCACTGTATTCCTGTTCTTTATCACGATGGTGAGTTAAAGTTTATTAAAAGTTAAATTATGTCTGATCAGAAACAAATAACAAAGACATTAATTTCCAGAGTTTTAATGTTGTTTTCACAGTTGAAGGCGTCAATAACTGGAACTAAAAATGCAATGAAATATTAAGAAACTAGAAAAACTCACCTTATATCAACTGTTCTGTTCTAATATCATAATTATAATATTATATGTATTATACTTATTATTATTATATTATTTGTTCATTCTGGTTTAATTTAACTTGTTTTGTTGCTTGAAAACATTCACATTTAACTTTATTATCAGCATTTAGAAACACACGATCTGTAATTCAGCTGTGACTGTTGAACATGAATCAGCTTTGTGTCCTGATGGAACAAGAAACATCTTTTATTCTGAAGATTTCATTTGTAAAACGCTTTTGTTTTAATCAATTTAAGGAGGAAAAACACACAATAACATTTGTCCAAGTGCAGATTTAGAAATACAAAATACAGAAACACAAACAAAAAACAGCCGAAGCTTCAGTCTGCAGAAATAATCTGATTTTAAAGATAAAACTTTTCTTTTTGACTCTTCAAAGAAGCTTCATCTGTCTGGGGACGTGTTGGTCCTTTAGACCGGTTTTAAACCGGTTTTAAACCGGTTTTAAAGGTGGTATTAAGCTGGTTTTAAGCTGGTTTGCTGTGCAGCAGAACTCAGACAGGTTTGATCTCCTGCTGGTCTCTTTTTTCTGTCTGTGAGCTGAATGTTGAATCAGACGGAGGCCCGGAGGGACAAAAATGTGTCCGACACAACAACAGAATGAGCAGGTCAGTAAATCTGATGCTTATTTATACAGAAACCTTCATGACGCCCAACTGAAGAGTGGAGGTCTCTTTATTAAAGTTTAATAAAGAACATGAATGCAGCTTAAACACAGTCAGAAGTTATTTAAGGAAAATTAAAACTTTATTTCAGTCTTTTTAAGACTCAAACATTTCTGCTTTCTGACTGAACTCACATTTAACTCACAGAGGAACGAAACGTTTACGGCCTTTAAAATAAAGACTCCTGCTCCCTGACTGTGCTGTGATATTTATATTACTACATATTACTTATACATGATATTTGAGTATTTCTAATTACTTATTTGAGTATTCTGGGTTTAAAACTAGTTTTCTTTCTTTCCAAACACTTACAGTCCTCTATGTGTATGAAAATAATGTTTATTTTTTTGGGATCATTTTAAATTAGAATAATAAAAAGAATAAAATACATAATAACTATTATAATATTACGGTAATGAAGCTCAGTCTGCTCCACATGAACCTGCTCAGATTTTCTGAACTTTTGCAGTTTTTGTTCAAATTAAAATCTCTTTAATATTTCTTGTTGGGATTAGTTTCTCCTGTGGATATTTTGGGTTTATTTCAATGTGTTGAGGGGAGTTTTGTCTTTTAAAAAGCATTGATGCTGAATCTGTGAGCGGTATCAGTGAATGTGTAAAGCAGATGAACAAACATGAAGAGCCTCAGATTGTGAAATAAGAAGCAGAGAGAAGCTCAGTCAGAATCACAACGAGCAGGAAATCATTAGCGGTGTCGGCGCCGCGGGGTTAATGGTTCAATCAATGTCAAGCGCTGAAAATAAACTTCTGAACCGGACAATCTGCCGGCTGGAGCCGCAAATCAAACTGAGAGGCCGCAGGATCCGAGCAGGGGGCGCATTACTGCACCGACAGCGACCCCGAGCGGCCGGCAGGAGAACTACACACAGTTACTACAGGCCTTCACTCACTACTACTACTACTACTACTACTACTACTACACACTGTAAACACTGTGTTACAGTAAAAGTACTGATACACACTGTAAACACTGTGTTACAGTAAAAGTACTGATACACACTGTAAACACTGTGTTACAGTAAAAGTACTAATACACACTGTAAATACTGTGTGACAGAGAAAGTCCTGCAGTGAAACTGTTCCTCAGTAAAAGTCTGTGAGTATAATCAGTAACATGTAGTTAAAGTGTTTCCACAGTAAAATGTCCCTGTGCCTGTTGTACTATTATATATTCTATCATTAGATTATTATTCCTCATCATTCATGGAAAAGCAGGATTTTACTGTTTTGTATCGGACTGCAGCTGATGATTATTTTCACTCTGGATCCATCTGCTGATTATTTTCCCCATTAATCCATTGATCGTTTGCTTTGTAACAATAGTGAAAATAGTGAGAAAAGTCTTCATGTTTTTTGTGTAATTTGTAAGTAAAAAGAAGAATATTTATTACCTAAATATATTATTAATGTTTACACTGACGTTTGTGGTACAAGTTCAAACAGCTATGGTAAACAAAGAGGGACAAACTTGACTCTGTCACCAGCTACATTGGTTAAAAATCAAGTTTTAAGGTTGTAATGGTTCCACTTTGATCTCCGGCAGTTAGTTTGGTGACAGAAACCAAGGAAGGTGTTGGTACACACACACACACACACACACACACACACACACACACACATCTATCTATATCTATATCTATATCTATATAAATAAATATATATAAAAATATATATAAATAATATATATATCTCTATCTCTCAACGTATACTCACGGTAGCCCCGGCGGCTGACCTTTGACCTCAGCGTCCCTCACAGGGAAAGGAAAAGTGTGGACAGTTACACACTGGATCAATGAATCAATAACTGGATGGTGTTTGCACATGTTGCCACATGCACAGATCTCCTCTGAGAGGAAGAAAAAGAAGCAGGAAGTCGGCGATGAAATGTGGAAATATTTAATTAATACATTCAGTGAAATTCAATCAAATTAATGAGTTTGGTTCATGTATGAAATTCTGTAGTTTTAACAATATTTTCCATAATCTACGACATTGTAAATGCAGAGCAGAAGTCTTCCAGTAATCAACAAAATGAATGAGATTATATGAAGTTTGAGTTTAAAAGGCTGAAGATAAATAACATTGTCCTGATGTGGTGAATGATGCAGTGACGTCACATGTTTATGATTCAGCCTGAATGACTCTCACTCACACACTTCAATTGACTTTAATTTCCCAAACTGAATAAGTGTCTGAACTCCTGATTTCTCTCCAAAGTCTTAATCGGACTCATTATTTTTAATGATTGACTTATTGATCTGATTGAATGGAGGAGAGGATGAGTCTGAAGATGTTTGGATTTGTTGCTCATTAATAAATAAAGAGTTTATTTCCAAAAACACGGAATCATTAACCAAAGTTCATCTTTTAAGATCCCTGAAACGTGGAGCCTCGTCTTCACGCCGTACAATGTCTCCACAAACCTTTTCTGCTCCTAAATGTCACAAATTCTTTTTAATTGATTTGCTGTCGATCATTTTCATAGAGCAAACATCACAACTCTTCAGATTAAGTCACTTCACACAGTTTGAGATCAGTGAAGACGCCGACATCCGTCTGTCGCTTCATAAACAAAGATTTCACAAAGACGCGATGACCGACTCGATCAAACCGACAGAATCCAGACACGTGTCTAAACTCACTGTTGCTCAAAGCTGCTGACGCCTGTTCTCCTGTCTCCCATACAGGACTGATCTCAATGAGTCTGTTACCATGGAGACACCGGTCAGCAGGTGTCACCAGGCTGTTACCATGGAGACACTGGTCTGCAGGTGCCAATGACTGTTACCGTGGAGACACCGGTCAGCAGGTGTCGCTGACTGTTACCATGGAGACACCGGTCAGCAGGTCTCACCGGGTTGTTACCATGGAGACACCGGTCAGCAGGTCTCACCGGGTTGTTACTATGGAGACACCGGTCAGCAGGTGTCAATGACTGTTACCGCAGATACACTAGTCGGCCAGATAATTTATTATCAAAATGGTTGCTGTTACTGTTGATCGACTAACAGTTTCAGCTTTAGAAACAATATGAATTTGTATAAAACATGGTGCATCCCTCGTTATCAGTAGTTCTGCTTTCTGTGTTTGTGATTCTGATGCATTTTTCTTTATTTCTAATTTTATTATTGCTCATTTTTCCTCACTTGGTTCTTTTATCTTCTATAAGGCACCTTGTGAACATGTCAAATAAAAGCACTTTGTAAGTAAAATTATCTTTACTTGGCATCTGATAAGGCTTTTATGACTCTTCCTGTAGCGCCATGTCTGGAAATGATATCCTTATTTTGAGTTGTAAACTATATTATTCTGATATTAATGTCTCTGAAGAACTAAATCCACTTGTCACCTGGAACCATTTGAGTGGTGAGGAGGAAGTCAATAAAGTTCTACTTCTTAGTGAAAAGCTTCCTGAAGACGCTCCTCCTCGACTTGTCTTTGCTCGCGTTGTCCTCTGTTACCTGGGGGGTCACAGTGGGGGGGTCCCGGGTGTCGGGGGGTGGAAGAGGAGGCACTGAAGGGGGCTGGTTTGAACCGCTCTGTGAACCTGCAGTGCAATAAAATTAAACATCCACACAGATTCATTCACATGGTAACCCGGCCATGTTAACGTGCAGTCGGCTGTGTGGTCTCACCTGAGGTCGGGACCCCCCCGTCGTCAGGGTAGCGGTGTTTGTTGTAGTAGGTGTGGGGGGGTTTGGGTGGAGGTTGCCCCTCTGTGGATGACTGTCTCTCCAGGCTCTCAGTTCTCCCGTCAAGCGGTTTGGTCGCGGCCGGACCATCCGGAGCCTCGGCCAGCTTCTCCAGACTCAGGTTGACTGATGACGCCCTCCTGTACAACAACAAGCTGATGTTCAATGAGCCGACTAACTGACACGTGAGCTCGGTAACAGGCAACTAAGGGGAATACTTTAACCTCTGAGATGATACATCCAGGGGGTGCTAACTCTAGCTTAGCACAAAGACTGGAAGCAGGGGGAAACTGCTAGCCTAGCTCAGCCAAAAGTAAAATAAAACGTGAACAAATCTGCTGTACATTTAATAATTTCTACTCACAATTTTCACAGAAAACTGCAAAAATAGTTTAAAATGCAACAACGGGAGTGACGAGTCTTTATTTATTGCAAATAATATTCAGACAGTTCAAAGTTATTTTTAAATGATTCTCCAACCCTCAAACCACAGATTTCAGTTGCAAATGAGCTAATTTTATCTTGCTTACGAGCAAACCACAAATTGGGAACACACACGTCTTATTTACATGTGGTATCCTGTTAACTAAGAAGCTTGGAGTTTGGACAGAGCCCAAACCAACGACCTCATCATGAGTTCAGGACTTCAGGAGGTCAACAAATAGCTCCGACGTTAACTGCAGCTAAAGCCAATGTGTCTCTTTTCTCCATTTCTATTTCCACTCCTGTTACATAAACAGCACGTCCCTCCTGCAGGAGCCATTTTATCAGTGGATTTTATGACTGCATTAGTCCTGTTGCCGGTGCAGGACTGTGTATCTCCATGCTGCAGACCAGAGCAGATGTAATGCGTGACAGCTGAATAGACCCACGGCCGTGTCCTCTGCCACCGTGTGTTTTTCCTGCATTGTGTGCCCGCTGAATATAATTCACCTTGTCAAAGTATCTCATTAAAGAAAAACCCTGCTGGCACAGACTTTCATTTCTCTGGCCTCTCACCCACCTGAGAGTTGCCCGGTGCCCCCACAGTGCACAGTGTGAACAGGTAGATGTGAAAGTCAAAGTCAAATTACCTTACGCTGTTTGAAGCAAACCGCTTCGGTCTGAAACTCCAGCAAAACCACTTCAAACCTGCTCACATCATTTGTTTAGACCAAGAGAAACTGGGCCACTGATAAAATAAAATACTGACGCATCAATACTGTCTGAAAACATGCTGGTAGTACACACTTATTTCTTACTGTTTTCATCATTTGCTTTCATTTTTAACAGAGTTCTGTAGGATAGCACCAACTCTGTCTGTGAATAAACGTAGAGAGTTTATTGTTGGTTCGTGAGAGTCGGACTGGTCTCAGTTCTTCCTGTTATTTTCCTCCGTTTTCTTTTTCCTTTTTTCTACATTTATGAAGTAAACTTATAAAACCGCAGGATAAGTTTCCGTATATCCACTTCACATTCGGTCTGAGCAAACCCCGAGGATTCAGAGTGAGGTTTAGATTAAAAAGCAAGAGAGAATCTGAGTACAATTCGAACAATAAGTACAATTTTGAGGTACTTGCACTGCACTGCAGTTTTAGTTCCTTTACAAATCACAGTTTGAGTTTTTCCAGTGAAAATCTCGTATCTGTACGAGCTGATGCTGAATGTGTGTGATGAAGTGAAGGATGAAGAGTTCCTTTATGTGCTGAGAAAATTCTCCTCCTGAAGCTAAATAAGCTGTTTCAAACCCTCTGGGATCAGCTGGAAAAGCATCGTCACAGAGCTGAAAACAGACTGCTTTCCTGTTGACTTTTTAGAGATACAAGGTTTTTACAGGACGGCGACGCTACAAACACGTGATGATCTCATAGACCATGATGCATTGCTGCAGATTAAACTACCCAACAGGATATAAAGGAGTTAAAATGAGCTGTGTGTGTGTTTACCCTGAGTCGTCAGAGTCGCTGCTGGCAGATTCAGTGCAGTTTTGGAGTTTCTTCACCCACAGCAGTTGGAGTTCTTTGCTCGATGCTGCGAACAGATACTGACTGCCGTCCTCCAGTCTGACATACAGTCACACAACACACACACACACACACACACACACACACACACACACACACACACACACACACACACCACACACAGTAAACAACAACAACAAAAAAAACATCCAAAGCTTTGTACGTTTATTTCCAGAAATACATAATTTAACCAGTTTTGCACAGCATGTCTTGCAGCTTTGTTCAAACTTACACAACTTTATTTTAAAGTCTGAAAAAGATCAAATGCTTTTAAAGATGCAAATATATCTTTTTGGAGAAACGTGTCTATATTTTAGATTCTCGATTCAGCCATAACATCATGCTGTCTTTTTTGAATATTTCCCTCAGTGTGAACACATCACACATCTTCCATAATTTACTGGAATATTTGTATTTGTTAACACATACAGCCTGTAAAACATAATATTTCTAACTTTAATTAACATTAAAATCAGGGTTGAAAAGGTGGAATCCTGTGTTGACTTTGTGTGAAGTTGTGAACATGATGTTGTGCAGCTCACGTACATCAGCTTCAACGTGTTTTCCTTCCTCTTGTAGTAAACGTTCTCCTTGCAAACGGCTCCAACCATGTTGATAGGAGGCCACCTAGAGGTCCTCTGTGGAAACACACACACACGCCTCATGTTTCATTCATGATTATTACAGTTGGACCTGCGGAGGCAGATACAGAGAGCTGGGGAGCCTTTTTGTCTGTTGTGTGACTGTTTCTGAACTAAACCTGCATGTCTGATGATCTCTTTAAACACATGAATAATCAAAAGTAGAGATGAGATGAAACAGAAGCTCGTTTAGGTTTGTCGTGTCGGAGCTCGTGACCGGTAATCTAAAGGGATCTTTACTGAGAAATGAAGCCAGCCTGCACCTTTTCGGTCAATATAAACGTGATATCATTCTTCACTGTTTGTTTTGTACATGTGTATTTGAGTTGTACAAGTTGAAATGACCAAAATAAACTATATGTGACTGTATGTGAGCTGAGGTTCTTGTTGTTTTGTTTTGTGTGAGTTCACCAAATCAGATTCCTGTCGATTGTGTTGAAATGACAAAGTATTGAATCTTTAAACACAGGTAATATGGTACATTAATATTTTGTGTCAGCAAGAACATTGTTGTTGTATCGAGTCTTTCCGGATAAAGCATTTATTAATTATTTTACTGTGACATGTTGCACAATAATCCACATCTAATGTAGCACTTCTGAACGAAAGTATTACAGGTTTAACAACAAACACGCAGCCTTCGTGGACTTTTATTGTTAAACTGATTAAAATCCCTGTACTTGCTTTGTTTGAAGCCCCAAAGCTTCATAAAGCTTCATCCTCACTTCACTAACTAGAAGTCTGTTCTGTTGTCAAAGCTAATATGAAATTAAAAAAGACTTTTGTGTGTGATCGACATTTTAATTCCAACTCCAGCTTGGTGTCTGGATCAGTAACACTGTTGTGTTCGGACCTCTGCAGCCGCTGCTCTGTCTGCGAACAGGCTGAGCATCTCTCCCTCCAGAACAGCAAACACCTCCTCCCAGTGCTCCAGACCCTGCAGCCAATCACAGAGAGACAAGACACTCCTGTCAGCCAACGGACACCAATGGGTGCTTTTCATTACGTTAACTTGTGCTTCCTCGCATCCTTGCTCCTCCCCTCCGCCATCATGGAGGATCCTCCAGTCCCTTAAATGCACCTCGAGGAGACAAGGCAAGAGGAAGCTTCTGGAGTAGCTTAGAGCGAGGAAGAGACGCGAGTGAAGGAAGCGAGGAGACTCGTTAGCGTAATGAAACGCACCCAATGGACATGCAGCCATGTTGGAGGTAAACATTCTTATTTCTGCCTGTAAATATGATCAGTGCCGATCAAAAAGACTGAAATTGAGGTCAAAGGTTTTATGTCTAGTTTCTTTTTGTGTGAGAGTGAGTCCTCTGTTCCTGCTGGGATCTTTGACGTTTCTCACTTTGTTTCCTCCTTGTTTCAGTTTGATCTCCAGTGTCCCCTCCATTCTGATTGGAGGCTGCACCGCTGTTACCTGACCACAGGTGAGAGAGAGAGCGGCAGCCGATCAGTCATCAATCATTATAAAGTCATGACAGTTTTATTTGATTTGAGTGACAGTTTTTACCTCCGGTGTGGAGCTGCGTTCTTTCTCAGGTAGATCCTCTATCTTCCTTGGTGCAAGGTCAGCTGTTTCAGTATCCTCCTCTGTGATTGGTGTAGCAGTCGGGGCGTCAGGTGGTGTTGGAGAATCGGGGAGATCCTGCAGGTTGTGGAGCTCTGCCCTGGTCAAAGGGGGAGAGGGTCTCTCTGTGACTGGAGGAGGTGGTGCTTCAGTGGGAGCAACAAGCTCTCTGATTAGTGGAGGGGAGTCAGGTGGTGCAGCGGGCTCCTCCGGTTGGTCCGGGAGCTCAGAGTGGCGGCCGAGCGTCTGCTTTGTAGAGGAGATTCTAGGCTTTGGAGCCAGTGGAGGTTTGGATCTGGGACAGCGGCCTTCCTTAGGAGTCTCTTTAGATGAAGAGATGGAGGTTTGAGGGGAGGAGGGAGGTCTGGGGGAGGACGATGTAGGTGATTGAGGAGGTTTTGGAGAGGGGGAGTCAGTTGATGCTCTGAGGGGAGCGCTGTTTCGACTTCTCCGGGGTTTTACAGTCGGGCTGGGACTGTCAGGAGGACTCCTGTCCTCTTCTTCTGCCTCCCATTTCTTCCTGCTGGCACCGAAGCGTCTCATCGAGTCCGAATCCGGGTGGAGAGACGGGTCGGGTGGGGAACTAGCTGACGTTGTGAGACCGGTTTTCTGGTCGAGCATGGCCGGCATGCTTGTCCCGTCCGTCCTCCTGCCACTGCTGACTCGACGGACTGCGTCTCTGGAGGAAGAGAACCGCGGCGTCTTTGGATCTGACGGTTTACTTCTCAGGGATGAAACTCTGGCAGGAGGTTTCCTGTCCTCTGGATCCAGGTTCTCGTTTCCATGGAAACCCAGTCTCTTCTCCCTCTGAGAGGAAGCAGAAAAACATTAAGATTCAGAGAAAATAATTTTAGCTCCAGTCCAAAAAACCTACCTCCATTCTTTTACCAACCAACCTGTGTTTTCTTCTTCTGTAGTGCAATGAAGCGGTCACTCTGGGCTTGGATCATGGCCTCCAAGTCCTCCTGCCTCTTCAGGAGCTCCATAACATCCGACACAGAGTCCTGGAGGAACAGAAAACCCGTTTATGGAGGCGTTTTAGTGAAGAAAGTGACGTAGAGTCGTGTTTGTGGGTGGACCTACCCCTCAGTCCCTGGTGGGGTCCAGACTTACCATAGGACCTATTGTGTTTGGACACATTTATAATATAGTAGAGGCTATTCATGGTCTACGTTTTGTCATTTGGGGGCTTTTGAAGGAAATATAATGTTGCCATGGAGTCAGTTTAGTTAGCTGTGAGCTGAACGTTTCTTTAGCCTATATTTTTTTATATTTTGGCAAATTGTGTGTCCTCAGTGTACTCATGGATGTAAAGACAACTATCAGTGGATCACTTTGATACTGAAGGAAACTTAAAAACATGAAGATTCTCAGGCAGGTTCTGCAGCCTCTTTTTTCTCTGGTTTCTAAGCTGATTTAAGGATGTTTTAGAGCACCTCCAGACCTCCTTCATGAGCTGCTGAAAGTGTTGGTGAGCGGACAAATCACACCCACCCAACACATACCCCTGAACGTGTTGGGTGTCAGTGACCACAGAGTCCTTGACCCCTCCTGGATGTGGTCCAGACCTACCCCGTAGTCCTCAGCCATCAGCGTGTTTTCGTAGGCGCTCAGCCAGCGCTCCGCCTGCTCCAGCTCCCTCTGCAGCAGGGAAATCTCTAAATCCTCCTCATACAGGAGCCTGGTCTCCTCCCAAACCTTCTCCACCTGCAACTCCAGCTCCTCCAGCTCACAGACACGCTCCTCCACCTGGGAGGGGATACAGACAAAGATCAGGGTGTCAGGTAAGATATTAGCAGACAATCCTCTTTGAGAGATCTTTAGATCGTACCTCCTGGGACATGAAGTTTCCCTCCTCGATCAGGCGCCTCCCTTCCTCTCTCACAGCCTGGGATTTACTGAGCTGTCGGTCAATCTGAACGCGGTACTCCTCGTGCTTTTTAATGAGGTGCTCCAGATCAGTTCCCTCCACGCTCAGCGCCTCCCCTCGTACCAGAGACAGCACCTCCCTCAGCCAGGCCCTGGGACACAAGAAACACGTCCAGTTCATGGACGGACTGGTCTTTAAAACTACACTGTACATCCTGTCCCACTGTGTCTTTTCAAAGCTAATTCACACTTAATTTTTCTGAACCTTCTGAACACAAACACTTAAATAAATGTTAGTAGCTGATTGTGTATACAGCAGACAAGATAAACATTAAAGCTTTAACAGAAAAGGTTCTGCGATTAATTGACATAGTTTGTCCACCAGAGAGCGCTGACGAGTTCATGTTTTTATAACTGCGAAATGTCCTGCTTAGAACGTATATTCAGTCCTTCAGGAACCAAATTTGATTGTTGTTTGAAAGTGATTTGATTTTTAGTGTTAAATATCAATATTGTATCAGCTTCAAAAATCAGCTGAAACAAACAAACACTTAACAACTGATCGCGCAATCATCGGTTTGTTGTTTTGTTTGTCTCTCTGTGTTGAAGGCAGACTCCTCAGGCCTGCTGATGAGGTGTGAAGAGGACCTACATGAGCTCAGTCCACTGGGATAAGTATTTCTGCACGTCCTCTGCCTGGTCCAGTCTGCCACGGCGTCGGGAGGCCTTGTCTTGGATGCTGGTCCAGCAGGCCTCCAGCTCCTCCAGCCTCCGAGTCACAGCGGTTCTGGCCTGAGGCTGCCGTCTGCTCAGAGCCCGGCCCTCCTCTCGCCTCTTGGTCACCTCCTCAGAGATCAGAACCAGGTCTCTCTGGTGGAAGATGTCAACAACAAGGCAGGTAAACTGGGGTTGTCATTCAATCTACTGCACACCTGTGGTGTTCCATATGTTCCCTATCGCCCATCCCCGCCTCCTGCCGAGGGTCCCTGCTGGGGGTTTCCTACCTCCAGCGCCTCGTGTTGTCTCAGCAGAGTCTGGATGGAGTGCAGGTCCTGGTCCTCTGAGTCCAGCACAGCCTCCTTCTCAGCCATCCAGCCTTTCAGCTCGTCCACATCATGATTAAACTGATGAACTTCCCTTGCTGACTGCAGACTCTGGAGGACACGGGACAGACCCTCAACACTTCTGTCCTCTCACCGAAGGTCATCACCACACTAAGAACCATGTGGATTATGCGTTTACTGTGTCGTACCTGTTCTCTGGCCCTGATGCTGCTGTTGAGGTCGTCCCACAGCCGGCTGAGAGCATCGCCCCACTTCCGGGCCTGGCCGTCCTGCTGCAGCCCTCTGCCCAGCTGCTGTACTGAGGTCAGCCGGTTCCGACCCAGACTCGACATCTCCGACACCAGAACCTCCAACTTCTTCTGAAGTACCTGCAGATGGAGAGAGGCGAAGGAGGGAAGACACAGTTTGCATGAGTTTCAGTACAAATACCACAACTTTTATTTGGCGCTTTACTAAGAAATCCATTTCTACAAAACCATTTTTTCATATAACAAAGGACGTTCTCAAATGTTGAGTTGTCTGAACACAAGCAGCCATACAAGGACTCTGCTTAAGACTGAAGTCTAAAAGAGGCCAAATTCTTATTTAAATAAGAAAATATGTGCTCAAAGAATAAGTCAAATAATATAAATCTAACTTTTGACACCAGCCCAAGATGATACGGTTTAAAGGATTCGCTTCCTCTAAGAAAATAACTGTAAGGAAATATGAACAGTGATGATGAGCGATGTTGTAGAAAAAGTGTGTCTCGTGCTTCTGATTGGGCGTTTCCCATGACATCGGTTGACTGACACTGAGAGTCGGTGTTGCTAGGAGACAGGCTGTAAACTTCTGTGGCTACTGGACAGCGTTTGACTTTATATCCTCAAAAGTTTGATGTGTTTCCTCTGATTTTAATCTGCCTGTCCTTGAACAACTTTTAAAGCCGGTTTGGTTCCTGGTATTTCAGCACGGCTCTCACACACTCAGTGCTGTGTATCAGAGAGGAGCTGGCTCTTTGCAGACGTGGTGAAGGCAAATGGACATATTGACCTGTTAGGGCAGTCGTACTGTTGAGCTCAAACTGAAGAATTCTTTTTAGCCACTTCAAGTCTACGTAGTTTTTACAGAATAAAATTACAGTTGATTTGCAGTCAGTCAGTGTTTCCAGTTATAGTGGAGTCGTAGCAGCTTGGGGTCCGTCTTCTGGTGCTGGATATGATCCAACACAAAACAGAATCTCTGAAACAGCGTTTAGATCCCTGCACACTTAAACAAGGTTTATTATCACCTCCACATCCTCCAGATCCTGTCCGCAGTCCTTGGACTCCGCCACAGTCTTCTTGGAGGTCAGCCATGTTTGTAGTTCTTTGGCTTCTCTCTCAAACACGTAGAGGCGGAGCTGGTCTTCCAGAGCAGCGCGACGAGTGGCGGAGAGTCGGAGGAGAGTCTCGAAGCGTTCAAGGACAGCCGGCAGAGACTCGCTGACCAGGTGGCTGAGTCGGACAGAAGACTTTATTTTTCAAATAACAGAACTAAACATTTCCAACACAATGAGTGTACCTGTGTTTGTACGCGTCTGTTTACCTGTTGGGATGTCCGAGGTGCTGCAGCGAGGCTCCGCTCTCCCGCAGCCTGTCCACCGTCCTCCTCTGGTTCTCCAGCTCCACGTCCACAGAGTCCAGCCTCCTCAGAAGAGCCTCCGTCGCCTCCTCGCTCCTCCCGCAGTCCCGAGACTCCAAACCTGCCTGCTGCTCCTCCAACCACAGCTCCAGCTCGGACACCTCAACACACACACACACACACACACACACACACACACACACACACACACACACACACACACACACGTTAATGAACTGAAACACACAACAATACGCCTGCTCACATGCAGACACAGGAGTCTACATAATAATAATAATGATAAATGTTCTGTCAGTTACCTCAGCGAGGAAGGTGTGGATGCTGAGCGCCTCCTGCAGGAGTTTCCCCTTCCTCTCCGCCTCTATCATCAGCTCCTCGTGGAGACTCTTCAACTCCTCCAGACGCTCCCGGATGTCGTGAGACGCAAAGTGACGACCTCTGACCTGCGAGGGTCAAAATAATGCGTACGTTCTCAACTTTGTAATGACTTAACAATACAAAGGGTTTTAGCCAGTGGAGGAAGTATTCAGTATTCACTCCTTTACTGCAAAAAAAAAAAAAAAAAAACTAATACACACTATGAAAAACCTGTGAGTATAAACAGTAAAATGTAGTTAAAGTATTTCCACAGTAAAATGTCCCCTGTGCCTGTTGTACTATTATAAATTCTATCATTAGATTATTATTCCTCATCATTCATGGAAAAGCAGGATTTTACTGTTGGAGCTCATTTTGAACTGTTTTGTATCGGACTGCAGCTGATGATTATTTTCACTCTGGATCCATCTGCTGATTATTTTCTCCATTGATCCATTGATCGTTTGCTTTGTAACAATAGTGAAAATAGTGAGAAATGGCGTCACGATGAGCCAGAGCCCAAAGTGACACCTTCACAATGCTTGTAGAAAGTACAATATTTCCTCTGAGATGTGGTGGACTAGAAAGTAGAAAGTAGCATGAAAAGAAAAGACTCAAGTTAAGTACCTCAAGTTTGTACATAAAATCAGTACTTGAGTAAATTCTTTTATTCCACCACTGGTTCTATAAACGAGCGTTGGCTCCTCACCAGACTGTGCCCAGCTTCCTGAACTGCCTGGACCAACGGGCCGCGGCCTGAGATCTCCTGCATCACAGCCTGAAACAAAAACATCCTTTTTATTTCAAACACTTTTGTCACTTATAACTGAGTGTTTAATACTGGTTGTTACATAATTAAATGTCAGTTATATGAGGATCCAGTTTCTGTGTTTGGGTGCAGTATTGTGTCGGAGAGGACCTGGTGTTTGTGGAGCAGCTGCTGGGTGCTGCTCAGGGAGCTCCCCCAGTCTTTGGCAGTGACGGAGGGCAGTCTGTCGCTCAGCCAGGCCGCCTCCTCCTCCAGGTCTCTGTAGAACTGGAACAGAACCTGCCAGGCCTCCAGGGTTTCCCTCCGACTCTGCAGGGGCTCCGACAGACTGTTGTACCTGACGAAGCAGAGATCGCTGATGTCAACACACAACCGTCATCAATACCTCTGAGCCTCAGCTGAACCTATTTATAAGTGAGATTAGATGATCTAAACCACTTTACTGTTCAGTCAAACCAGCTACAGTAAGTACGCTACTTTTGCTATTATTTTATATATAATATTTCCAGCAGGTTCTAGTCTTATGTTGGAGGGCTAAACTCTTGTGGATGTAAATCTAGAATAAAGAACATTTCTTTCAAACTGAATTAACCAGAGTCACCAGACAGTTATCAGACCTGTTGATGGTGTGAGCCACTCTGGTCTGGATCTCCTCCGCCAGGAAGTTTCCCTGAGAGTGGAAGCTCTTCGCCGTTTCCACCAGATCCTGTGAAATTAAAAAATATGACATATATACTGTCCTATACAGTGCTGAACTACCACATTGTTTTAAATAAAAGCAGGGGGTAAAAAAGCATAATGTACATTTGCATCACTTTATTGTAATAAATTCCACAATATGATCATGTTATTTTCATCACGTCATCATTCTGGATTAAACATTTACAGTCCCTGTTAACGCTGTGCCACCACACACGGTACTGAACACAATCCTGCAAATGTTACGCAATAAAAGATTCTGTCCGCAAAGCTTTTAATTTGAAGTGGATACAGGAAGTATCGTTTGGTTTAACAGCATAATACAGAGAGGAACATTTACCAGGGAAAACAGCAGCAGATCAGAAAACAAAGAGGCTTCATACTAGAACATGGGCAAATATGAGTTTACAGAACAAAAGCCTGCTTCATTTACCGTTTTTACACCAAAATTAGTGAAGGTTCCCTTTCCTATTGCCAGTAGACGAGTTTGCCTTTCTGTTTTTCTCTTCCTGGTGTGTCACTTTTGACGTCACAAACTCCCCCCCAGAAAACAGGGTTTAAGTAGAAAGCAGCACAGACGGCAGAGACAAGTCTACTGGGGTTACTTCTTTTATCTCTTTGACTTTAGTCTCTCTTTCAAACTCAAGTCACCGATTTTACCCTTTCCCGCTGACGACAGAAGCCAGATGTTAGTGGATGTTGGTGGGTTGGTGTCGAGTGTGAAAGGAGCTAAATAAAGGCCTGGTACCCTCTGAGGTTATAACGGTATCTCAGGTTTCCACATCAGCCGGTCAGGAAGCTGACGTTGTGTACCTGGATTCTGTCTCGGTGTCCATCCACCTCCTCCTCCAGCCCCTGCAGAGCCTTCAGCAGCCTGTTGACGGACGGCAGGTCGCTCCCACAGTCCTCATTGGTCAGCTCCCTCTCCACTGAGCCCACACACTGCTCCACGTCATCCAGTGAACGCTGGAACTGAAGCGCCTGAACACAACACACACACACACACACACACACACACACACACACACAGACCAGATATCTCTACTTCAATCTCATTTCATTATGTAATAGACTGTGTGTGTGTGTGTGTGTGTGTGTGTGTGTGTACCTGGTAGGCCTCCTGCAGTCGGGTTTTCTTCTCCTTACAGTTGTGGATCAGAGCGTCCCAGCTGTCCGTCAGCTCTCTGAGTCGAGGTCGAACCTTCGCTTCAGCCGAACGAGACTCAGACGGCAGCTGCTCCGCTTCCTGCACGGAGACGTGACATCACCAGTCAGGTAAAACTCACTTCATATTCAGGTGACTTCAGCCCGATAAAAAGTTTACTGTCCCAAAGAAAAAACTCTGTTGACTAGACCAAGTGTTAGTTTAATTTTTTATCCCTTATGACAGAATCGAACGTGAAATATTCACCTTGTTTCCCCCTAAAATAATCACAACGAACCTGCTCAGACTTTTGGACACATATGAAACTGACTAACTACTTGTGTCTCCATTTATTGATGTTTCAATTATGAATAAATGATTTAATAGTTGATAAACAATTAAAATGAACACACACACACACAGACTTCACCTTGGCGAGCGCATCCACTCTGTAGCGGTTAGCGAGGATCTCGGCCTCGAAGCTCTGATGTTTCAGCAGTTTGGCCTGAAGGTTGGTTGGTTCCCTCCAGTTCTCATCCAACGCCACTGCGTTACGCTCATTCAGCCACACACACACCTGGAAAACACACACACTTAGAGTCCAGTAGAGTCCAGCATGGCAGAGTTCAGAAGGGTACGCTAAAGTCCAGTCCAGTCCAGTCCAGTCCGGTCCAGACCAGTCCAGTCCAGTCCGGTCTGGTCAAGTCAGTCTGGTCCGGTCCGGTCCAGTACCTGGTAGCTGCTGGACAAGAACTGCTGCAGCTGCAGAGATCGATCCAGAGCTTTGTGACGAGATCTGCTCTGCTGCTGAAGCTGGCTCCGCCTACACACAGGTGACAGACAGACAGGTGGTCAGACAGACAGACAGACAGTAAAGTAGGAGGTCAGAACAGGTGTGATGGTGTCGGTGTTCTGGTCACCTGGTGGCAAGCGCCCTGCTCTTGGCTCTGATGCTGTCGGAGTCGTAGTGCTTCTGGTGGATCATCTTCTGGCCCAGTTTCTCCACCTCCTCCAGCTGCTCCACCTGAGCCTCCAGAGTCTCCTCAAACTGAGCCTGCTTCCTCCGCAGAGTCTCCACCTCCGGCACTGAGCTCTGCACCAACACCACAGAAGAAGAGGCAGACACTCAGATGGGTTACATTCACGCTGATTGCTAAAATATTCACAGAAAACTAGGAAACTTTGGTTGGTTCTTACCCCCAGGTCCTGATTGGACAGGAAGGCCTCCTTGTTGCTGAGCCAGCTCTCGGCCTGCTCTACAGAGGCCAGGAACACCTGCAGGATGGAGAACCATCATTAACCCGCCATAAAAGCAGCCGTACAACCACACAAACATATTCAGTTATCAGTACATTGTGCTGTTTGTCTTTTTTAATGTTTTAATGCATCAATTAAAGCACTTTGAGTTGTCTTTTTATATGAAATCTGACTTACACACAAACTCGCTTTGCCTAAACATCCTGCATCTAAACTATTACTTAATTTACTTACAGCAAAATGCACCTGAACTATTAAAAGTATTGTTATACTGTGATACATCACTTGTCATTATTTATGATTACTATTACAAAAAATTACTAATTAATTGCACAATTTGCTCTGATTGACAGGGATTAATTACTTTTTTCTTAAGTCTTAAACTTGTAATATTAACCGAGACAGGAAGTAAACAAAACGCAACTGTGGCAATTTTCTTTTACGAGTTAATATTTCAAACTAATTGCAAAAATGAACACATTTATTTTGACAGCACTATTAAAAACATAATGTGCACAGTAACCAAAAACTGCAGGTGTAACTGTAAACATAGAGGTGTGAAAACTACATTTTCTTCGATATGTAGTGAAGTGAAGTAGAACAAAAACTGAAATATTAAAGTAAAGAACCTTCAAATTGTACTTAAGTAGCACTTCAGTAAAGTTACTCTAAAACACAGTCCAGGTTTAGGGGATGTTGAGAAAATTACTCGACTAAACAAGCTTCTCCTGAGTCAGGTGGCTTTTGTTTACGAGCCCTAATCTGCTCACATGGTCGTACGCTATAAACTATGTGAGCAGACCAAAGTGAAATTTGGTTTTCATTAATAGTCAAATGTATTTTATGTCCATTCTCCCCCTTAACTGGAGCCTCGGATCTTCACCTGCAGGGTCCGGGCCTGTTCCAGGGTCGTGTCGCGGCTCAGCCAAGCTCGGTCCAGTCCGGATTTGGCCTCCTCCAGCTGGTTCAGGGCCTTCTGGATCTCTGCCTTTGAACTGTGGCCCGAGCGGATCAGACCCAGACCAAAGTCCCGGACTGAAGCGATGCGCTCGGCACGGGCGTCTATCTCCGTCTGGAAACACACAAAGAGCAGGACTTGGTTCCACCTGATGCACTGTATTAACCGGGTAAATCAGAGCAACACAGAGCAGGTACTTCAGACTGTCACCTTCCAGTCCTGATGCTCGACGATGAGCCGGTCGGCCTCGGCTCTGGTCTTGGGAAGGCCTTTCTCTGCAATCTCGCCGCTCAGTTTGACACTCCACTCCAGCAGGAGGCGCTGGTTGGCTTTGAATAGCTGCAGCTGGTGGGCCTCCTGCAGCTTCTCCTTCCTAAACAAACAACTCTCAATAAACTGCTGAAGGTGAAATGTGTTTGGAGAATACGATAATTCAAATATACTAGCTAAATTTAAAAAAAACATCCCCTCACCTGTGTTTCACCTCCTTGTCCAGAGTCTTCAGAGCTTTGTGGACCTCCTTCTGTTTGTTCTTCAGCTTGTCGCTCATCACTGATCGAGCCTTCAGGTGATCTGAGACCTCCTTCTCCAGGGCCTGAGAGGATGACATATTCAGAGTTTATCAGGATATTCAGGGCTTTCTCAGAGGGACATAAATGATCTTCTAGTGACGGCTGAAGCTCCAGCAGACGTCCTGTCTGCCAGCAGCCTGACAGTTGCTGCTTATGGCTGTTACACACTACGTAACGTAATGAGGCCTTCTACGGCCATAGCTCCTCTGTTTCACATGTTAAATATGCTGGGACAGAGGCTTCTAGCAGAATTTGAAAATGTAGTGTCCATTAAGATCACTTTGGACAAGGTTAGGTTTCATGACAAACATGGGGTCAAGCGTGGTCCTGCCTTACTGTAGGTGTCTGCCCAGGCGGAGCACGAATACCCCTTCCTCCAAACAAAAGACCTCTTTGGATCTACTCAAATCACAAAGCCTGCTTTTAATACTTTTGATTTAAAACGAAAAATTGTATGTGCAGCTACACAAGGCTAAATCATTAGTTAAGTGCTCATCTCGAAAACCAAAACTTGGCTCAGAAATCTTGTCGTAATCATCAAATCAATAACAAAGTCTGCACACTGCCATCTTAAAAGGATACCAAGACCCAGATTGGTGATCCTAGATTAATATCCAGGTTGGATTACTGCCACATCTTCTTCTCGTTATTCAGAACGCTGCAGGTTTATAAATGTCTCTGTGGTTTAGGACCAGAGAGGCTCCTTAAAGGTGTTGTGGATGTTGAAATAAGCCCTCCAACTCACATTTGACCTCTCCTGGATGACCCTGGCCTCTCTCTCCATTTCCTCATGGCGTCTGATCAGGTTCTCGACGCTGTCCACGTCAAACCCACAGTCCTGCCCCTGCAGCAGCAGCATCTACAGAGACAGAGCGTCAGCCTGTGTGTGAGTCTCTGCAGCTGATCTGACGTGTAGTTTTAAGGCGGTATCGGAGGACTGACCTTCTCATTGGCTCTGTCTCTAACCTCCTCCAGCTCTCTGATGAGGGCGTGGACCACCAGCGCCCCCTCCAGCTTCTTCTTGTAGTTGCCCAGATCTCCGTGAAACTTGCTCCACCTGGAAGAGAGACGAGACATTCAGTGTAAAGCTGAGAAAACACCCCGCAGAGGTGAGGTAACTGTGAGCGTTACCTGTCGTTGAGTTGCTGTCTCCTCTGTCTGACAGTAACCAGCTCGTCAGCGCTCTGTCTCTTCTCCAGTCTGGCTGCCAGTTTGTTGATGGCTGTGATGTGAGCGTCGTCCACCGTCACGTCCTACCAATTAAATACACCTTCACTATATCTGTGTATGTCTTGAGCATCAAAGGGTTCAGACAAGTACACTTAAACATAGATTGATGCGAGTTGTGGGGTTAAAACATGTGACAAACATAAAGGCACCACGTCGCTCTCTCACCCCATCTCCAGTTCCCCTGAACTCGCCGAGTTTCTTCAGCAGCTGAACTCCATGTTCATAATCCTTCCCAACATCTCCAACATTAATCATCACCTCCTGAAACACAGACGGGTCAGAGACAGACATTACACACTGCAGAGACGCTGTAAACACGCTATAAACACGCTGCAAACACACTGCAGAGACGCTGCAAAGACACTGTAAACACGCTGCAGAGACGCAGCAAACACACTGTAAACACGCTGCAGAGACGCAGCAAACACACTGTAAACACGCTGCAGAGACGCAGCAAACACACTGTAAACACACTGCAGAGACGCAGCAAACACACTGTAAACACGCTGCAGAGACGCAGCAAACAGGCTGCAGAGACGCAGCAAACACACTGTAAACACGCTGCAGAGACGCAGCAAACAGGCTGCAGAGACGCAGCAAACAGGCTGCAGAGACGCAGCAAACACACTGTAAACACGCTGCAGAGACGCAGCAAACAGGCTGCAGAGACGCAGCAAACAGGCTGCAGAGACGCAGCAAACACACTGTAAACACGCTGCAGAGACGCAGCAAACAGGCTGCAGAGACGCAGCAAACAGGCTGCAGAGACGCAGCAAACACACTGTAAACACGCTGCAGAGACGCAGCAAACAGGCTGCAGAGACGCAGCAAACAGGCTGCAGAGACGCAGCAAACAGGCTGCAGAGACGCAGCAAACAGGCTGCAGAGACGCAGCAAAGACACTGTAAACACACTGCAGAGACGCTGCAGACACATTTTATACACCACCCTCACCCCCTCCGTCCCTCACCCACCTTCTGTCTGATCCAGGCCTCCACAGCTTCCACTTTCTGCAGGAACTCCAGGAAGTCTCTGTTATCTTCCAGAGCTTTCCCTCGGGTGGCCACGGCCTTCTTCAGCTCCTCCCAGTGGAGCTTCAGGGTGGCTGCGCTCCTCTTCACCTCCTTGGACCTCGGGTGGTGAAGAGAGACCAGCTCCTCCCCAGCCTGGAAGAACAGAACAAGGACATGTCTGCACCACCATGTAACTTTACTTCCTTTTGTTCCTCTGTTCCTTCCGTTTAATGTCATGTCTTCCTGTTATTATTACCTTCTATCACTGTCATGTATATCGTGTCGCTCACCTCATCTCATTATTTCATTTCATGTCATTTTGTTTTCTCATTTAACTTTATGTAATCGTCTCATCTTAACTACGCACATTCTATCTTGAACCATCACATCATGTCTCATTTAATCTCAGTTCATTTTATTTTATATCTCGTGTTTTCACATTTCATCTTCTTCCATCCCTTTCTTGTAACATCTCATCATGCATCACCCAATCTCTTCGTGTCATTTAATTTAATCCCATACATCACCTAATTTCTTTACGTCTTCATTTTTGTCCATCTCAGGTCACCTCATCTACCTCATCTCATCACTTCTCACCTGTACTAACCTCATTTTATCTTATATTTTCTTGCCCATGTCTCATCTCAGCTTGTCCCACTTCTCTTCATCTAACCTCTCATGTTATCTCATCATCTAATCTCTCATCTTCTCTCATCTAATCATGTTTCTTATCTCACCTCATCTCCTCTCTTACCAGCAGTACAGAGCTGATGATCTCGCTGTGAGCCAGGATCTCAGCCTCGAACACCTGATGTTTCTGGAGAAGTTTCATCTTGGCCTGCAGATTGCTGAGGTCGGCTTTACCATCCTCCGCCATCTTCTGCATCCGCTCAGACACCCACTCCTCAGCCTGACCGACAGGCAGACATGTCATGATTTATTAATTTAAAGATAAATATTAAAAACATCCTTCACAATATTGTCATATATGGATGAAGAGTCCATGATTGGTTAGTTGGTTACCTCGGCAACGTCTCGGTTGAAGATACACAGCATCCTGGACAGCTCCAGCTCCTCCCTGCGTTTGACGGACAGCTCCTTGATCCTGTCACGTCGCTGGAGGAGGGCTCTGAGTTTAGTCTTGACCCGCCCGCCCTTCTCTCGGCTCAGCTGCTTCTTCAGACGCTCGGCCAGCTCCTTCAGAGACGACAGCTGGACCAGACGGAGGGACAGGAGATTCAAAGGTTTAAATCTATACACTGCAGCACTTTACCCAAACGTAAAGGAGCATGACGTGGGCCTGAAGCAGGGCTACTCAACATAGAGGTAGTGGCCACCACATGACACATCCCATCCTACCTTGGGTTTTCATGTCATGTCAGTTAAGTGTTTTTTTAAAAACTTGTTTATTGTCAATGCTCAGCTACATAAATATGTACAAACAACAACAATAACAACAACAACAGGAAGCTGCACACAGAGCAAAAGAAAGACACTAAAAACATTAAAGACATTAAAGCAGATGTCTTCAACTCCCCACTGATCCATAAAAGTGTCCAAATTATTAGTTCATTCAAAAGATGTTTGACAACATCAACTTTGACTCTAAAAAGGTCATGTTTTTACTATTCTTTGACAATTTAAGATCAACAGACAAAACATTTCTGATAATGTTAATAATGGTTAGTTGCAGCACAACATCGCAGCACAGGGAAGGAGATAAAACAGAAGCAGAGCTGACCTTGTCCTCCTGAGAGCTGAGAAGCTTCTCAAAAGCTTCGTGGCGTTTAATCAAACCCTCCGTCTCATCCACTGTGTTTCCCAGAGTGCTGTTCTGCAACAGGATCTGAGGAAATATCACCACTGATCAGATACTGAATGTGACGATTCTCATTTCCTCTGGAGAACAAACAGAGAGAAGAGATGTACCTCCTGTGAGCTGGACGTTTTGTCCACGCTGTTCACGTCTCTGTAGAAGACCTGCTCCAGGTGAACCGTTTCTAACCAGCTTTGTTTCTCGTTCCACTTCTCCTCCAGTTTGTCACGCTCTTCCTGCAGGGCCTCCAGCTTCTCTGACACCTGAAAGAACCAAGAGGAATCCCAGATAAACACCTCCGACTCCAGGCTGCACCACAGTAACCGTCTTTGAAAACCTCACCTCCTTCCTGTCTGTCCTGTCCAGTGTCTGGAGCTCCTCTCCCATGTCCAGAGCCTGTTGGTAGGTCTCCTGCCTGGCTTCCATCTCGGCCCACAGCTGCTGGTGCTGGGCCAGCTGGAGGTCTGCGGTCGCCACGTCACTGATACTCTCCTCTGCAGCCATCGCACCAATCATCTGGCTGCACCAAAGGAAGTAATCCTGCGCCTGGAGAGCACAAAGACACATGGGTCAGATCTGAAGCACGACGGGGTTATTCATTATGTTTAATCATCCGTCCACCTGTCTTCACCGTGTTGAGGAACATGTATCTCTGGCATGCCAGTTTCAGCTCTTCCTCCCTCTGCTCCGTGTGGAGTTGGAGCTCCTCCCACCGCTCCACCACTTCCTGCTGCACTTCCTGTAGGCGGAGCTTCAACTGAGGTGTGCAAAGGTCCACGATGGAGTCGATGACGTCCAGCTGCTCCTGCAACTGCAACACAGAAAAAGTGCAAACATCACCAACAATATAATCTTTACAGGATACTTTCAACTTATTTGTTCCTCCCAAACATAATTAAAATATGAAAAACAGGACAGTTTTCTTCACAAATTTTCTCCAAAGATACGGTTTTAAGTTTTCCGGGGGCATCACCTCCTCTGACACCAGCAGCACAGACAGGATAGGAAGTCAGGGTGCATTAGTCTGGATGTGATGATGTGAGAAGTGAATGTGATGAAACTACGGCACCAGTGTGTTTCCAAAGAAAACCGTGTATGCAGGTGTTTTCAGGCGTGTTGCCCTTCATAACTGTATTAAACCTGCAGTGCAGAACTTTTGTCTCCCCCTTCACAAAGTGTGTGTCTGTACCTGTTGCTCCGTGGCAGCCAGCTCGTGGAGGAGAGCTTCATGTTTCCTCAGCTGTGACATCACTCCTCGCAGATCCTTCGCCACGTCGTCGGGGATGCTCTTCTGTCGCTCCTACAGAGAGAGACTTTGACTTCAGCATGTTTGTATGTTTGTGTGTATGTGATGTACTGACAGACGGATCCTGTACCCGGATGAGAGTCAGTACGTCGCTCAGGTCTTGGTAGAAGCGGTGACATTCCTCGGCTCTCTGCAGCTGATCCTGGCGCTCCGTGGCCGCGCCCTTCAAGTCCTCCCAGCATGCACTGCAAACAGACAACGCCAGAATGAAGACATAAAAATAAAGAAAAAAACAGACAGGAGGGAAGAAGAATCAAAAGTGTGAGACAGAAGTCAAACTCAAAGCTGCATCTACCCTGGAAGGCTTTCACTCTTTCTTTCTTCCTCACTGAACTTCCCAATTGAACTAAAAAGCTCTTCACACTAAAAATAAAAGACGAATTTCATTCATGAACATTTTGAAATTCGTCTGCATTAGTGTGTGAACTGAAAGCTCTCAGGCGGTCTGAGTGTGTCTGTGAGCGTTTACCTGAGCTGCTGCAGTGTCTCTCTGACTGCAGAGCTCTGAGGATGTTTGCTGCGGATCAGTCGAGCTGCCAGGTCGCTGCAGCTCTGCAGACGCTCCTCTCCGACTTCTAGATGCTTCAGGAAACCTTCAAACTTCCCTCGAAGCAGCTGAAACATCCATCACAAACACAGAAACTTTTTTTACTTTACAGTGTACAGTTTACTTTAAGCTGCATTATCATCATCAGATCGTGACTTTAGTATTCTTCTTTCCTGTGATTAGCACTTAACTGTCACATTACCGTGATACATAACTGGTGCTCCAAACCTGATGATGAGATGTTACCTGAACATGTTGGTAGTCGTTGCCCAGGTCCTGAGAATCTGCTGTCTGTCTCTGCTGGTTCATCCAGTCCTCCAACTCTGAAGACTCTCGTCTGAACTCGTGGAGATGGAGGACTTCCTTTAACCTCTGACCCCTGACAGGAGACACATGGACAGTTAGACACACAGGTACGTCAACGATGAATGGCTTCTGGTTGCCCAAGAGGTTTACGCTCTTTAACGCTCTCTCTTTTCCTCTGGTGGCACCAAGGAAACCCTACATTATGAATAAGTGTCACAAAAAAACCCAGACATATAATTAAGGTACAAAGACTCGAATCACATCTATTCTGATTTCCAGCGGAGGTTTCCAAACTGTGAGGGGTCCTCCCCAGGTATAATAACTCCACAGGCACAATGCTGATTTGACTGCCCACCAACAGTCAACAGTTGGAGCAGCAGCGATGGCTGTGGCACACGGTGCATGGAGGTGATTTAGGTACTTTAAAACACTTAGTGCCCGATTGCAGCTATTTGCGTCAAAAATTGCACTCCTTCTGAGAGTCATTACTCAGGACAAATCTGAACATACAGACACCAAACACAAATAAACAAGCATAAATCTGCTTAGAAATCACAGAAAAACTCCTTAGAACTCCAGAAATTGACTGAAAATGATCATGTTTTTAGGTTTTTATTCAGTATCAAAGTGATCCAGTGATAGTTGTTTGCACATCCTGGGGTACGCTGCATTACCAGCTAACTCCATGGCAGCATTATACTTCCTGTTCACAACCTTCACAGCATTACGAGTGAGACCGCCTTAGTAATCTTATTTAGAGTACTCTATAGTATGACTAACAGTCAGTCAGTGTTCACCTGAGGGCAACCTGGTGCTGCAGCTGCTGGTTCAGACTGCTGAGGCGACTGTAGGGCCTGCTGAGCTCATCCAGGCTCCAGTTCTGAACCGCCTGCTCCACCTGGTCTCCCAACTCCTCCACCTCCATCTCCAGCACCTCCAGCTGGCCCTCCAACACCTACAGCAAAACAATGCACGTGCTGCTACACATTTTTCCATCATACATGCAGTTTTGTTTGAAACAGGGTACACGTTTTGGAAAATGCAAAAGACGCATGGACAGTAAAGAGTGTGTCTGGTACCTGGTGCTTGGTGATGAGACTCTGCGTGGCCAGCTGGTCTTTGCCGTAGTCATCGGTGGTCACCAGACCGAGTGTCTCGGTCAGCCTGGACTGCAGCTCTGAGCAGTCCAACAGCAGCTGGAGACAGTTCACATTCAGAGAGAATTCACTGTTTCTGCACAATATGCTTCCAAAACACGCTTTTTTTTTTTTTTTTTACTTTCAGTGGACCAGAACAACCATTCTATGTCTGTCCGCTAGTGAGGTAATAAAGGGGAAGGTTTAATGTCGGGTTCAGACTACATGATTGTATTTGTCAGACTCCCCTACCAATCATAGTTCACCTTCTTTCACGACCTGCGTGATGTTTGATACTGGCAGTGTATAAAAACAGAAAGAAAAAGTCAAGTCAAGTCAATTTTATTTGTATAGCGCCAAATCATAACAAAAGTTATCTCAAGACGCTTTCACATAGAGCAGGTCTAGACCATACTCTTTAAAATATTATTTACAGAGACCCAACAGTTCACACCATGAGCAAGCACTTGGCGACAGTGGCGAGGAAAAACTCCCTTTTAACAGGTAGAAACCTCGAGCAGAACCAGGCTCTGGGTGGGCGGCCATCTGCATCGACCGAGTTGGGTTGAAAGGGGAGGAGAGAGGGGGAGAGGGGAGACAGAACAGGAGGACAGACAATAAAATCAGACTAATAATAATAACAACAACAACAACTGCAGCAGTGAGCGTGGAGCAGGAACATGGGGGCAGTAGACGGCCTGCAGTCACAGATCCAGAATCTACAGCTCCAGAGGCACAAACACCTGCAGGAAGTGAGAAGGCGAAAAAGCACAAAAACTACCGAGAAGAAGTGGAGTTAGTAACAAGTATTAGTTTAGTGTGATAGGAATGCGTACGGAAAAAGCAACTGGGAGCTTTCCTCTGTTTCACAGTTTCACCTCGCAGCACCGACAACATCTTTCCGCTTTCACTTCATCATGTTCTCAGGTGAAGAGCAGCTCTGTGCTCCTATTGGTCAACATCAATTTGTCATACACAGAGAGAGAAAGCGAAAAACAATCTTCGTGAGGCGTCCCAGAAGAGGCGCCGGTTGTCAGGTTGCACGGATATCGTGTCGTCCGAACCCGACGTTAGACTTCACTCTTTAAACCTTCTTCCCTTCTAAATAATAATGAAGTCTCTCAGCACTCTCACCTGTTCTCTGGTGATGGCCTTGCTCAGGTGAGCTGCTCTCTTGTTGCAGGCCTCCTCAAGCTCTTCCCACTCTGCACTCAGGTGCTTGCACCTGCAAAAAAAAAAAAAAAAAAATACAGCAAACCGTCCAAACATCATTTATGAAGATCAGGAAAAGTGCAGTCAAGCCTGAAAAGAAACACGGCACCTCTGGATCACTTCCTCTCCGTCTGATTTGCTGGATTTGGCCAGGCTCCGCCCCTTCTCCAGGACCTGGTTCAGGTGTTTTCGGTGGGCGGTCACTTCCGCCTGCAACTCCTAGGTAAACACATCTGGTTTTAGCTGTTATTTTGATTCATCAAGGTTAGAATATAAACTGAAGTGGATCTTTATGTGTCCAGTTCTGTCCACAAACTGTAACCCAGCAGGCACCTTGTGTTTCTGCATGAGGCTGATGGCTCCAGCCAAAGACTTGTCATATCCTGTAGATCCAGAGGCAGGAACATGTTCAGAGATCCAGCTGAGCTCCAGGTCCACGTCATGATAAAACCCAAACAGCAGCACCGACGCCTCCAGCTGAGCTCGGCGCTGGTCCAGAGGCTTCTGGAGAGACTTGAACCTGCAGCACAAAGCTTGTCAGATCATCCGCCTCGTGTCCCACTGCATCTAAAGTACAATGATCTTCCTTCTTTCATCTTGCTATTTGCACTGTTCACCCCTTTTTTATGATTAAGGTAAGTATATGAGGAAGAATATTGTGGAATTCCTCTTTTACTCTCCAAGAAAGATGATTTCTTATTGTTTGTAATAACTCACTGTTCACATTTACAAAGATACGATTTTAACCATTGTGGATTTTTATTGTAAATTAATGGAGAATATATTTATTTATTCAACACCCTTTTAAGATCCAGAAACATCATTTCACCTTTAAAAAGGATGAATATATACAAATAATTGCCTGGTACAGGGCGTCCAGAGTGGACTCACAGAGTGAGGTAAGTGTCAGTCTCCCGGAGGATCCTCTGGGAGTCGAAGTGATTGGAGGCGAGGTGTTTGGCCCTGCTGACGATGGAGTTGATCTTCTCGGCCAGCTCCTTGGCCTCCAGCTCCAACTGCTGGTGCTCCTTCACACACAAACACAGCGGACGGTTACTGGCTGCTAACAGCACACACTGTAACTCCTGCACGTAATTAAACTACACCGGACCACCGTAACATGGCCGACGTCACCTTCAGGAGCTGTCGGCTGGAGCGGAGGTCGTGACCTTTGGCAGCGTTGCTCAGCATCCACTGGATGGCCTCAATCTTCAGCTTGGCATCCTGAGGAAGGAGGAGTGACTTTATTATAACAGCGACAACATTTATCTCTGTAGTTATTTGGTTTGTTTGGTAGCTACTCTGCAGATTGGTTCAATGGTTACAGAGTTTTCAGTCATTCAGCCGGGATGTTCGTCTGTTGGTTTATTTGTTGAGTCATTAACCAGTGAAACAGTCAGATTAATAGTTAACTGGCCAACAAATAGTTAACTTAAGTTTTCAGTTACTAATTTCAAATGACACAAGTTGGTCCATCAGTCAGCTAGTCAGTTAGATAATTGGCTTGCTGGTCAGTTAGTTAGTTATGTTACTCAGACTGCTAGATGGTTAGGTAGTAACTGAGTCGCTTAATAAGTCACCAAAGATCAACACTAGTCAGTTAGCTGGTTTGGTAGTTGGCCAATTGGATGGCCAGTCAGTTCATTAATTAAAAGGAGTACTTTGCAGATTTTCACCCGGCTTTGTATCATCACACTGTGGGTAGCGTATGTACATGAACGGTGTTGAACTTTCCTCCATATGTACATTTTGTAAGCACATTCATGGACTTCTGCTGGCAAATGAGCGAGGAGCTCTGAGTGCAGGTAATGGGGGGGGGAAGTTAAACATTATTTATTGCATAAACTACCCAAATAAGTGACGAGATAGTCAGGATGTTCAGTCACTGAGTCAGTCATATACCTGTTGGTTTGTCCGTCAGTGATTTACCTGCAGCAGCTCCATCAGCTGCTCCTGCTGTCCCGCCTGCCTCAGTTTGTCTCCTCTGTCGGCCATCTTGTCCTGAAGTCTCTTCCACCGGCTGCTGAGCTGAGTGGACTTCCTCCTGATGCTCTGACTGTTGTGGTGCTCTTCAGTCAGCATCTCCTGCCCTACCTGAACAGAAATGCACATTAACGTTATGTCAGCTGTGTGACGGGTCAAGTGTGTTTCTTTTCCTGAAGCGTTGAGCCGCGGTTTACCTGAACCAGTCTGTCCAGCCAGACCTGGTTAGCCTGCATCTCCCTCTCAGCCGCCTCGTGTCTCTTCAGCTTTCGGAGGATGTTGGTGGGGTCGCGGTACGACTCGTCCTCCGCCACCTTAAACTTCTCCTCCATCCACAGCAGCAGCTCATCTGCATCTCGCTGGAACTCCTGCAGCACAAAAAAAATATTACATTATTACAATACTTTGAGGTTTCTACTACACAAAAACACTTATAGTATTGTCATGTTTTTTACTTTAAAGCTCCTAGTGGCCACACACAAATATCCTATAAGATGAACTATTCTTAGAGCCTTTTAGAGTCAGTACTGGAGCTAAAATGTTTGTCCTGAGGGTGGCGCTCGAGTACACACTTCTCAGATGAGATCTATAGAAGGCCTATAGCATATATGTAAATTAGGCGTGACATCATTGACTCTGTGGTCTTTGTGGGAATAAGAAGAAATTTAAGAACTTTGCTTTTAAGAATCTCATTTATTCTTTATTTATAGTTTTTCTTTGAAAGAAACGTAAAAAAAAGTTACGAAAAAATTAAGATTGAATATTAAATCTTAACTTTTCTATTAAGACTGAAGTTAAGAAGAAAGCAGGAATGTAATCAGCTCATTTTATCAGAATCTGTTTGATTCAAATATTAAACATATTGGAACACTGGCTGACCTGTAGGTCCATGGGGTCACCAAAAGGAATTTTTATATAAACAATAGTCATGGCATTATAATAATAAAATAATACCTGATATTTCTTTGAGGCCAGCAGCTGACTCCTCCTCTGCCTGCTGCTCTCTTTCAGCTTCCTGTTGGCCTTCTGGATGCTCCTGCTCCTCTCCTTGATGCTTCAAGATAAATTCTGTATTATTGAAACAGTATCACACGCATTCTGCATGTCACTGCTAGTTTGGTAGTTTGACAATTGGTTTTGTGTTTATGTCTTTAAATTTAAGTCCTGACAGGTGTGACATACTGTTTTGGCTTGCACTGAAGGTTTCTGTGGTCTTTAATCTGATTCATACTGAACTACACGTCGGACATGTCGGCTGTGTTCTCTTACTGTTTTGCAGCGTAGTGTTGTTGGTTGATGAGCTCCTGGCTGCGCTCAGTGAAATGATCGACCTGTTGGTCCAAAGCCTTCAGGAGACTTTCCAGCTCCTCCTGTCGGCCCAGCAGACTGTGGACACTGTCCACAGAGTCCTGCATCAATAAACACACACAAATCATTTGTATTTTGGGTTAAAAACAGATTTAGATTTTTTTTTTCAGAGGAGATTGGACAACGAAAACGGATCAGAGTGAAGCGTCCTCACCCCGACGTCTTTGACCCTCAGTCGGGTTTCGTGTCCAGACAGTGCCGCCTCGATCCGGTCTCCTTCCTGGTTCAGCCTCTGGAGCTCCACCCCCTGCTCCAAACGCTCCTTCCTACTGGTCCACATCTGGTCAAGCTTGGACCAATCAGCACTGAGCTTGTCCAGGGTTTGCTGGATGTCCACACCCCCTGTCTTCCCATTGTACGAGCCTTTCTGAAGAGATTTCCCCAACATCTCCATCTCCTTGAACCTGGGAAAACACTTATACAGCTTAAACACATCATTTACAACGAAATCTCTGGTACTGCGGAGAACAGAGACAGCACTTCATCTTCACCTGCTCCTCTGCTCCTCCATCTCCAGCTGCAGCTCCTGGTGTTGCTCCAGCAGGGCGACAGCGGAGGTCATGTCAGCGGCCGCCTCCTCCTGCAGGAGGCGCTCCTGCACCGAGCCAGCCCAGCGCTGCAGCTCCTTGGCCTGCTGCTGGAAGCTCTGTAGCCTGCGGGCCTCCTCCAGGAGCCGCTGTCTGTCGGCCGCCTGACGCTTCAACTGGTCCACGAAAGAACAGGAGAACGGTGTGAACCAGACGGTTCCAGGCTCGTTAATTATTTAGTTAAAGCTGACGTTTATTTAAGGACTGTTTGCCTTTTACATGCTGCACTTTGCTTTCATTTTGCTTTGAATGATATTTAAACTTTTGTAATTGTAAGAAGCAACTAAACTAATTCATATTTTTATGGCCAAAATATTATCGGTGCGAAAACACTAAATAGTGACTTTAGTGTTGTTGGACTGATACAACAATGATAGAAACATATAAAACAGATAACAGGGTAACGTACAGAACGTAACATAATACATACATAAAACAAACATAACAAGGATTAAAGTAGAGGCAAAATATTATTATTATTAATATGCATTAATGAGTGTAATAACCAAAAGTTTCAAGGGAAATCTCTTAAATATGACACGTGTTAATGTGTATAAGTGTACGTGTAGAAGCTAAAAGCAGAATATACCAATAACATAATATGAAAGAAAATAACCATAAACATTATTCCTGAGTATTATTGTTATGATATAAATTCTAGTATCCAGTAATATTTTGAAGGTGTTTCAGCTTCAGCAGCCTCTCTGTTGCTGGTGTCCTCTCTACCCGCCACAGTTCAGTCTGTGATGATGAACTCAAACCTGATTCAGCAGAGCCTCCAGACCCCGAACCTCCTCCACGATGGCTGCACTCTCCGCTGGACTGCAGTCCTGCTTCCTGTAAGACAGGAAATAACATCTTGGACGATAAGATGCAAGTTAACTCTTCTAAACTTTCATATAAAGACATTCATTTCAGCTTTTAAAGTCTTCCTCCATTCATTTTCCTGATCCATTTTGGGGCAAAACCAGAGTTGTGAAAGTGTTTGAATCCCAGCAGGAAACAGCTGTTATGACCTTCTATTTAACTGCAAGAATCTCTCTGCTAATAAAAAAAATAATGTAGGATTTGGAAGTTATTAAATTGAGATCTTTAATCATTTTCTAACCTCTTACAGCAACCAATCTAATATTGCAAAGATTTCATGAGACAAAAGTGATCTTTTAATCTTATCTAACTTTTACATTTTCACAACCCTCCTCAGGTCATTTTCACAGAGAAACCAATAAAAGATGTTGTGTAAATCCGACCCATACATCTTGGCAACACTCTTCAGGTAGGCGATCTTGCTCTCCAGGGCCTGGATGTCTCTGAGGGCCTGAGTCTGGTTTTTCTCCTCAGCCTGCAGCGTGAAGGAGCTGCAGCCCACGTCCACAGTGTCGAGCTGGGACAGCTGACCCTGCAGCTGAGCTTTAGCCTCCTGGCAGCTCTGCAGGAAGGACTGCACGTCCGCTGTGCTCAGCAGCTCGTGTCCTTTCTCATCCTTCAACTGCTGGATCTGATCCCACCTGCAGAAAACAGGGACAGGAGACCAGACCCGCATCAGCACCAGGGCCCTGTTCACATTCATTCAAGCCTCATCGTAGGTGTTCCTCCGTCCCTTCTGGCGTCATTTTGTTCTACTTTAACTCCACAACATTCCCACACTTCTATCACAATTACACATCAGATATGACGGATTATTAGATTTACTGGTGGAGGTTCCAGATGGATGTGAACCTGCAATAAAAATGAAGCCTTTCTAAAGTCTTTTAAAAAGCAGCTTTAATTGCAGTTCTGTAGTTAATCAGTTATTTGAATTAAATGTTGTGGCTTCAGTCAGCTGAAGATTTTGATGGTTTCTGGATCGAGATGCTTAGTTTCCTGTTTAGTTTTGCACCTGTTGGAAACCCTCCTCTGCCTGGCCTGGATCTCTCTCTGTTTACTGTGTCGGCTCTTCACCAGATCCTCTGCCATTCGGATGATGTCATCCAACAGGCCACGCCCACTCGCCAACTCAGTCAGGAAGTTCTGGAACAGGAAGTCAACGTCAACATTTATCTAAATACGGAAATATTTTACTTTGAAAAGGGACAAAGTCAGTTCGGATTCACCATTCAGTTCAAAAGACTGGATTTGTGGTAGCCGTAGGTCTGATTAAGGACGGTACAGTTGTTATTGTCCCATTATGGATAATTAAATATATAAATATATAAAATATATATGTTTCTATGAGGCAGAAAATCCCTGTGCAAGCACCCTACATGCTAAGCTTGCTAACCACATCCTGCCTCCAGCTCTGTCCATCTGAACATGTCGTGTGTTGAGCCACGTCTGCACCTCGTATTTGGCCTGGACGACTCCCAGGTTGTCGGCGTCGGTGCTGAAGGTGTTCAGGATGTTCTCCTTGTCCTCCATCCACGACTCAAACTCCTGGCAGCTGTTGTAGAATTGATGAAGACGCAGCGTCTCCTCCAGACTCTTCGTCTTTGACTGCAAACAAAACAACAAAATCTGATTTTTACTTTCTGTAGAAGCTGCTTGAAGCTTTAAATGTCTCCGTCTTCACTGCATCATCTTCATTGTCTGACCTTCTTCTGGCTTTATTTTAATCTTCACACAAACTATTATCAAACTACATTTCCCATGCTGCCCCTGTCACCTTGACCAGGTTGTACAGGGAGTTGTAGTCCTGGTCCAGGCTGGCCTGCGTGCTTTCCACAGTGTCTCTCTGGTACTCTGAGTCTGGCAGCCATGTTGTCTGGATCTCGGCCGTGCCGCGACGCATTGAGCGGCGGCGCCTCGGACGGCTCGGCCTCCTGCTCGGGCTCCCCGGCACGCCATTGGTGGAGACGGGTGGGGTGGGGGGTGGAGCCTGAGCAGAGTGAGGAGGAAAGAGTCAATGATCCCACAGGTAGGACATTGATTGAACGCTGATCTAATTGAAATGGTACTGATTACTGATCGTACAGTGGCGGGCAGCAGTGTCAGGTAGGTTTTGGGGACGAGCTGCTGGTTTCCTCGGCTGTCTCGGGCCAGAACTCGGTCTCCATCCGGCTCGGTGCTGACGATGGTTACAATCTCATTACGATCCCACGGAAACTGACCTGAAAATCAGTTCCGTTCATTTAGTGTTTCAAGGACTTTCCTGATCGTCTAAATCTTTTTATCTTAACACTTCCTCCACCTGAGGTTCCGTTTCCTGCAGGTCTTACAGGAGGTAAAGAGTAACTACCAACATTATTCATCTCTTATCAGATTCATCTCGCCAACACAAGAAACCAAATGTCCTGTACTGATGAAAGTCCTTTAGGACAGTTTTTAAAACAGAGGTGAATGTAAGAATTATTTCTCCTCCTCTGGTGAAAACAAATCACAGGAAATAAAATGAATTATTATTATTATTATTATTAGTTCTGAAAATGACCTCAAGTACCTCTGCTGAATCTGAAGCGGATCTTGGCCTTGCTGTCCTCACTCTGGGTGGGGGCGCTCCCGGAGCCCCTCCCACCCCGGGCTCTGGGCAGTGGTGATATCGCCGCCCCCGGCCCCTCATCCTCCTCGCTGGACGAGTCGCTGTATTGGATCATCTTACTCTGCTGGAGCTCCGCCTACACAGGACGTTTTAACAGATATTAACCATCAAGTCCCAGTTAAAGAGCAAGTTAACAGCAGGCTGAGAGGCAGCGATTCTTCCCTCGAAAGTTTCACGTTAAAATGTGCAGACAGCATATAAAGAGGCAGATATGACTATAAATCTGTATCAGCTGCTAAACAGCAGCAGGTGGTGGACGTGCTGACAAATTTTTATAGTGTTGGGAAAGAAACCAAAGAGCCTTTTCAGCCACTAAAAGCACAGAGAAATACGTGTTTATCGGTCTGTATCTACGCGGCTCTGATCTGAGTCTGTACATACAGTCAGAGCCGTCAGCTGCGCCGCGCTCTTCGCCTGCTCCGACAGTCTCTTGATCTCCGAGGCGTAGGCCGCCATCTCCTTCTCCAAACGCAGGTGTCGCTGCAGCAACGCCGCCGTGCTCGACTCATCCTTCCCATGATCCTCACTGGTCAGCAGCGGCTTCCTGTCGCCCAGCCAAGAGTTGGCCTCCGCCACATCTGCAAAGTACTGAACAGAGGAGTAGTAGTTAGCTGTCTGATTTAAGATCCAAGGAAACCTGGATCCAGATCCCTTAAACCACGACCGCGTCTTTTCTTCCAGTCTGTTTCTCTGTCTTTACCCGTCTGATGGTGTCTACCTGTTTAATGGTGGCAGCGGCCTGCAGTCTGTTGCGGCGCCCCGTCGCCTCCTCAGTCAGGTGGCTCCACTGCTTCTTCAGGGTCCGGATCCACTTCTGGATGGCTCGCTGGTTGACCGGAGTCTGTTTGGTCAGCAGATCCTGACCTCGACCCAGAGCCCCCTGGTACAGAGACTCCTGGGCCTGGAGCTCCGCCTCCAGAGCCTGACAGGACGTAATCAGATTCATTTATCAAGATCAGATACGGATCGTTTCAGGTTACAGGAGATAAAGTTTAGATCAATCATTCCCTCTAATCAATAATTCAGCCCCCAAAATCACTCATTTAAATTATTAATTGTGTAGTAAATAAACTCATTTAGACAGCAACATGCCAACAAAGGCAGTGAAGAAGACCGCTAGTAACAGACCAGCAACTCCTGTGTTCTGAGAGGTAAAATTACTGTTTCTCTCAAAGTAGTCTGGTGGCTTTGAAGAGAGCGATATAACGGCTTCAGCTCCCCCTCAGAAAAGGCTGTCTGACAGCAAAGTAAAGCATCCGTGCCGGTACAGCTGCCTGCTTCTGGGGGCGTCCTGACCGCCATCTACTGTAGGTAATATACTGACTATAGAAAAGTACCTTATACAACCCCACCTCAAAAAATTCTGAACTGTCCCTTTAGGTGAAACCGCCAAAAACCTTTTACACAAAAAGCAGAAGACGACAAAGTGTAACAGAAACAGACTCTGTGAATAAATAAAAGAATAAATCTGGCAACAATTAGATGGAAACTCAACTAGTGAGGCAGCGGCCATGATTTAAACGCTGATAAGTGGCCCACCTTGTGTTTGTGTTGAGTCAGCTGGATGTGGTTCAGGTCCCGTCCGAGTCCGGCTGTTTGCAGCCTCAGCAAGCGTTCATACAGCCAGGCCTCCAACTCCTCACAGTCATGGAAGAACTCAAACAACCTCAACTGGGCCTCCAACTGTTTCCTCCTGGAAGAGAGGGAGAGAGGGAGGGATGAAGACAGGTGGAGGTGTAATCGTGTATGTATATCTTCACATCTGTTGTGTAGTGACTGATCACCAATCAGTTGCTATAGAAGTGGAAACAGAAGACAACCTGCTGCTGCTGAGGGACACCAGAGATTTGTACTGAGAGTCGAGAGCTCTCACTCTGCTCTGAATCTGCTGACCGTCTCTCACTTTCATCTGAGAGGAGGAGAAAGACAGATTAATGGACGACCGTCTAAAACTTCGTCCGACAGCAGTATCGGGTTGGATGATAACCGATACCTTCAGCGCCGTGCTGCTGATGGTGGCGATGGTTTCACCATGAGCTGAGATCTGAGCCTCCAGGAGATCCTGCTTCTGAAGGAGAGACTCCACCTCCGCCAGCTGTTTCCCCAGTTCAGAGGAACTGGCCTGGGACTGGACACAGAGAGGAGACATGTTGGAAAAAATACTGATCAAACAAGCTGCTGGGATGGTGCTTTCATGGACAGCCAAACAGAAAAAGCAGACTCACTCAAATTTAAAAAAATATATAATAATAATAATAATAATAATAATAATAATAATAATAATAATAATAGATTAGTCTAGAACTTAATTTGACTCGTCGCCCTTCTCATTGCCTAATAATTTTATTCACTGATACATAGACTGAAACTTTTTGAAACATTTTGCAGACACAGATTTCCTCTTTAAAAACCAAAGGTGTCGTTATAGGTTCAGAGTGACTCACCTGTAGTTCTTTCAGTTCCTGGGAGACGAGCTCGATGTCTCGGAGGACGCTGAGACTTTCAGCTACATTTCCCAGCAGCCCCCTCTGGTCGTGGAGCTGCTGCAGCAGGTCCTTCCATCGCTGACTAATGTTCTCCTCTCTGACAAACACACACAGATACACAAGTATATACAATAAACACACACATCATAACCCACAGTTTTATTTTCATAATCTGTTTAATATAAAATATGATGTGTAATAAATAAATGATCTTTAACTTTAGTCATGTACTACAGCTGCGTCCCAGTTGGACCTGAGTAAACCTGAAGCTCCTTCTTCCCTCCAGCTCATGGAGGCAATAAGATATCACTCTAAACTCTGCATGTTGTCTGTCTGTCACCTCCTGATTATCTGCTCCTTGCTGTGGTAGTTTCCTTTCTCGATGGTCTTGGCCATGTCGCTCAGGGCGGCAAAGCGTGGCTCTCTGGCCAGGGCGTCGGTGGCCAGGGCCTCCAGACGCCGGCCAGCCGCCTGGGCCTCCTCCAGGGTGGACAGACCCCGGACATCCTGCCTCCGGATCAGACGCAGTGTGTCCTCCAGATACCCCTCCCTCAGCGCTGCCTGGGGAAGCGAAACAAACTGACTGTTGTCTGGATGTTGGATACGCACACATCCAACTATCCTAATGTTAAAACTGTACTGTGGAAGTCTGGATTTGCATAAGGAAGCCTTTGATTTGAAACTGTCTTTGGGAAAAATGTTGTCACCTTCCTCCCGAACTTCTGGGCGAGCTGCTCCAGGTTCTCCAGGCGAAGCAGCGCCTCCTGCAGGGCTCGTTCTCGCTCGTGTTCAGCTCTCTCCAGCAAAACCCAACTCTTCTCTATGTCACTCAGGGTTTTACCTTCACACACACACACACACACACACACACACACACACACACACATCATATCACATGCTTGTTTCCTGTAATTACAATCTAATTAGTCCGTAGTCACAAAGAACTTTATTTCCATTAGATTATAGCAGAATATCACACAACAGTAATACATTATGGCAGAATAGGAAAATAATATAACAACATGTCTAGAGGTACAAGACACACATACACACATTCACTGCATGTGAATGTGTGTATGTGTGTCTTGTACCTCTGTGAGTGTGTGTCTTGTACCTCTGTGAGTGTGTGTCTTGTACCTCTGTGAGAGTGTATCTTGTACCTCTGTGAGAGTGTGTGTGTGTGTGTGTGTGTGTGTTTTATACCTTCTGGAGGATTGTAAGCCCATTGGTTGTTGGCTGCCAGCTGAGTCTTCAGACTGAACAGATGAGCTTCAATTGCCCCACGCTCCTGAAAACGGAGACAGAAAATACAAAATACATTTATTTATCAGACAAAAATCAGGCTAATCTGTATCTGCACTATTTTTTCCAGTGATTCTACTCACTATTCCTGATATATTATAGTGTTAGTGTCCTGATATTATATTATAGCGCTATATTTACCACCCAAACCTGTGAACCGTTGCCCACATTCAAACAGTAAAATGTAATTACAATTCAGTCTGATTATAAGGTACATTCATCTTAAAAATGATGAATTATTACATTTATATTGTTAAACTGTACAACATTCTTTGGCAATACTATTTTTTTATTATAAACTCGTACATTTTCGAGAAAGAAACTCAAATCCTACATTTGTGAGTTTTTTCTCGTAAATGTACTAATTTAATCTGGGATATTCTGGATATTCTGAATTTTCTATCAGAATATTACCCCCTATCCCTTGGCTCGGATTATTTTACTTTATTTAATCTTCTATGGCCCTAAAACATTGTAGATATTCGACCTGAAAACTGAGAAATAAATCAAACTGCAGCCCGCAGCAGTGAAGGAGGTTACTTACCTGGTATTTGGGAGGTTTCTCTACAGTTCTGTAAGTCTTGAAAGACATCACCAGCTTCTGCATCTCCCTCAGGGAGTTTGGGAATCGTCTGTCATTCAGCTGCACCACCTTCAATCAATAATCAAACTGATTATTACAAAGACAGTGACAATAATCAAACTGTCTTTGCATCGTTTCCTTACATCTGAACATCGACACTGTTGTTGTTTTTGTTACCTTGGTTTTGATCCAGTGAAGCAGATCTGAGACCAGTCTCTCATACTGGACCTTCATGTCATCCAGCTCCATCAGCATCCCGACTATCTGAGAACATGGAGGACACGGAGACAGAAAGTCCTCGCTGTCATTATTCTGAACAAAATATCTGGTGACACAAAACTTTCATAACTAGACGGCGTCTTCAGTGGCACATTGATTTTTAAAAAGTGAGCTAGGGCTGCACCTTTCTTGGGATATACGATGTCAATAAATGGTGAAAAATGCCCAAAATAACCTCCTAAAGCTCAAGCTGTCGTCTTCACAGTTTGTCTTGTCCAACAGTCAAACCTTGGCTAGACGGGACCGACTGAAATATTCAATATAATCTGATGACTAAACTAAAATATTTTTTTCTGTTGACTAAATGGGATTAAATTTAAAAAGAACAGAATGACTACATTAACAAAAAAGTTGTTGATTAATTTTCTGTCAATCAAGTCATTGTTTCAGCTCGGTATTAACATTTGAATCTGAGAATGGGATACTGGAGTTTTGCTGGTTTCTCTGCAACATAAATGAATAAAAAACAAAAACATGTTTTCCAAACTGAATTTTAGTTACCAAATAATTTATTTTGGCTTCCAATGACTGTGATAAAATACATATTTAATATATTAATATTTTAACCTGGTTGAGCTGTAAAACACTGTGTGTCATCAGATATCTGCCCTCAGATCGTCCCTGAGGAACAGCAGGACAGGAAACTGTAGAGACACAAACCTTGTTGTGCGACCTGGAGGAAGATTCTCTCCTGTACTGCTTCTTCACCCACTGACCACTGAGACTTCCTCCCACTGACATACTGTTAACTCTGCACACACACACCTACAGCATGTTACCCAGCTAAACACCTGGAACACACCTGGACACTTTTTACCTACTGAAGATTAATCCTGTTGGTCAAAAGAGACACATCTATGCATCTATTGACCCACCTGCTGTGACTCAGGTAAACATGGACTCCCCTGGTACACCTGGTACTTACAGAAAATCACTATCAATATCTTAAAACACACCAAGTACAGCTCTTCCTTAAAATATATAACGGAGGAAATCACTAGAGATGCTTCTACATACCTGGAACACACCTGAAAAACACCTGTGAACTCCTGAAGAGCTTTAAAAAACCTCAAAATAACCTAAAACACACCTGGTCCTTACAGTATAACTCCTGCAGATGCTTCTATATACCATGATCACACCTCAAACGCCTTTTATCGCCACTTTAAGCCTAAAGTAGAGATAAAACACCTGGAACACACCTAGTGAACATTATAACTGCTCGGGATGTTGCTAAATACCTTTGACCACACCTGAGACACACCTGGCGCACCTTCTACAACCAATGTGGACCTGGGAAGCCTTTGTCCAAATGTCCATATGCTCACAGTGTAGGATATTCACCCACATACCTGTGACACACCTGAACCTACCCGTTGCAAGTAGACCATCGTTATGTGACCCCAGGTAAATCACTGGGCCTGGACGTACCTGGTTTACCTGGTACATGAGCATAAACACCCAGCATTTCTGGAGCTCCAACATTAGGAGGTCAGTGGATTAATAAGTCAAACAGTTGATGACATTAGATATCACGTATGTGTTTAATTAAACTTTATTAACCTTTAATTTACCAGATTGGTGTTCATTCTAATTAATATGGATGGTCAATATAGATAAGATCTTCTACATATCGTGATCATCACATCTGCCAACATTTGTAGTTCTAACTAAGGAAAGAAACTGAGGAGTTTCACACCACAGCAAACATCTGTATCAGACCAGACCAGGTCCTCACACAGCCGAGAAACCAAGACACTGATACACACCAATAATAACTTCTAAGCAACAGCTGTGGTTGTTCTGCATCTGTACTCGCTCACGTTTCCCTCAAATCAAAGAAGAAACACATTCAGTTCTCAGAACAACTACAACAAACATGGACGCTCACCAACCAAACAGAGACAACTGACAACAACAATTTAAAAAAAAGAGTCCCTGAGCTGAACCAGATGAACCCGCAGGTCAGAGCCTCCGGCCGGTCCTGGCTCCTCTCCCGGCAGGTAAAGGTGTGCAGCCCTCAGTGGCCATTAGCTCTGTGAATGACTGGGATCTGGTCTGATAAGCTTAGTGTCTGCAGCCCGCCCACAGGACAGGGCGGCTCCGGGGTCAGCTGACCCACTAACATGAAGCATCACTACCACTAACCCTTTAACCTGTCTGAATAACTATTACTTTCATCAATCTATAATATATATCTTGTTGGTTTTTATATTCCTGTGACATGAATCTAAAAACCTTTTGTATAGCAGCTGCTTCTAGTCTACTGCTTTGTTTTTAATAGCGTGACCCACAGTAGGTGTGAACGGTGTTGTGGCTTCTGTGTGTTGCTGCTCTGTCAGCAGGTGACTTCCTGTCAGGCCTGAATCTAATCCGGCAGTAATCCACACCGACTGACAGGCAGCAGGCGGGACCTAACGGATTAGAGGAAGTCACCATGTGAGCGTAAGGCGGCAGGCCGTGAACACCCCCACAGTTACCTGCAGGACGCATATATACATATAAAACCAATTAATGGATCGAATGTGATTGAATCTGTGTGACTTTAACATAAATTGTAAGTATAGCTGTCAGATGAATGTAGTTGAGTAAAAAGCACAATATTTCCCTCTGAAATGTAGTATAAAGCAGCATAAAATGGAAAAATCCAGTAAAGTACAAGTACAACACCTAGTAAATTAATGTAGTTACTTCGCTCCACTGGAAAATTCTCAACAACAGTGTGATGGGTTTATTTAATCAGTTGTTTTATTTCCTATTTATATTCCATCTATTTCATTTGAATCCCATCCTGTTTTATCCTACTTTGTTTCATTTTAAGCTCTTGAATAATTGTATTTTTTGCTTTACACCTTTTAGAATGACAGATTAGTGTTTGTGTATTTATTCCTTCTGTCTTACAGTTACAGTACTGTATGAAAGGTGCTTTATAAATAAAGTTATTGCTGTGATCACGTGTGGCGTCTCTCCCTGTACGTGTGGTGCTGGTGGTTCAGACCTTGGCGAGTCTCTTCTGGATGGTCTGTCCCTGCTTCATCTTGGAGAAGTAGTGGTAGTACAGCGACACGTAGGTCATGATGGACTTCTCGTCCGGGTGAGGGACCACCATGTCCTCCACCTCCAGCAGCTGCATGATCCCGAACTCCCGCTCCGCCAGAGAGAAGGCGTGCTCCAGGTTGTGGCGGGGGTCGTCGCCATGGAGACGCCGGTAGTCAAAAAGGTCAGGCCTGGGACGGAGAGAGAGAGAGAGAGAGAAATGGATGGAGCTGATTGGATGGTGGGGAGAAAAACGTGTGTGTGTGTGTGTGTGTGTGTGTGTGTGTGTGTGTGTGTGTGTGTGTGTGTGTGTGTGTGTGTGTGTTACCGGTGTGCATGGATGAGGGCGTTGAAGGCGAGTCCGCTTCTCCAGCTGGACGAGAAGTCATTCACGTCGACGCCGTCGTAACCCGACGTTTTTCTCTGACACCAGATCAGCAGAGCCTCCTTCGCGGAGCGATGAGCCACACTGGCTCCGCCCGCCTGATGGGGGGAGGAGGGGAGGAAAGGAAAGGAAAAGACAGGAGAGGACACGAGGAGAGAGGAGGGGAAGTAAGAGGAGGAAAAGGAAAGAAAAAAAGGACAGAGCAGGAGCAGAGAGAAAAAAGGGAGGTGGAGAAGATAAAGTAGGGAGGAGGACAAAGTAGAAAAAGGAGAGGAGAGAAAAGGAAGGAAAGGAAAAGAAGGAAGAGAAAGAAAATAAAGGCAAAGGAAAAGAGAAGAGGAGATGTGAGGGGGGAGAGGAGGTGAGGAGATAAAGAAGACAAGACAAAGAAAGGAAATGCAAGGAAAGGAGAAGAAAATGGGGAAAGAAGGAAAGGGGAGAATAAAACAGCAAAAGAGAGGAAGAGGAGAAGAAAGAAGGAAAGGAGGGAAAGTAGTAAGAGAGGAAGATGAAGGTATATGAAGGGGAGAAAGAAGAAGAGGAGGAGGGGAAAGATGATGTTAAACATCCGTCCTTCAGTTAGAGCAGGAAGCCAGACTAAAGGTCGTGGGTTTGATTCCCTACCTCGTCTAGGTTGATGGGTCCGATCTGGAACCTGAGGATGATGATCCAGAGCAGACCCAGGATCAGCGTGCGGTCCCCATCCACCACATTCTCTGGTCCAATCAGATCCACCCGAATCTGACAGGAAAGTCCATTTATATTTTCACAACAAAGCCAACATTATCAGGCTGTGACACGCGTCCTTCAGTTCAGACTGAAGGTAAATCACAGCTGTAATACAGCAACATCAACACAAGATGGAGCCAAACACAAACTAAATATAGATGGAATCATGAGGCTCAGCAGGTTTCAGTCTGTAGAGGCTTTACACCTGGAAAATTACAATAAGAAAATACTCAGAAAACTCCGTACAGAGACTAAAAGACCTATTCCTTCTGGTGCATATCGAGCAATTTTCTGTTTAAATGGTAAAGTAAATGATTTCATGTCTGAGTACAGAGGATACTGCATAGTATACAGACAGGTGAGTTATCTCTGTGTTTAGGACTCTGACAGACAGGTGAGTTATCTCTGTGTTTAGGACTTTGACAGACAGGTGAGTTACCTTGGTGTTTAAGCTCTATCAGACAGGTGAGTTACCTTGGTGTTTAAGCTCTATCAGACAGGTGAGTTACCTTGGTGTTTAAGCTCTATCAGACAGGTGAGTTACCTTGGTGTTTAAGCCCTATCAGACAGGTGAGTTACCTCATTGTTTAAGCTCTATCAGACAGGTGAGTTACCTTGGTGTTTAAGCTCTATCAGACAGGTGAGTTACCTTGGTGTTTAAGCCCTATCAGACAGGTGAGTTACCTCATTGTTTAAGCTCTATCAGACAGGTGAGTTACCTTGGTGTTTAAGCTCTATCAGACGGGTGAGTTACCTCATTGTTTAAGCTCTATCAGACAGGTGAGTTACCTTGGTGTTTAAGCCCTATCAGACAGGTGAATTACCTCATTGTTTAAGCTCTATCAGACAGGTGAGTTACCTTGGTGTTTAGGACTCTGAGGGACAGGTGAGTTACCTCGTTGTTGAAGCTCTATCAGACAGGTGAGTTACCTTGGTTTTGAGGAAGCCGATGGCGATGCTGTTGTTCTCCAGACAGTGGACCCTCAGCTTGCGGCGGCTGGGCGGCGGCAGCGTCTCCCTAGAGATGAGCTCCAGCAGACGGATGAGAGTGACTCCGGTCTTCAGCTCGGTGTAAACGTCAGTCAGCTCCACGCTCTCCTGCAGGTGACCAGATTCAAACTGACAGCTGATCTTTGACTGTCGAGACTCAAACCAGCATCTTTACTAAACTGCCTGCTGACGTCTGCCACATGTTTACAGAAATTAGGGGATTTTTGTACTAAAACAACTGGAACGCATATTAACTTAAGATAACCTTTAAAGTGTATTTTTACACAGAACAAAGATGTAAGGAAACATGTTTACAGCTCTGTGACTGGCAGGAAGTTCAACATGAAAATGGTGATATCTCTTAAATCATCGTGACAGTCGAGTGCTTCTCCCCCTGAAGTGTGTTACATAACGTCTCTGCCTCAGGACATCCTGGTTATCTACAGGTCAGGTAACATCTTAACGCCAAGAGCAGCTCGCCAAGTGGAGAAATTCCTACAATAAGGAGTGTCGTCTCTAACTTTAGACTCTGAAGTGTTTTACAGTTACAGATCCTTTGTCAGACCAAAAGTCCATCATGTCTTCTTACAAATCCTGCTTTCCTCTTCTCCGGTGTGAGGATTTGCTGCTTTTTGCTGTGTTGTATCATTGTAAAAAGAATATTTTGGGAGTTTTGGTTAACAAAAGGACATCTGAATACATCACTTTGTACTCTGGGAGACTTCGATGGATATGTTTGATTATTTTCCAACATTTTATTGACTATACGTTGAATTTATTAATAAAAAACAGAACATTGATTGTTAATGACAATATTCATTAGACTGAAAACTGTTGACAACACACTAGTCTAAAAGGAAACAGAAATAAATCTCAGATGAATCTTACTCCACTTCTTAAAACAAAAGCCTGATTTCAGGCCAAAAGATGTGCTTGGAAAATAAAAAAGTTCTTCAATTGATAATTGGATTGACATAATTTATGATATTTAGGATGGAAAGTATAACTGTCTCCATTAGAAGCCCAAAGTGGCGCTACGCCTGTTTAATCCAACCAATATTTGACCAAAACAAATTAAAAATTATTTAAAAATCAATTCAAATAATTCAAAGGAAAAGCAGCAAATCTTCAGATCTGAGAAGCTGCAACAAGGAAATGTGTTTTACATTATCAAAACATTTGACTAAATGATTAAAGGACTTCTATAAACTGTTTATAACAAAACATCAGATTTTATAAATGTTTCATATGTTTTGTATAAAAATCTGAATCTGTAAAGAAACTAAAGCTGTCACATAAATGTAGACAGGTAAAAAGTACAATATTCACTCTGTGATGAGGAGGAGGAAATGAAAAGAAAATACTTGAGGATAGTACGAGCAACCCAAATTGGTACTTGAGTACAGTACTTGGGTTTTTTCCTGTTAGTCAGTCCGTCTGCAGGAACTCTGTAATGATTTCCATGAGGTTTGGTGGGAACACCGGTGTGATTAGATTTTGGATTTCTGATGTGTTTGGGTGTAACACGGAGCTGTAGGATTTCTGAGAATTCTGTTTACTTAAATGTGGTGAAGGTGAAGTCATGAAACAGGAAGTCGAGCTCTGATCTGAACCGCCTGTTATAGAATTACCTTGGTTTGATTTCCTGTTGCCATGGAGATAACAGAGTTCGTCACATCCAACACAAGATATAAATAATAATAGAAAACCCTCTTTAGCCCCATCACAATAGAAACCAGCATTTAATCTATTAAAGTAACAATTATTTGCATCTGACTTATCTGTCGATTATCAATCAATAGTTTTGTCTGTAAAAGATCAGAAAATGGATTAATGTCCATCATAACTGTTCAAGGTAAATATACTTAATACTAAGTATTACGTTTACTGTCAAACAAGACTGAGATAAAGTGAAAATCTCGATCAGGAAGCTGGAGCGAGAATCTTTTGATGTTACTGCTTTGAAAAAATTATTTATATTTTTAAATGATTGCAGAGTAATCTTTTGTCAAATGTTTCAGCTCTAATATATTACATAATTGTGTTATTGAGCTATTTTTAAGTAGATTACTTTATTTACTGTTAGTTGAAACTATGACAGTACATCATATTTTATAACATGAATAATCTGACTCCCAAAATGAACAACTATAAGTAAAGTATGAGTAGCCTACCTCATGTTTTACTAATAAGTAAACGAGTAAAGTGACTTCCATGGTTGACCACAGGTAATTTACTTCTTCTTACTTGAAGTCTCACCTGTAAACTGTCAGCACCTGAAACCGGAAATGACCTCACTGCTACCTGCACTTAGCTTCTCCCGGATGCTAGCCAGATGTTTGAGTTTTAAACTTTGGTTTCGTCCCGGACCAACTCCAATCCCTCTGGGCAGACTCGTAGACATCAGCTGAATCACCAAAATGACTTTAAATTCCAACTTTCTGCCGGATAACATCTAAACTTCCCGTTTCCATCATCCCGTGCACATGTCACGCGCCACGGTCCTGGATCGCTGTCGACTGAATCCAAACATTCAGTCGCTCAGACCTTCATAAAACTCGTTATGAGGAGAAAAGGAGAAACTCAGACCCGCCGGAGAAAAGATAACCTTGTTAATGACTTAAAAGGTGGGATAAAGGTGATGTCAGGTGAGTTTACAGCGACAGGAAACGGGATTTACTCCGACTGACGGCGGCGCGCAGGGCAACGTAGCTTTAAACATGGCGCGGGAATTCTTCCTCACCGCCTGACGTCAGCGCTGCTCGGCGGCGGCGCGCTCAGTGCTGCCGCCGGTGGCCGGAATGAGTATTACAATAACACACTGTGGCCAAAAGTATGTGGACACACACCTTTTGACGGTTTTTACCGTATGGATCCAAAAGAATAATTAAAGTCTTCTGCAGTGTTTCATTCTATTTATGTGATCAATTTTAAAAGCCTGTTTTAAACTGAAACATTATAAAAACCACAGTAAAAAAAATATGATAAAAAGAAAATGTAAGATTCCTTAAATCCATCATTATTTCTTCAATGCTTAAATAATTGAACTTTATAATCTTATTATGAGAGGAATTTTAAATTTATTTTTTGTATTATCCCATTTATACGTCTTAAAATTAAGGAAACCATAAAAAAATAGAAAAGCTTTAAAAAAAAAAAAAAGCAGTAACAAAAAAAAAGGAACTGTGAGATTAAATATAACAGTAAATGGAACATAGTTTTTGTCCATTTTGTGTTAGTTGTTGAACTCCCCAAACAGAACCCCACCCTCCTAAGAAACTTCGACTAGCCAAACTCAATATTTTAGAAATAACAAAATATAATAAGTTTATTTATGAATGAATGATATTTCCTATAAATGTTATCTCCCTATATTATGGTCTGCATGGTGCCACTTGTGTAATTCTGTTGGACTAAATTAATTTATTTTTAATTTAATTTCTTTTGGGTTGTGTTTGCTTGTTTTGTGTTTTGTGTGCATTTTTTTTTCATAAGAAAGTGTAATTTAGATGTTCACAATAAGTGTGTTTGTGTGTAATTGTCATGTCATTATAAACCCCCCAAATGATCCAGAAACATTACAGAGGACGTGGCCTCATGGTAAAAAGCTCCAGGTAAAGTAAATGTGTGGATGGAAACAGTGACGGAGTGAGAGCTCTGCATGTTTCCCTCCCTGCTGCCATCCTGCAGAAATCCCAGAGGAATTCTGGGAATGAACACCAGCAGCCAGCAGCTGCCATCCAGTTATCAGAGAAAACACACGAAATCTAACCCAGAACTACGTGAACCGGCTGGAATCTGAAGCTGCGAGAAAAAAACAACACGTCTATTTCCATTCTGTAACATTTGTGTTGTGTTTTCTGACAGCATGCGGAGGCTGAGATCAACTGTCTCTCATCACAACTGATGATTAATGTGTGTTTGTGTGTTAGCAGCTGTTAGACTGCAGATTATCAGGCAGGAATGTGACTGATAACAGGAGGAATAACACCGACATCATCATAAAACCAAACACAACATCTGCCCTGCAGACTCCTGCTTTAATCTTGATTACCTGACGGATCGGGTCCTGTATTTAAACTGAAGGATAAAAGTTATTTAGGACATTTCTTAAAATCCAAAATGCTGTAAAAATACTTGTACATATATACAACAATAATGTTAAACTCAGGTGATTTTAGGAGCTCATGTTTTGGAATGACTTAGTGATGTTGTTCATTGTTTCTTATATCGGACTCTGAGGTTGGATCAAATGGAAATACTCAGATTTTTACTTAAGAACAGTGCTGAGTCATCGTGGAGCAGAGAAACAGAAATGCGCTGAGTCGATGTTCCATGGATTAAAGACGGTTACAGTAATAATAAACTGATGAAGCTGCCTGCAGACAGACACACACAGGCAGAGAGACAGGCAGACAGGCAGACAGACAGACAGAGAGACAGACAGGCAGACAGACAGACAGAGAGACAGAGAGAGAGACAGACAGACAGAGAGACAGACAGGCAGACAGACAGACAGAGAGACAGACAGACAGAAAGACAGATAGACAGACAGAGAGAGAAACAGACAGAGAGAGACAGAAAGACAGGCAGACAGAGAGACAGGCAGACGGAGAGACAGACAGACAGACCTGAACATACAGGAGCAGAAGAGACGTTTTATTCTGAAAGTTTCACTCAGATGTTTGTTGTGTCTCTAAATGTGATTTTTTGTTTGTAGACAAACTTCAGATGTTTAATGTGACTGAAACCAGTGAAACATGAGATTCATCTAAAACTGATGATTTGGAAGAATAGATCATTTATATATGTGTTTCAAATGAATCTAATATATTACTTGATAATGAATTGATAAAGAGTTTAAAATAACCGTTGATCTGTTCACACAGTTTTTTCTGTGTGTGTTAATAGAAACAGTTTCTTCTTCCTCTTCATCTCTCCTCTTCCTCACCTTGTTCTTGGAGAAGACGCTGTTCATCCACTTGGTGAAGGTTTTCTTCTGGACCGCCATCCTCTGCTCCTGCAGCTCCCTGACCCGTCCCGCCCCGTCCTCCTCGGCCTCCATCCTGACTGCCTGGAACCACACAGAGAAGGTTCAAAACCTTCAAGGACCCTCAAGGACTAAAGTTAGACATGTTTTTAACACTGTTAGTACCAAATAAAACATTCATTGGATATAAATACAAGTTAAGCAACATAAAACACTGTGAAGTAGTTAAGAACATGTAACGTTTAACATTGGTAAAAGAAAATCATGAAAGTGTGTGTGTGTGTGTGTGTGTGTGTGTGTGTGTGTACAGCATGTACAAGATGTCAGGAAATATATAAATCAGTACAACAAAACTCCAAATTCTGATTTCCTGGCTTAACTTATTTTAATCGATCAGGACAAAAAAGGAAAAATGTAGAAAAGCACAGCCATCCAGTCAAAGCTGCACTAGTGTCCCCTCGCAACCCTGTTTTCAAAAACTCTACTTTATATACAGTAAATATGCAACTTCAGATCATGTTTCTGCCAACAGAACGAGAAAACGTTGTTAATTAATGAAATTAAAGTTTGCATTATTTCCACTGCAGACACCATGGATGTATACAGGATTGTACGCCCTCAATATAGGCAGGGTTTTTAGCTGATCGTCATAGTGACATGGCGTGAAACTGCCGTGACATCATCATCTTCAACGCGACACAAACACAGGAACGATGAAGGATATCGAGGGGAGGCTGTTCTTGATCGCCATTTAGCTGCCTTTTTTTTAAATCCGGGTTGAGTGAACAAAAAAATTGCTAAAAGTCGTTATTGGGCTGATTTAAAATGGCGGTTTTGTGCAGGACGTCGTTGATTGATGACGACAGTCAGGGGTCTGCAGTGTCTTCACTCCACTTTTAAGTATTGGCTCAGTTCACTTGGTTTGACCGATGCGATAATAAAAACAGTACCAGGTACCAGGTACTATCCACAACCTTTGCCAATAGAAAACCAAAAAGAATGTTCAAGAACAAGCCCAGTCGAGCCGAGCCGTGAAAAAGAGCCATAAATGGTTAGTTAGTAGTTTCTTGTGTGGTTTTATAACAGAGGCGTAGCAGTTATACTACTAATAAAACCATTCAAATCTAACCAGGGTTTGGAACTGTTTCCGTCACTTTCATTGAGTCGACAGTTCAGATGTGGTTAAGATTTTATTTGTCTTCATGCTGACAGGAGCAGTTACAGCTTCAATACAACACTGCTGTAAAAACTCCTGAGCCTCATAATCCAATCCATCGAATGTCATGACAAGCTGACTTTTTAGAGATACAAGTTTCTCACAGGACGGCCACGCTACAGACACGTGATGATCTTATAGACCATGATGCATTGCTGCAGATTAAACTAGCCAACAGGATATAAAGGAGTTAAAATGAGCTCAACCTGAAACATCTACAGCAGTAAAATGCAACAGACACATGAATGCAGCAGGAATATTAATCCAGAAACAGAAGTATAATAATATTTACGTGTGTGTGTTCTTTTAAGGTTCATAACTTGTGTTGATCTTTGATTCTTTGGCGCGACACCAGAACTCCGACATTCAGCTATAAACTCTGAGTTAAAGTATCAGTCTGGCGATATAACAATGAACTGATCCTTACTGATCAATTGATCGATCTTCTTCCTCTGAGCCACAGAGCTCCACTGTTGTCCAAAAACTATTAAAAACACATCCATGAGCGTCACTGCTGCACTGGGTGACATGTTTCTGGCTTATTTTGGCTCAATCTTATATAAAAAAACAAGTTTACAGTCAGTTATGTGCCAGACTCTTTCCTGGCCGGGACCAGTAACTTCCTGGAGTCTCCAGTGGTTTCCTGGCAGACCAGACCAGAAGAGTCCGGCAGATAACCGACTGTAAAACAGTGATTTGTTTAGTTTTGTGTGTATTAAACAAAATACAACATGTTGATGAGTGAGCATTACAAGGGCTCTATAGTTCCTTTACTGGAGTGAAAGTACCAATACAACAGTGTGAAAATATTCAACTTCTAGTATGAAAAGTAATAAATGGTAAATGTACTTAAAGTATGAAAGTAAAAGAATTTGTTCAGCAGAAAATGATAAATAGAATAATTTCAGGTCCCATTATTTAATCCTCTCTATTATCGAATTATATTAAAAGTCTGATTTGAACACTGTTTGGTAGTTTAATTTATGTCAGTGGATCATGTTTTACACTTTGTTTTGAAGGTAAAACCTGAATTTTTAAAGTAACTAGTAACTAAAGCTGTAAAGTAAAAAGTTCAATATTACATACAGCATTGGACTAAATGTACTTTCCACCCCTGCCTCTGGACAGATCCAGGCTAACTGTTTCCCCCTGTTCCCAGTCTTTATGCTAAGCTAAGCTAAATGGCTGCTGGCTGTAGCTTCATATTTAGTGTACAGACACGAGAGGAAGCAATCTGAACAAAAACTGTTCCTTTAACTCAGCTTTGCACGCTTCTTAACTGTAGTTTTAGTTTAAAAACTACTTTTTGTCACTTTAAAAATACTAAATATATGTGCACACACACACACACACACACACATATGTGTGCTTGTCTCCCCATACATTTGCTTACACATCAGCAGGAAACAGCAACAGTCACACAGAACTAAAATAACCTGAAGATAATAAATCCTGCAGATTTACAAACAAGAACAGAACAACACTCAGACCTCAGACGGACGTCTCTGCAGGTACTTACAAAGGACAAAAGACACGAGAGGACAAGAAGAAACGGAAGAGAAGCTGCTGACGGGACTGAAACACTTAATATATATACATAAACACTCAGTTATTCTTCTCACCTTCTGCTTGAATCTCGTGTTGGAGTAAAAAGCTCTGATCCAACATACGACCTGCTGAAACTGTGAGGGAACAGGTGTGTGTTTTCATGTGATGTGTGTGTGTGTGTGTGTGTGTGAGTGTGTGAACTTTGAAGCCATTGGATTTACAGCATGAGCAGCTCCGCTCACCTGACAGCAGGTGTAGGGGTCAAAGTTCACACTGACAGTATATCTGTGGGACAGTCAGCTGAATGAAGCTCTGAGGTGAACCAGAATCAGCAGGTTTCTAATTAATGTAAAAGTTTAGTTCAGTGGCTGCAGGAGATATCAGCTCCTGATTTGCTGCTGAAACTCTTACTGAAAACCATCTTTACATCCAGCAGCTTTAATCATTTTATTTAATACAACATAGACTGGTACTGCAATAACTTGATTTAATCATTCAATAATGGTTAGTTAAGTTAATCAGGAAGATTCTCTCATTTAAAGGGTGGAGGCCTTTTTCAGCTGATTCAATAATGTGAATTTAACTGTTGCTGATCAGCAGCAAATCTTTGTTTCCTTAAATGCACCACAGGAAACATTTTTTCGGAATTATCACACAGTTTGGCAAAATAAATATTCTGAAATGGAAAACTGATAATAGCAAATGAATCTAAAAACTGAATGTAAAGAATGTGTAAAACAACGCAATGGTCCTTTAAACCACATCCGTGTGTCTCCTTTCACACAGACGTCCCTTTAAACTCAAAAGCTGAAAGAAAAACCTTCTTCAAAGTTAAAACCTGAGCAACACGCCACATTCATGAGTGTGGATACAGTTTAATAAAACACACATCAAACTGAAGGCTGATGTACGAGAGAGAAAACAAAGGAGGAGAGGAAACGTGTCAAGATACAATAAAAGCAGAGTTCAGTGTGTGTGTGTGTGTGTTTCCTGTCAGGATTATGATTGATGACTCTTGTCCATCCTTCATCCTGCCGACTGCAGAGAAACAGGACGTTATGCAACAACTCACTGGAGACGGTTTTCATCCAAACTACTTTCTAATATATCCCGTTTGACTGGGAATGATTTGAGTGAACTGACCCTTTAAAACCTTCAGCCAAACCAGACCTGAGGTACAACATGTCAGTCTGTGAGCTTCGGAGGTGTTGGTAGGAGTATCTTTAACTCTAGATTGAGCCACGCTGTTAACTAATTAATGTTTTCTAAGAAAGAAATAATCTTATTTTATGAGATTATTGTACATTTTTTAATGTAAAATCTGAATCTAAAATGTAACCAGTAACTCTAAATGTAGTGGAAGAAAGAAGAACGATGAAAGTCTCCTGAAACGTGAACACAAATGACCTCTAACCACCAGAGCATGTTGGGTACATGTATTGAATAAACTTTATTAGTTCTGCTAACAAGAAGAGATCATCAGAACAGAGTAACAGTTGACCAGTGACACATTCAAACAAGAATACAAAATACATCAAAATCACAAAAATAAAAACTTTTACAATCAGATAAATGGAGATTTAATTTGACTTTTTCGTTGAATGTACAGTCTGACTGAGAAAAGCATCTTTACACACAGAAACATTAAGAGCTGAACTTTCCCACACTGTCAAGGATCCTTAATCCACCACACAGCAGATTTTAATTATCTTTATTCACTAAAATCCTGTATTTTATGGAGCTTAAATCAGGGACAGAGAGGACTGATGACCTTACAGACGTTCCCTTATCGAAAGATGAAATGCACAAAGAGTTTGAGCAGAAACTATAAGCTTTATTTTTGTCTTTTCTTTGCATGTTGAAGGCACTACACAGAAGCCGCCCAGCTGCTGAACCCTCGAGGACAAATCCAGTCCCGTCATAGAAACAGAGGGCATCGAAACACGTCCGACTCGGGCGCGTTGAACTTAAAAGGCACTGCTGTGAACATCTGTCCACCAAACTCAACTTAAAAAACACTCATTTTTATCTAGAAAGGGTGGGGAAACGTGCAAATGTAGCTTTGAAATTCGTTGTTAGTTTCCGTAGCTCACAACAGCCTGGAGTCTCAACATTGGCGGTTTGGGTCGAATTAACACAGACTGACACTCCAGAGGTCAGATTTACGACACCGTGACAGTTCATAATGTTGACTAACTAATGTCTGGATCTGACAAACTTAACTTGTCTACAAAATAAACTCCCTGCTGTAATTAAAGGCACATTCAGAGCAACATTCACTGTGAAGCAAATGGAAAATGTTTTGTCTCCCAGTTTGAACTTACATCTGTTACACCTCCCTCTGACAGCTGACAGTCAGTTAGATTTTTGTTATTGTAGGATTTGGATATTTATTTAGTTTGGGGTTAGTTTGTACAGACGTAGTTCAGGTTTTAAAGGTTTTTATAGTGTAACTTTACATGCAGACTATATGGCCAAAGGTATGTGGACAAAATGTGTTTTTTCTGGTTTGTTCCAATGAGGAAAAATCTTAATGCTCCAGCATACGAAGACGTTTGAGACAACAGAGATGTTCCAGCTTTGTGTCTTTCCTGTTTCAGTGTTTTTTTCCAGTTTGACGTGGAAGAACTTGACCTCGACCCCATCCAACACCTTTGGGATGAACTGGAACTGGACTCTGAGCCAGATCTGATCACCAGCTTCAGAGTTGGACCTCACTGATGGGATCAAATCCCTGCAGGAGGTTCAACATCAGGTGGACAGACTGAAACCAGAGTGGAGGCTGTTAAATGCCCATGGTTTTGGAATATTCAAGTGTCCACATACTTTTGGCCATACAGTATTTTTCCGCCTTGGTTTTTAACATGTTATCCCTCTGAGTTATTCTTTTAGCTCCATAAATAAAAACACATGAAGCCGTTTCCATTTCTCTCCTGAGGAGGAAGGTCTGCAGTCAGCCGGGGTCGGAGGTCAGCGGCGCTGCTCCTCTGCTGCTGTTTACATTGTGAGGAAGCTGACACAAGCTGGCCACTGCAACACCTTACAGGACGCCGTCCGTCCCGGAGGACGAGCTGATGGCGAGCTGTGGCTGCAGAGCGAGCGGTCGTTTCCCCCGTCATCTCCTCCGGACTGTGCGCTGTTCAAACAGGACAGACCCTGACCTCTGACCTCTGACGACCCCCTAAACCCGGCGTCCTGGTTCTGGGACTAAACGTCCCCGTGTGTCACGTGCAGAAGACGCTAAGTAACTGCTTCCTGCTCTGAAACGTGGACGACTCAGGAACTGGACGTGTAAGGTATTGTTGACTTTCTCTGATTGGCTGAATTTTGGATTTTTGTGATCCTGTTACATCACGTCCAAGTGTTATTTCACGGGTTTCGTCTTCAGTAACAGTTGTTATGACTGTTCGTCAAATAAAACATTTCTGATCAAACTGATTCATCGTTTGAGTCATCTATAATGTTAAAATATTCGGGAGGTTAACTGACAACAATATTTTTTAAAATGTGAATAAAATATTTTAAATAGAAAAAAATTTAATTAATTAAAATTTGTGTTGTAAATTATTCAAAGATGAATTTAAAGAACAAATGAGCTTGATGATGAAATTAACCGCAGGCCTCCCTGAATCTCTAAAGACGTTTGTTTGGAGATGCAGTTTTGACTCATTTTGGAAACTCAGGAACAAGCAGGAAACGTACAACAAGACCAACAACACGTCAACATCTTCTTTTTACCAAGCGGCTCACGTGTTGCTGACGTATTGTGACTCTTAAACAAACAGAAGCGAATATGAAGGACGATTAAGGCAGGAAGTTGGTTAAATAGTAAATAGTAAAATATGAAGCGACGTCATCATTTTTCTTCGGTGGTGCCTGGAAATCGGCTGATTTGTACAATATATAAACTCTTACCAAAATAAAAGCGTAATATTTGGACTTCCCTCAGTCTCAGTTTGTGTCTGCTGGCCGGTTATTTGAACGTGTGATTAGCGGTTGAGTTTGTGACGGTGGATCTTGGTGGTGAGCTCCTCCTGAACTTTAACCTTTGACCTCCTGTAGCTGTCAGTCTGTTGATTGGTTCTCCTGTCAGTCTGGACATCAGCAGCAGAAATGTTGACTGGGGTGATTTTTTACATTTGGCCCTCGTGTCGCTCGGCGCCCCGTTAGTCCTCGCTGTGGTTGTACAGGGCGTCTGCGGTGGGGTTCTTGCGGTGAGACGGCGGCACCAGGTGGTCGGGCAGCTCGGTGGGCAGCTCGTAGCCCTCCAGTTTGATCTTCATGAGGTGCTGGGCGAGGGCGAACTCCTCGTCATCCAGCATGCCATCCCGGTCGCAGTCGGCCAGCTTCCAGATCTTCCCCAGAACGGTGTTGGGCAGCCGCGAGTTCATCATCTCCTTCTTGGCGTTGACGCCGCTGATCTTGCCGTTGACGGGCATCAGCATGTAGAAGAGCTCGTCGTAGCGGTGCTTCTCGCGGCTGACGATCCAGTCCTCGGCGTCGGCCCCTGCGCTGATGCCCTCGCCGTAGCCGTGGCCGAAGGGCCCGTCCTGGGAGCCCTCAAAGGCGCCGCCAGACACCATGGCCGGCGGTGCTTTGGACTCCTCCTCCCGGATCATCGCCATCAATCCGGCGATCTTTGTGGCCAACATCTTATCCACCGACTCGATCAGCTTCATCTTCAGAGAGGGGAACTTGCTGAAGTCGTAGTGCTGCAGCATGTCCTGCAGGAGGAGACGCACAAACCTCAGAATCACACTTCAACTTTTGAGTCTTTACTAAAAATGATTTCATTACTAGAGTCTCAACAACAGTTTACATGTTTATTTTCCTCCTGATCCAAACACAGAGACAAAAGTCAGAGTAAAACAACATACTGAGCTTCTTGTGCTAAGAATCTCAGACCAAAACTTAACGTTCCAATGTCAAATCACTTTTATTATCCTAATATTTAACTTTATGATACGTCGCCTCTTCTGTTGGACCTCGGCTCTGATTGGTTATCACACTGCTCTCTTGTAGAAAAGGTGCCGTTCCTACTGGCCGCTGACAGAGGGCGACAAAAACCAACGACAGACCAAAGAGCAGAGACAAAAACTAACAGACCTTTAGTGAGTCAGTTCATAAACTGTCCTGCAGGTTATTCAGCCCGCTGTCACATGACTTCACAGGTGGACACAGCTGATTGGTTGAGAAACCTCCTGCTTTTCTGCAGCTGGACACAGTGTCCTCTGCTGACCTCTGACCAGGAACACCGAGTCTGCAGGACGACCCAGATACTACACAACGTGTGTGTGTGTGTGTGTGTGTGTGTGTGTGTGTGTGTGTGTGTGTGCGCATGTCCTGAGAGTACACATCTCAACAGGGAACTGAAAAATCTCAAACATCCCCTCTTGCCAATAATCTAATAAATACAAGTGTAGCTGGGGAACACACACACACACACACCTGCAGCGCAGCATCTCTACAGGCCCGACGGACCAGCTGCAGAGGGTTCAGTTCTCGTTACAAACCTCTCTTACATCAGTAAAAATGTGTTTATGGTCATCTTCAGATCACAGTTTGTTCTCAGACTCGTCCGTTCTCAGACGGACAAACATGACGTAAATCTACACGATGAATCATTTTATAATCCTCCATTCGTGCCTCTGTGAGACCCGAGGTGGAAGAAGTGCTCAGATCTTTTACTGAATTAAAGTAGTAATATCACAGTTATTTTACCTCGTAGGACACGTTTACTGGTTTGTGCTGTTTCTGGTTAAACAAAAAGGATCTTACGCTTTAACATAAAGGTCTACGTCTGTACAGATCCTTTCTATGATGTTGTCAGAGTATCAGTCTGAGCCGGTCAGTGGTACCCAAACTATGTTTACACAGGGCCCTGGTTTAAAAATACAGACGCTCCGCTTTAATAATACTTCTTCCACCACTGGAGAATGATTTTCTGAATTGTCGGCGTAATATTTCTGTCTCTAAGGATCATAGGAGACTATCCTGTGATGTCACTTCCTGTGTACCTGCATCTTGGCGACGTTGGGGAAGTCTCCGGGGCTGATGTGATGCTCTCTCTGCAGGATGGTGTAGATCTCCGGCAGCCTCATGATCAGCTCCTCCTTCTTCTTCTCCCGTCCAAACAGAGACGGCATCTCCTTCTTCAGGTAGCTGATGATGTAGGCGTGCACCTGCGGACGAAATGTGAATTAGTGTCTCTCCTTTTTACTTGAAGAAGAAACTTGACATCGTCTGGAGCGATCAGGAAAATTCAGATTCTTGCTTCAAGTGGAAGTTTTCCTTCCTCTGGTGTCTTATAGAGACACAGACACGGAAGCCCATTTCACCAGGAAGTTCAGATGAAATGTTGGGAATGACAAGAAACACTCGTATGGTTCGTCTACTCTCTAAATCATGAGCCACTAACTCCAAGTTCGACTTGAAAGTTTAAATGACTTTGTATCTCATATTTGTAACATTTAAATTTGATTTAACAAGTCTAAATGTTGAATTACTATCTCATCATTTTCTGTAAAACAAAAAGTTTGACTTCTGTATCTGATAAAAAAAAAAAAAAGACAAAATCTGACTGATCTCAACGTATTATCTGATCATTTTAATTTAGTGGATTAAAGTGCTTGACTCATTATATTAAAATTATGACTTCATATCTTCTATAAGTTTGACCTAACAGTCAAAACTGTTTTTTACTTAGAGTCAAATAATCCTGACTTAACATCTGACTTGTCATCAGTTGGTTTCTTCCTCTCACAGGTCACGAGGTCGAGCCTCCTCATCATGAAGATCCCCCCCACGTCTCACTGAAATCTAAATCGCTCTGCTGGAGTCTAAAGTCCAGAGACGTGTTGTTGAAGGACATGTTGTTCCTCTGTGGAGCCGATGGACGACTACGAAGACAATACAGACAAACAATCCACAAACATCCCAGAAGTCCCTGAGAGGCCGGAGAGGAGAGCGCAGCTGCTCTGGGATCAGTGTTTTCTCCTGTTTCAATACAAATGTTACTTGGACTCTGGATGATGTTAATGTATGAAGGAGTTAAAGGAGTGAAAGAGAAACGCAGGAGACGGACCGGCGCCGGGTCAGAGGGGAAACTACACTGCTGCAGATGCATGATGAAGGGGGAGGAGGAGGAAGGAATGTAGGAGGGCAGAGAGCCATCAATCCTTCATACTGGCCCACAGCATTATGGGAGGTGGAAGGAAGGAAGGGAGGGGGTATGAAAGGAGGGAGTGAGGTCATCGAATACATTAGTGCCATTAATCAATAGTTGATAGAGGGAGGAAGAACAAAAATACTCTGACAGATGAGCGGATGGTCCGAGGGTCCGCAGGTGAACAGGAACACTCCAGATGTTATTTTAAGACGCTTGTTTAAGAGACGTTTGGATCCAGAGTTTAGGAGAACAGGCTGAAAACTTTAAATTTTCTCCAAACCAACCAATCAGAATAGGACAGGAAGTGAGAATACAGTCAGTGTGTAACTGCCAAACACACGTGGACAAACTACAAAGAAGAAGTTTGTGGGATTCTGGCAAAGAAGGAAACAAAGGTTTCAGATTAACCCTGTTTTAGTCTGGGAGTCTTTTAGTTCTGGGTCATGTTCACTCTCTCTTTCTCCAAGTCATGTGTCGTTACACCGTGTCCGAGACCATGAAAACAACCCTGGACCCTGATGCTGCTGCTGATCCTTTACTGGTCCTGAGTTTATGGTTTCCACGGTTACCAAAATTATTTAAGATAAATAAATAAGTTGCATCCTTGACAGATTCAACAGCAGTTTAACTTGTGAATTCTTGTTTAAGAATCACAGATCTGCTGTCACACAGTTGGTCAAATCACACCAGAGTCCACTTATAAGTGGACTGAGACCCAAAACCTGCACCAGAGCCCACATGTAGTTCCAGGAACTTGTCCACAAAGCAGGCAGGGAACACTGGAAACAAAAACTGAACCAATGACAGCGAGGGAAACCGCAGGAAATCTGGACCCTGATTAAACTGTGTCCAGTACCCTGAACGCATCACAGCGGGACAGACATGAACTCTCCATCAAAGAACAATCATCCTCTGTTGGTGGACTGCAGTCGAACCAGCTCCTTACTTCAGACCTGCAGTCCTGCTCCCACTGGACTCTTCACTGATCAAATCCAACTGGTCACATGACAGAAACATGAACCTCCCGAATCTGAAGTCTCTCATCAGCAGTCTGCAGGAAAACAGGAAGTCCTGCATGACAAAAAACTGCTCATTCACTCAAGACAAACGTTATCAGATGATATCTGTGTTTGAAGAAATCTAGTGAATATATTTCCTCTAACTGACAGATCTACAGATGACTGAACCACAGAGTATTAAAGTAAATAATTAAGTTGTAATGTTACAAGAATAAAGTTTTAATTTTAGGAGACGAAGGAAAATGAGGAAAAGGTTTTGTGAATAACACAATACTTTAAGTTCCGGTTACATTGGATTGAGTGTGAGGGTGATGGTAAAGTAAAAGGGGTAACACGACACTTCTCTTGAAATGTTTCTTTATTACCTGAGCAGGTTCTGCACCACCTGAGTGAAGATTTTACTGCATCTCTTCAGAGCTTTGTGCATGCAAACATTTGCCTGTTGTCAGTTTCAGTTCTTAACACCGAAACGATGAGCTGGAGAACGTTAAAAGGTTCTTTTATTGTTAATGTAACAATATGAAATATGAATCTCTCGCGTGTGATATTTTATTGGAAACAGGTCCAATAATCTCGCCTCAGACGTGTTTCTCTTGGTGAAGAGACACTTAATATGGACGATAGATATATAAAGAAAAGTGACAAAGAGCGAAGAAACTGATGTACGAAAGTCACTGTTTGTTCTTCTGAACTGTGAATGAGACGATAAAGTAAAGGAAGTTCAGAAGGTGCAGTCAGTGACGGAAGCAAAACAGGAAGATCAGGAAGAGAAGAAGAAGAATGTGACGGAGGTGAAGGAAGGGAGCAAAAGAAGCACATCACACAGTGAAGGAAGCGAAGGTGTAGAAGGAGAAGGAGACAAAGGAGGTCAAGAAAAGTAGAAGTGAGGGAGCTAAAATAAAGTGAAGGAGGTCAAGAAAATGGAAGAGGTGAAGGAAGCAAAGGACGGTAAGGAAGAAGTAGAAGAAGTGGAGGAATAAAAGGTTCTGGAGTAAGTGAAGGAGGTAAGGAACATACAGACAGTGCACTAAAGTAAAGGAAAAGGAAGGGGCAGAGCTTAATAAAATATAAGCAGTGAAAGAGGGGGAAGTGTATGAAGTGGAGGAGGTTAATGGTGAAGATAGTAAAGCAGGTAAAAGGTGTAAAGGAAATGAAGAAAGTGATGAAGGAAAGGAAGTGAAGGAGGTAAAGAAAGTGGAAAGAGGCAAAGGAAGCAAAGGAGATGAAGTAAGTGAAGAAAAATAAGTGAGGTGAGGTGACGCAGTGTTTAAAATAAGCAAAAGAGTTAAAGGAAGTGGAGGAGGTGAAGTGTGTGGTGAAGGGGGTTAAGAAAAGTGAAGGAAGTGAAGTGAGCTTCAGATGTTGTTGTGAAGAGACCCATGAAGGAAACTTTGAGCTCCACCTGCTGAACTTCAAACACTGACACAAACTGACTTGTGATTTATGTCTAAAGAGGAAGCGAAAGCTGCAGAGAAACAGGATTCATCGTTGATTCTAAACGAAGCTCCGGGATCAGCTGAATCTCACTTCTACTTTCTAATTCTCAGAAAGCAGAAGCTTCTTTCAATTCCTGCAGTTTCCTCTTCAAAATGAACCAAATAGTTAATATTTCTTACACTAACTCAAAAAAACAACAAACTCTCATCAGCATGGAGCTAAGCTAACAGTTTCCCTCTACTTCCAGTCTTTATGCTAAGCTAGGCTAACACACACCCAGGAACTCAACTGATCCATCTGAAACTAAACATCTGGATTCTACGGAGATCAGGTTTCCCGACTCCTTCTGTCTGGGATACTGAAACCAAACATTCCAGGATTTTCCCAAAATTCCAGGACCAAAGAAAAACAGCGGGAGGTTTAACCCGAAGGCATCGCGTTAACGCCAACAGCAACACGTCACTTCCTGTCTCACCTTGGCCAGCCGTGCTCTCTTGATGAGGTCGTTGAGTTTACGGAGCGCCGCGTTTCTCGGAAGACCCTGGATGTCCCTGAAGAGGTCCTGAGACTCCGCCTCGAACAGACGCCTGAGGAGGAAGAGGACCAATGAATGGATGGATGGATGGATGAATTAATAAAACAAAGGTGAGAGAATGAAGAAAGATCAGAGAATTCATTAAAAAACAAATGAAAGAATTAAAGAACAAACAGCAAGTTACCCTGGACAGATAAATGAATGAAACTGTCTCATGGCCGGCTAAATGAATGAATGAATAATATCTGACCTGTACTTGGTGTTCTGCAGCAGTTTGAATGAATAAATGAATGAATGAGTGAAAGGATGACTGAGTGAATGATATCTCACCTGTTCTCGGTGTTCTGCAGCGGTTTGGCCCAGAAGGAGCCCAGGTAAACTCTCACCACCTCTGGCGTGTTGATCACCTTCCCCAATGACCACATGAGGGCGCCGTACACCCGCATCAGCTGCTGCGTGTCCACCTGAGAGCACAGGTGAGGAGGAGGACGTGAGCCTCACACAGGTGAGGAGGAGGACGTGAGCCTCACACAGGTGAGGAGGAGGACGTGAGCCTCACACAGGTGAGGAGGAGGACGTGAGCCTCACACAGGTGAGGAGGAGGACGTGAGCCTCACACAGTGAGGAGGACAGGTGAGATCCTACCTGATCGGCCTTGTTGAGGACGACCCGGATCTTGTCGTCTTGCCCTTTGAAGGCCTTGATGGCCTCGGAGAACTCGTCGGAGATGTCCAGTTTGTGGGCGTCGAACAGCAGAATGATCCGGTCCACCCGTTCGCCAAACCAACGCAGCACCTCCGCGAAGTCATAGCCTGCCGGCAGGAAACACGAGACAACACGCGTCATTATACTGTATATATATATATATATATATATATATATATATATACTGTACTATTTTCACAGCTTTACGTCGCTGTCAGACGGACTTCGACAGGGAACTGAAGCTCACAGAACCTCTCAGAACACAGGAGCTGGTCTGCTGCTGCACATCATAGAAACATATATAGAAACTTCAGTATGTTTTTCTAATCTTATTTTAAATAACTTCAAACATTTTTTAGAGGAACATTCAGTTATTGAGGATTTGATTTGAGTATGATTAGTAACTGAGACGTAATGCGAAGGCTGGAGCTGTTTTATAAACCAGACGAATCAACAGAAGTCTGTGTCTTTAAGTGAGTGTGTGTGTGTGTGTGTGTGAGAGTGTGTGTGTGTGTGTGTGTGTGTGTGTGTGTGTGTGTGTGTGTGTGTGTGTGTGTGTGTGTGTGTGTGTGTGTAAAGTGATCTGTGGCAGTCTGGGTGTGGTTCCTCTAAAACTGGGTGACACTCGGCTCTGAGCTGGAAACTAAACGACAGTCTTCAGATCCCTTACTGCAGTAAGAAGCACACAAGTCAAAGTACTCATTAAGCAGAATAATAAGTATGATTTTAATTATTGATCATTAATGTGTTCATCAGATTTTAATGACTTTATATCCTGCTGGTACTTTGTGGATTCCCCGGGATCAATAACGTTTTAACTTAACTAATCTGAATCTGCAAAGTAACTAAAGTTATCAAATCAATGTAATCAGAGATGTAGTGGAGCAGAAGTATAAAGTGAACTGAATGTACAAGTACCTCCAATTTGTACTTAAAGGGATAGTACTTAAGTGGGACTGTATGAGGTATTTACCTATAGTCTGAAGCCGTTATATCACTATCTTCTCAGCCACCAGACTCCTTTGACAAAAACAGTCATTTTACCTATGAGTCCCCAGCGCGCTCTACAGCAGGTAATACACTGACTGTGGATCAGTACCTCATACAACTTCAAAAAACCAGAACTATCCCTTTAAGTGCAGTAGTAAGTGTTTGGGTCTGCCAGCTGTTTGCCCACCAGCGACTCTAAAGCTCACTAATGAACACGTCATGTTTCGTTATATAAAACCACACACGGCGGTTATGGGTCGGACCGCAGCCACTTCCTGTGTTGTTGTCATGACCGTGAGGCCGTCAGTGATCTGGAGACCAAACTAACCCTCTCTGAGAATATTATCTTAATATGACGTAGTTATTCTTCTTAAAAAAAGCCTATTTTTCCTGATGTAAATACCTGTTTGTACAGATGAATCTGCTCAGCTACATATTTAGACTTTTATTACTGTATTTCTAATCTGATCCAGTATTTGTGTTAAAAGTGCCTTGTTTTCTTTACTTTAACTATTTCTTTTGTAAATGTGTGATGTTTGAAGTGTACCGGCTCTAACGGGGAGGACAGGAAACTGAGATTTAAATGACCCTGAAAGAGTTTCAGCCACACTGAGCTGATGTCCGTGTGTTGGACCAGATTAACCGACCGTTCATCGCTCAGGACAAAACTTCCACTTCCTGACAGGAAACCTCTAAAACTAAGACTGAATTCCCATCAGCCTCGGCTGTATTTTCCTCTGACGCACGTCAGTATTTGTGTAGCTCTTAGAGGTCACCTTTAAAATCTACAGTTTACACATCACACACACCTGCCTGGGTGCTATAGATCACAACTGTACCTGAACACACACACAGAAACACCTTCAGCAAACACAGAAGCCAGACTTTCACTCTCCACCTCCAGCAACACAGAACTGCAGGAAGAGTTCGACCAATCAATATCTCTGAGGGTGCATAGTGTGAGTGTGTGTGTGTGAGAGTGTGTGAGTGAGAGTGTGTGTGAGTGTGTGTGTGAGTGAGAGTGTGTGAGTGTGTGTATGTGTGTGTGGGGTATTGGAGATTACCAGAGGAGCAGTTCACCTCCTGCATCAGATTTTGACCACAACATTTAACATGGAGGTGCTGCTGTCCACACTCATAACATCCCTGCAGGGCAACACACACACACACACACACACACACACACACACACACACACACACACACACACACACACACACACACACACCTTTGAAGGACGTTTTGGCCGGACGGTTTGAAGGTTAAGTCAGAGTTTGGTTCAGGTTTTGTAGTCAGATCAGGAGGTTACAGACATGACAGATTACAAGTTGGTCCTCGTCGTCTTTCACAACCCGCGTGATGTCATCGGGAAGGAGGAGTTAAAGAGGGATGTGACCTCCTGGAACAAGAAAGTAAACAAACATGGCGTCTGAAGCGGTGTGTGTGGCTCTGCGCTCCTATTGGTCGTCGTACTCGCAGGGAGAAGCAGAAAATGTTCTGACCCGCCCGTTGTTCTGTCTCTGAGCTGTTAGTTTTCTTGTTAGTTTTTTAAGTGCCGTATCTTCTGTTCTGGTCTGTCTCTGGCTCTTTAGTTAATGATCTAATGAATGATCTAAATAAAAAGAAAAAATGCTCATCAGTGGTTTACAACATGTGGAGACGTAGAGATTCTCGCTTTACATGTCACTACAGAGATCGAACTGGTCGTGACGAATCAGGGAAGGACACGTCGTCACTGATGAGACCCAATCACAACGTGCGTGTCCCCGTCATCGTTTCCAAAGGTCTCTGTTTCCGTCCGTCCAGACTAAAGGAGGGATTTCTGGCACCACTTGTGGTGCCTTGAGACTTGTCGGCCTGTTCCTGGAGTTCTGACCTCTTCAGACTAGACCGGGCTTATACTCGAGTTCGTCCTGCCGCGGAGAATCAGCTACTTTTGGGTTTTTCCAGCCTGGAATCGTCTCTTCATGAATAAAAGACGTGTGATGGTGTCTGATGGTGTGGGCCCTGACAGCAGGCGGAGTCCCCACAGCTTCAGGTTACACCTGCAGGTTCAGGTTCGTTTGTCCCAGGAGACGAGACGCCGTGTGACTGAGTGGTAAATACAGTCCTGCACCTCCGGGACTCATTATAGCCAAACAGACAGAAACACACCTGAGAAAGTCTCCTGCAGGGTTTCATACGAGGAATTCCTCTGATATGAGGTGTGAGTGTTCTCTGCTCGTTCCATTACTAGACGGCCGATTACTTCACATGTTCCACTTCCTGGCCAGAGGGAAACGCCTTCGGTCTAACAATACTACTTCCTCTTTTGTGCTTTAACTTACTGTATTAATGTTCTGGAAAGAATGTATGCAGAGTTCAACAGAGGAAACGTGAATAAATGAATGGGGGCTGGTGAGGTGTTGGCAGTGTTACTCATTGTGCGGCTCGCATGGCAGCAAATAATTAGAAGATCATGAGGCTGAGGAACATAATTCCTAAAATATGATGAGTATGGACTACAAACATGGGACGGATAAAAAAAAACACATATATACAGTAAACTGCATTATAAGCATGCAACCTTTTCATGTATTTTTTGGCTTTTACTAAATTCCTGGTTAGCCTAGCTTAGCATAAAGACTGGAAGCAGGGGGAACAGTTAGCCTGGATTTGTGAAAGAAAACACCAACCGACAACTCTAAAGATCGATGGTGTTGTATCTCGTTTGTTAAACCTGAACAAACAGAAATGTTGACCTGTTCCTTTAATAAAAAGCCAACAGCACCTAAAACATATAAAACATGGCCGTCATGACGACGCGCTCATACTCCTGCTGTAGAGCAGTGATGTAATGTTGGTCACTGAGTTCATTTACTGGATCAGGACTGAGGGCGATGAAGCGGACCAGTGAAACCAGAAACCAGGACTGGACTAGAGTGGGTGGAACCAAGGAGGACAGAGCCAGGCGAAGAAGGGAGGGATTATTGGCTGAAAGCCCGGGACGAGCTGACAGGAAGATTTAAACAGTTAAGTAAGGCTCAGATCCAACAGTGACTCACTGAAATACACAGATTTAAACCCCAGAAGTAGAAGGAGGAGCAGTGAAGGGAAGCGAAATTGAGTAAATAGGATGGAAATTAAGTGAAGGGAAATAAAGCAAATAAAAGAGAAGTGAAGATAAATGAATTGGAGAGAAGGGAATAAGAAGAAGATGAAGACGAGTTGAATGAAATGAAATGAAATCTTCCTGTCGTCGCCAACTGGAGGGACGATGAAAGTTTCCTGCCGCTGCAGCCGGACTCCACCCGCCGCTCCACCCTCTGATGGCAGCGGGTCGGTCTGAGCCGACAGCAGCTCCACCCTGCTGCCCATCGGCCTGCAGCCCGACATATGACTGTGATGTTTCCATGAAACATTACACAACGATCGGAGAACAGATCGGAGATGAACGATCGACACGTTTGTCCTTTTTATTCTTCTACGAGGCATTCAAGGTCATTCTACAAACACAGAGAGTCTCAGCTTTTACAGACAGAAAGAAGTCATCAAACTCTTTCCCTCCACTCGATCAATCATTTCTCTCTGATTACGACGTCCAATTCCACATTTTCCTCAATCAGTTTTTCCTATTTTTTACTTCACATCCAGTTAACTGTTAATAGAAAACAAAAAGCTGCTCATAGTATCATGCAAACTGTCAATCTTAGTGATGTCATTCCTCCATCTTGCAGTGAGATGTTTTATCCAGCTTACAGCCGTCAGTCTGCAGAGCTCCTGTTCCAGGGATCCATGTCAGTAATCTTCTGACGGTGAGAAGGTTGTAATGATGTTCTGTTTTGGAGGGCATGCAGCAGATGTACATAAAGTACAAATCACAGCGTATATTGGGTTCCAGTAACAGATGAAGCGATTACTAATCGAACACATGCCTGATAGATCTCTATCTAGAACACTTTACTGCTACATGAGGACTTTACTTTAATACTTAAAGTACATTCAGCTAATAATACTGACATATTGGAGGACTTTTGAGTATTTTTACACTGTGGTATCAGTACTTTTGGATCTGAACACTTGCTCCACCTCTGTAAAACACACCTGTCCTGTAGATCCTCAGCACAGAAACACACGTTCCTGAATCTGATAAAAACCAGAGCAGTAGCTGATCTCACTGAACCTTCAGCGTCTATACGGTGGAGTTCAATCTGTCAGTGATGCTGCTGACGTCAGCCTGCCGCTGAGTGTGTGTGTGTGTGTGTGTGTGTGTGTGTGTGTGTGTGTGTGTGTGTGTGTGTGTGTGTGTGTTGAGTCACAGTTGGCCTGTTGAACGTCTTCAGGAGGAATTTAGCCTCAGCTGAGCAGCTCTAAACACTTCCAGATGGAGGAAACGCCCCGCCGCTTCCTGTGGCCCACTGTCCCTCCCTCTAATCCTCCTTCCATCCCTCCACCCGTCCCTCCATCCCTCCACCCGTCCCTCCATCCCTCCACCCGTCCCTCCATCCCTCCATCCCTCCACCCGTCCCTCCATCCCTCCATCCCTCCATCCCTCCACCGTCCAGCTGACCAGCGGAGGCTTTTAACTGGTGCTGTCATCCAGAGTGACTCAACACGAGGACAACAGGGACAAACTGCAGCAGGACGAAGGATCATGAAGGACCTGCAGACAGGACTGAGGGCTGGAAAAGCCTCCTTCTCGTTTCATGGTTAAAAGGAAATCCGTTAAAAGTTAAAGGTTTCTTTTTACTTTCCTTTTCTCAGTTGAAGGACCTATGTGCCCACTATTTTCACTATTGTTACAAAGCAAACGATCAATGGATCAATGGAGAAAATAATCAGCAGATGGATCCAGAATGAAAATAATCATCAGCTGCAGTCCGATACAAAACAGTTCAAAATGAGCTCCAACAGTAAAATCCTGCTTTTCCATGAATGATGAGGAATAATAATCTAATGATAGAATATATAATAGTACAACAGGCACAGGGGACATTTTACTGTGGAAATACTTTAACTACATGTTACTGATTATACTCACAGACTTTTACTGAGGAACAGTTTCACTGCAGGACTTTTACTGTCACACAGTATTTACAGTATGTATTAGTACTTTTACTGTAACACAGTATTTACAGTATGTATTAGTACTTTTACTGTAACACAGTATTTACAGTGTGTATTAGTACTTTTACTGTAACACAGTATTTACAGAGTGTATTAGTACTTTTACTGTAACACAGTATTTACAGAGTGTATTAGTACTTTTACTGTAACACAGTATTTACAGAGTGTATTAGTGTGCAAACTGAAGTAAAAGTCACCTCTGAGGACTCTTTACAGTTTGAGTTCCTCTACTGGACCCACATGAGGACTAACAGGACTGTAACAGTAACAGCATTAATGACATATTTGACTGTAACTGTTTAAGATGCAGTTCCTCTAATGGCCACAAGATGTGTGACAGTCAGATCATACTATGAAGATCCAAGGGGAATGTTATTGTTCCATGCTTTTGTTTTGCTCATGTGTAATACAGCGTTCATAAAGATAAGAGTGCAGTTTTATATTTCCTGTTTCTGAGGCCTGTTTAGCAGATGTGTCTCTGTTTGATCCTCTCAGAAACATCCCTGACGGTTGGATCGTGTGTGAATGTTGCTGATCAGTTTCTCTGGTTTCAGATCTGCATTTATAAACTCTGTGGTCACAGATCAGCAGCAGTGACGCCTCAGAGGAAACTGCTGAGACTCAAAACAGGAAGTGAGAGAAAAGAGGGATGAAGAATTTCACAAGAATGTTTTACTGTTTCAAGGACACGAGTGAAAACTGTCCATCCGCTCAAGTTTTTTTCCCCTTTAGGTGTTTTATGTCAGTAGGAATTGTGAGATGAATCATCCTCTGGGCACCATGAACGTGAACCAAATGTCCTGACAATCCATCCAATGACTGAATGTGGAGGTTTTACAATATGAGGAAGTGAAAGAATCTCAAGGAAGGTTATGCAACAACACAAAGGACCATTAACTGAGTCAGCTAACACACACACACACACACACACACACACACACACACAGTCCTACCTCTGCTGATTCGCTGTTTCTCTCCAGACAGGATACCGGGAGTGTCGATGATGCTGATACTCTGAAGAACCTGATTGGGCATCTGAGAGCAGATGAATCTGAGGAGAGGAGATCCATCGTTTGTTCAGTTATTATCTCTCTGGTTTGATTTTTTATGTTTCTCGAAAGAACAAAACGTTTTCCACTTTTCAACGTTCATCAAATCAAATTTGTTTTATCTCAACGTCCTGCCTGCCTGTCCCGTTTCACTCGGGAAGTTAAATACTCTCGAAATGCTGTTTCATTTGACCTTAAACACATTTTCTTTTAAAAGAGAAATGCACAACAAGGATGAAAAACAGACCTTAAAAAGGCCTTTTAAAAATTATCTGCAATTTAAATCTGTTTTTGATAATTTTAATGAACAACATTTGCACATCCCTTTGTTTTCATTTTAGATTATATATATTTGACTTATTTTAATTGTATATTTTATATATCTGACTTGTTTCTTCTCTTCTCACACTTTGTTTACTGGACCATAATACCAAGGCAGGTTCCTGACTTTGCAATAAACCTGATTCTGAATCCTCACCTTACTGTTGGTGTTTACAGAGGTGAAGCTCGCCGTCTGTCAGGAGACTCGCTGTTGGGTAATAAACTGTGTGTGTGTGTGTAAACACTGTTAGTTTATCTGCAGGATTTACAGTCACACCAGTCATCAGTGTCTGAACCGCCCATTCATCTGCTGCCTTTTTAAATTATTAATCATAAAGTATAATATAAAGTCTTGTTTTGTTTGGCCAACAGTGAAAATATTCAGTTTACCGAGATACAAAACAGAGGAAAAGCAACAAATCCTCACATATCAGAGAATCTTTGACAGAAGTTGTGCGATTAGTCTGTCGATCGATTAATCAGCGATCGTTTCAGCTCTAACCTGAAGCAGACTTCGTGCTGTCGTTTAACCTCCCAAGTCATGAAGACAACAGACCAATCACAGCAGCAGGTTCATGGGGGGGGGGGCTAGCAGTTTCCCCCTGCTCCCAGTCTTTATGCTAAGCTAAGCTAACGGGCTGAACAGAGTGGCAGAGCTCCCCGTCAGCTTGAGATAAATTAAAGTTAAATTTAGCTCCAGACTGCAGCAGCAGGCGGGAAAAAACACACCAGGTGACGCACACACACTTCCCCCTGGAAACAATAACTTATTTTGGTTCCTCCATCACACAAGGTGGGATCCCTGGTTAAAGGAATGCCTCGGGTACACACACACACACACACACACACACACACACACACTAACACACACACACACACACACACACACACTAACACACACACACTAACACACACTAACACACACACACACACACACACACTAACACACACACTAACACACACACACACACACACACACACACTAACACACACACACACACACACACACACTAACACACACTAACACACACACACACACACACTAACACACACACATTAACACACACACACACACACACACACACTAACACACACACACTAACACACACACACTAACACACACTAACACACACACACACACACTAACACACACACATTAACACACACACACACACACACACACACTAACACACACACACTAACACACTAACACACACACACACACACACACACTAACACACACACATTAACACACAGTGTGAGGGTCGACCGTCCTTCCACTTCCTCGCCGCCGCTCTTAGAAACATTTCTGGACAGAGGAAACACGTTCGGACCGGAGAGTTTTCAGCTAAATTTAAACCTTCACGACAAACTCTGAGGAATCTGACAGCCAGCAGAGTGTGTGTGTGTGTGTGAGAGTGAGAGTGTGTGTGTGTGTGTGAGAGTGTGAGAGTGTGTGTGTGTGTGTGTGAGAGTGTGTGTGTGTGTGTGTGAGAGTGTGAGAGTGTGTGTGTGAGAGTGTGAGAGTGTGTGTGAGTGTGTGTGTGTGTGTGAGAGTGTGAGAGTGTGTGTGTGTGTGTCTGAGAGTGTGTGTGTGTGTGAGAGTGTGAGTGTGTGTGAGTGTGTGTGAGTGTGAGTGTGTGTGTGTGTGTGTGTGTTTACATGTCAGTCAGGGGTCATTTCCCAGGCTGTGAATGTTTTGAGGACAGTGGACCTGAGTGTGCATCAGAAGCAGAAACAGACCTGCTGCTAACGATTATTTTCATCATCAGTGGACCGTTCGGTTCTCAGAATCTCAGAAAATCATTGAATAAATTATGTAAATCATCATTAAAGTGATTAAACATTAATGATCAATAAATATAATCCAAGAATATCATATATTTCATGCTGCATTATGAGAACTTCTACTTTTGGTACTTTCAGTCCATTTTGATACTAAGACTCGTAGGCGTCGTTTCTATCATCGTCTGCTTCTTCCCTCCGATTTTATTGTTTCAGCGATTCAGTGATTCAAATCCACAAAGCTCTCAGGTGTCAGTGAGCAGTGGTGTCTGAGGCTCTTGATGCAGACTGCAGACAAAACTCAGGGCTGAAAAACACATACAGCACCTCCTCCGTATTTTTGTGTAAAACATGAACTGAATCTGTTTTTATTTATAGAGAATATTCTTCAAAAATGCAGTTTTTACAGAATATCTCACGTGACATGAATGCAGCGTGGGAGCACTACAGAGGAAACACCCACCGGTTTCAGACGACGGAGGATCAGAACTGGTATTTAAATGTGGAACCTTTGTGCTGTGGGTGTTACACTGATTTATGTCCCCTCTGGGGACAGCTGTTGGAGGAACATGAAACTCCACGGCTCCACGATCCATCGACGGAACAGCACAAAGGAAGAAAACGCGGCCGAGGGTGAAAGTAAGCGGGGGGGAGGTTGTGGATCAGGACGACAGGCGAGGGTCCAGGTCTGCAGGGAGCTCCGAGGTCGTGTGCAGCCTCGTATTTATCTCACCTCTCTGCTGTGTTCGGTGTCAGAAAAATGCTCACCTGTTGAGGAAGGAGTTCCCGAACGCGTTGAGCTTCCTGAAGGGTTTCTTGGGGTCGACCACCAGGGCGTTGCCGGGGACGACGCCCTCTGTCTCGCCGTGCATCACCGCGATGAAGCCGTCGGTGGTCGGCTCCGGTCCGATCCGCATCCCTGGAAAATCCTGTTCCAGCAGATACCTGGGGAGGAAGAGAGAGAGGGAGAGAGAGGTTTAGTTCTTCGGCGGTGGTCAGTCAGTCTCCCCCGCCTCCCCCCGTCCCTCCACGAGGACTCCTTCAGTCAGCAGAATCTGAAAACATTTCTAAAAAGAATCCTTTCATGTTAACAATGACCCGCCGACCTCTCACACAGTTTCCCTCGTTGAAGAAAAGTGAGAAAAGGAAGGAAGAGATGAAGATGGTCGCAGCGAGTCCCCGTCCTCGCACTTCCTGTTGTCGCAGCATCACAGAGATCAGACGGAGAGCATCGCCCGAGCCACTGGGGGGGTGGGGGGGTGCCGCCTCTTACTACACTTACAAACTTTATTGACGAACCCCCAGTCTGACAGGAGCAGGTTACAGAACAAAATACACAAATAAAACCAAAATAATAAGAGGAAAAAGGCAAAAGCATAAACAGTCGCACTGCAGGTCCATAAACACGTCTTACTACCGTCTGCATGTGTGGACCAATCAGAGGACACGCTGTGACCTGTTTGTGGTCCTCGAGCCATGCATTGGAGCACCGTTAACTCTGCCGGTTTCACTTCACCTCCACCAAAGAAGAAGAACAACAACGACAAATGAATGAAATATGTCGACTCTGCAATTTACTGGCAATCTGTTCCCATGATTCATAGCATTCTTTTCAGTTCCCATGATTCATAGCATTCCTCGGGGCAGGGTGGGGCCTCAGTAGTGGAACACACACACACACACACACACACACACACACACACTCAGTACTCCATCACTGTCACCTTAATGTTTTGGTCAGTCAGCACACTGAAGCTGCTGCGTTCAGGGACACTCTGATAAACAAAGTCATCTGTTAAAGTGACGTTTCTTACGGCTTCACTCAGACACAAAACAGGAATTCTGCCCGAATAATATTCTATATATAATATAATAATAATTTAAACTGAAGCCGCTGTGATTTGGATCATGACATTGTGGCCCTGCAGGTATCGTGGCTCAGACAGATTTGTGGTTTAACTGCTGCTGACGTAGCTCAGAGTTGTGACAGTCAGCCTGACAGAGTCTCTGCAGGTCACAGCTCGTCTCTGCTGAGCTCCAGGTGAAAACTCACTGCAACTCAACACTCCTCTGGCGGCTGTGAGACCTGGCGGAGATATCAGCAGCTTCAGATGACTGAGCGTATCAAAGCAAAGGAAAGAAGTGTGGCAGTGCACTGATAACCGCATCAAAAAATTGACATCTTGTCTGAAGCTCCACCACTCCTCCACAGCCAGAGAGCTTTAAATAGGAAGATTTCCATATGAAGTCTGGCATTAACTTTCTGCCACCACTGAAAAAACAAAGAAAGGCAGCAAACCTGCACAGTTTAGAAGCTACAACCAGAGAATGTTTTACATTGGTGCTTGTCTAAACACTTGAGCAATTAATTAAAATTAATTAATCTTGTACCTCTTGTGTATATTTGCTGCTCAGCGAGGGAGCTTTAAATAGGAAGATTTCTTTATCAAATCTGGCATTAACTTTCTGTCCTAACACCTGATGAAGGTGTTTGTGCCGACATGAGGGGCAGTTTTCAGCTTGTTAAAATCACCTCAACAATTATTAAAAATGATTATTGATTGTTTTTTTTATTAATCTTTTCTCTTGATCGATTAATCAGTGATTTGACAAATAAATCCAACAACAGACGCAAGAACAAACTAAATCCAACACAATGATGTCATAATGAGCAAATAATGAGCTGAGCATTAATGTGAGCGATGGTGAAGTGTGTGTGTGTGTGTGTGTGTGTGTGTGTGTGTGTGTGTGTGTTTCCCCCCGAGCAGCTTTAACAGTGGGGGGGGGGGTGTTGATCAGCTCTTGAACTCGTGACAGCGTGCCGGCCCTCCAGCCACAAAGCCACAGCCAGTGCCAGGATTAAAATATAACTGAGCTCCTCAGTTCTACGAGCAGCTTTAATGGATAAAAGGTTTTTAACCTGGTAACCAGGTTAAGTTACTAACTAGTAGGCCGACTACTTGTTTATATTATAAAGAACTGAGTTTTTGGAGGAGATATTCTGTTTATCTACAGGGATAATTTGTGTTGTGAAAAAAATGGTTTGGAAATATCTTGTCAAAGCCAAAGTTACAGTTCTGAATCAAACATTACATCTGGTCAATAGAACCAAAGATCTTCTATAGAACCAAAGATCTTCTATAGATTCTACAGACCTCTTCCTCTGGACTAAAGACTGAAATATTCTGGTCATACGATCAGAAACTGGAATGGCTGCTTATTTTTGTCTCAAAAGTCTGTAAAGAAGGAAAAAAGGATCATGTCATAGTGTTCACTCTGGTTCTCCAGTATTACATTATGTTGGGGGTATTATATACCTGTATGGCAATATATTTTTGTCAGTGTTTATGAACATTGAAAATGATGGTTTATATGAAGCCTATAGTAAGCCTATATAAGTTATATTCATGACACAATATAAATTGATCATTTCTGGAAAAGTGACTAAAAGTGTTTTTTTCTTATTTAAATGTTGAACTGAAACAAACACAGCAGGTGGTGAAGAATAATAAACACTGCTCATGTAATCTTATTGAATATGGACATTTTCTTCCAAACACAAGTCTCTGTGTTGAGTAGTTTAGCTCCCATTGAAACATTGGACGTCTGGCTGTCCTGCTCTCGTCTTCAGATCTGACTCAACAACAACAAAAACGGCGGAAATATCTCAACTGCCTGCCAGAATAAAGAGACAGACCGTGTAAATACCCAGAACAATGGCAGATCACTTACACAGAACTGACAATCCAAAGAAACACAGAGAGAGAAACTTTCACCCCACACATCTGACAGGACTACAGTACCCATGAGCCTCAGCTGCTGCCAACTCCTGCAGTCAGGCTTTACAAACCTCTGAACTCATGATGACACTCGGGCTGCCAGAATCCAGAGGCGATGTGGCCGCAGAGCTGCAGGACTGTGACTCAAGTGTTGCTGGTTTGAGCCCCCCCAAGGATCCGGGACGTGGAACCCAGTAACTCCTCGTGTCCCAGTTTAGGTTCACACCTTAGAGTTAAGATGCACACAAACACTTACAGTTGATTCCATAATGGCCTCTGCCATCACAAAGCTCCGAAACCTCTGAACTTCTCCAATAAAGTTTGATTTACAACTGCAGCTCATACATGTGAGTTTTGCCTGTAAGCAGGTGGACAGTAACACCACAAACTGTATCACTGGCTTTCAAAATAAACTCAACACTCAGTGTCTCTTCCAGCTTACCAAGGTTAAATGATGTCAACACCCTAAAGGGAAAACAGTGCCAAACTCTATTTAAAAAGTATCGTAATTAAGATCTTCCAGCTATTTAGCCACGCTTCACACACTGTAAAGAAAGACTTAGACATTTCCTATTTACTAAGGGTACATTCTCCACTTCGGCATAAACCTGAGCCACCAGGCAGTTAGTATTTTAATGATATATCAAGTTTTTGTATTGTTTCCATTTTCGCCTTCTACCAGAACGCACCGAGGAGAGCCATAACGAGCAGTGACAACTAAATCTACAACCCTTATTTTTCCTAACGTACCGATCAACCTTCGTGGATTTTATATCAACCGAATTTACCACAAAACAAAGACACATCTGTTTCACATCTTAGATTTTCACTGCCCCTTCTGTAACTTTATCTAAAATTAAGAGAGCCTTAAATAAGCAGATTTGTATATGAGGTCTGGGATTGAGAAAGTGTAAAGGGGGTAAAGTAACACCTGATAAAGGTGTTTATGCCACATATAGTGCAACTCCCCCCCCTCAGCCCACTCTACAGATAATAATGGAGACTGTCCACGCAGGCTCCCACGGGCCTCCGCGGCGGAGGTTAGTACCTGATGAAGGTGGTTTTCCCGGTGGAGTACTGGCCCACCAGCAGCACCATGGGCTTGCTCTGGAAGTCGGCCGGCTCCAGGGCCGGGGAGTGGAAGTCATGGAAGAGGTAGGTGTCCTCCAGCGGCAGCAGCTTCTTGGTGTAGAGGCTCTGCAGTCCCTCCGTCACCGTCTGGTACATCTCTCCTTCCTTGTTGCGTCCACCTTGCTCCTGTTTGACCCAGCTGAACATGCTGCTGACCGCCGCACGTCTCCGCCACTGAAGCCCAACTTCCCTGTTTCGATATTTCCAAATGTCGCTTCGTCCTCACACTGAGCCGAGGGAAGCGCGTGCGTGAGTGTGCGTGTGGCAGCTGGGAGTCTCCGCTGCTCTGAACACACTGCCTCCTCTGTGCGTGATCTGTGCGTGTGTGTGTGTGTGTGGGGTGATGTGACCGCTGCTGGTGCGTCTACCTGGAGGCACCGCCCTTCCCCCTGTGACGCAGCACGCAGCGCGCACACACACACACACACACACACACAGTCACACACACACACACACACACACAGTCACACACACACACACACACACACACATACAGTCACACACACACACACACACACACACACACACACAGTCACACACACCGTCACACACACAGTCACACACACACACACAGTCACACACACACACACACAATCACACACACACACACACACACAGTCACACACACACACAGTCACACACACACACACACACACAGTCACACACACACAGTCACACACACACACACACAAACACAGTCACACACACACAGTCACACACACACACAGTCACACACACACAGTCACATACACACACACACACAGTCACACACACACACACAGTCTCACAGTCACACACACACAGTCACACACACACACACACACACACACACACACACAGTCTCTGTAACGGTTTTATAATTCGGTAAATTCTGAATGAAGTTCTGAATATTTCCAGACAAATAAAACAAACTGTCATAAAGGTCCACTTACTCTGTGTTTCCAAAGCTTTCGACCAAATCTCGTGCCTTCCTCGGTGCTCTTTATTTTTCAGCTGTTGTCTAATAACTAAGATCTTTATTAATGATTAATAACGTAAATAATACGGTAAATAATAAGTTCTTTACCTGTCTTCATTATGAATGACTCATTAATAGTAGTTGTTCTCATTCATTTCTCGTGGCTGATCTATAAATACTCAGTAAACTAATTATTAATCATCACTAAAGGGCGCCTTACTGGAAAGTGGTGCTCGTTAATCTCAGCTGCAGGTCACGGGCTGCAGGAAAGCTTGACCCTTGAGTCAGCCTGGGACAGAACGAGCTCTTACTCGTATTAAATGTGAGCAGGAAATCTCTGTTTCTCTTTAAAGCGGTTTGCTTTCTTTAATAAATAAACTGTAGCTGCAGGTCATCCAGCTCCTGCATCATCATCATCATCATCATCATCACGTGTCTGTGCCCTGCAGCGCCCCCTGCTGGGTGAAGCCTGATGATTCAGCGTGCACTGGCTCTACTCTGACTCTGATGGGCAGTGCTTCACATGTTCCCCTGAGGAGACTCTCGTGCCAAACTGCTTTGGAAAATGATCGTATTTAAGACATTCCTGCCATTCGGCAACACTGAGAGTCAGATCATGATTGTGGCTTTCCTACAGCACAGAGCCGCTTGCTGCATTTTATTTTGCCGAATTTACTGAAATACATGATTCATTGTTTGACATCTTATAAAAAGCTCTACACCTTGTGTAGGTGAAGATTTTCATATGAAGTCTGGCGTGAAGTCTATAATGAAGAATATGAATTATAATGACACGGAGACAGTGATGATGTCATCATAATGAATCAGGGGGACGTTGAAGGTATTTTAGTCCCAGGAAGTATTGATTAAGAGTGTGCGTGAGTGTGCGTGTGGCAGCTGGGAGTCTCCGCTGCTCTGAACACACTGCCTCCTCTGTGCGTGATCTGTGCGTGTGTGTGTGTGTGTAGGGTGACGTGACCGCTGCTGGTGCGTCTACCTGGAGGCACCGCCCTTCCCCCTGTGACGCAGCACGCAGCGCGCACACACACACACACACACACACACACAGTCACACACACACACACACACACACACAGTCACACACACAGTCACACACAGTCACACACACACACACACACAGTCACACACACAGTCACACACACAGTCACACACACACACACAGTCACACACACAGTCACACAGTCACACACACACACACACAGTCACACACACACACACACACACAGTCACACACACAGTCACACACACACACACACACACACACACACAGTCACACACACAGTCACACACACACACACACACACACACACACAGTGTGTGTTTGTTAGTCCAGTTTTGATCATTTTATTTCATGTTTTCCATTATATATCTAATAATAATAATACACAAGATCTCCTCGCCCCAAAATAAAAAATAAAACTAAACTAAATACATAAATTTAAAAAAAAATGTAGTATTAGCATCAAAATATACTTTAAAGTACCAAAAGAACTCATGATGCAGAATAATGTATATATTACTGGATTATAATTATTGATCATTAATGCATTGATCACTTTAATGTTGCAGCTGGTGAAGGTGGAGCTCATTTTAATGACTTTATAAACTGCTGGTAGCTTGTGAATTTACCTCTGTGATCAATAACGTTTTATCTTTATCTAAAATAGCACATGTATTTGTTGGTTATATTTTGGATGATTAATCTGAATCAGTAAAAGTAAAGTTATCAGATAAATGTAGTGCAGTGAAAAGTACCATGTTTTCCTCTGAGGTGCAGTGGAGTAAAGTAGAAAGAAGCATTAAAGTACCTCAGAATAACTACAGTATCTGTGTAAATTAACTCTATTTAGAGCTAAATGTATTTCTGAAAAGTATTCTGTTGTGAAGTTGTGTTGTTGCAGGATTAAAGGTAGTTCGTCCGCCGTCCGTCAGGAGGCGCTACAGCTCCAAACTGACGCGCACAAATACTGAAGACGAAGAAGAAGAAGCGGAAGCGGAAATGAGCTCCTTTTGTTTTGAAAGAGGGAAATTTAAAACTTGACGGCGTTAATCAGAAATAAACACAAACAACCGGATTAAATCCTCCTAAAACGCCTGGAGAATGTCTCGAGTGTGACAGTGTTCGCCCTGAATGTAAAGTAGGTCTTTACTCGACACTTTCTCACCAACATGTCGTCGTGCTGTGAATCCGCTGAAGATAAATCTGACTTTTATTCCTAAAACTCCCTTTAATGTCATGTTTGTCACTCTCATGTTTTCTTCTTTTACATGTTTTCACGATGTTTATTTGTCTCGTCCAGCTACTTGTTGGACAGATTTAGTTCATATATTCGACGGTAACTGTTGTAGTTTTAGTCGTAACGTGACTTTGTTGTTTTTGTTTCTCTTGACTCAGTTTATTCACATAGTTAGCTTAGCATAAAGCTACCTTCGCCTAGTTTTTAGTTTCCATATAAAAAGTCCAAATTATTTTGTTCCAGATATTTATATTTACTGGTTTTCTTCTTCTGCGACACTGAACTGAAGATCTTCGGATTGTTTTGTTGTCGTTATTGGGCATATTGATGGATTTATAAATCAAGAAAGTTGTTCTGACACAAAGAAACAAAAAGTTACTGAATTGTTTTTGCTCGTTACGTCAAATTATAGCAGATATCTGATTATAATATAATAAGTATTTAATTTCTCAATTAACAATTAGTCACTAAACTTAATGTAATTCTACGTAAATATTAAAAGCCACGTTTATATTTCCGGCCCACGACTGTTTCACATATATCCAGCACATTTTTACACTGTGTGATATATTTAGATTCTGCCTGTAACTAATGATCATTTTATTGGTTTAAATTATTATTTGTAATGTCAGAAAATAGTGAAAAATGATCCTCAGAGTTTACGGGGACGTCTTCAAACATGTTACCAGTTACTGTGATATGAAGTAAAATATAATATATTCCTATTAAAGAAGTGGACACCAGAGAATGTTGATGATATTTGCTTAATAAATTAGTTAAATGCTATTAGTAGTTAATTTCCTGTTGATAGACCCAAAACAAAAGCTGCATAATGTTAATAACATACATGACATGAGGTGGGTGTGTTGTGCATCATTTAAACATGATTTTAAATAAAGTTATCTTAGTTTGAACAAAGTCTGGAGACATTTTTTGTGCTGATGAAGCTGTTAGTAAAAGCTCAGTAGATCTGACCTCTGACCCCGGGGTCAGCCTGTGCCCTGCAGGGTCGCTTCACACCAACATGAAGAAGAGGGCGAGGAGGTCGCAGGTCGCAGACGGCGGCAGCAACCAGGAGGAGTGTGAGTGTAAATCTGACTGCTTCTCATGTCATCACTGTAATAACTGTTTTACTATTAATAACTGTTAATGTTTTCTGCTGCTGCCTAAAAGTAGAAGAGTCGACCCTAGCGGCACAGAGGTCTTAAATCTGTCTGTAGTTCACCAGGGACGTTAGTGTTATTCAGCAGTTTGTAATGAATTCATCATCAGATGAATCTGCCAAAATTAAATGATAATTTGTGATCAAATAGCTTAAAAACAAACTTTAAGAAAGTGTTTTTCAGACAAGTAGAATTAAAGAAATGATTATTAGTCATGTGGATAAGATGGTTGAACACTTGGACACATCCAGATGACATGTAGTCTCAGCTTGTGACAGCAGTATAATGTTGATGCTGCTTTGTTTGTACCAGAAAGTAGAAAAGTTCTCATAAAACTGAAGGGAGGACGTTGACATTGTGTGTGTGGGTAAATTTAACAATGTTGTTGTTGTGTCCAGGCTGTGCGCTCTGCAGGCTCAGTGATGATGATCCGGCCATGTTTGGGGAAAAAGTCACACTGAAGGAGCACAAACTCTCCGTCCACTACTTCTGTCTGGTGAGTCTGTGTGTGTTCTTGCAGTGTTATACTTATAAATGATTATTTCTGACATCTTTAAGATTTATAGAACCCGTTGGAAATCATGTTACCAGTGAGCGTCTCTCAGGGTCCGTTAGGACTCACTTTGGATCTTCATCGGTGAATCAGTATCATCTGTTCACAGACTAATGTCAGAAATCAGGGTGTAATATTCAACAGTGAACAAGTTACAGAAGTTGTCCAGTCTTGAAGAGCATCTTTTAAAATCAGCTCTTTTCTCTCTCTGATCTCGGGAGGCTCGTTTGTGCTTTTATATCATCTCATTTAAATATTCAGGTGTTTTCTGGAGACGATACAAAGACAGTTCCTCTGTCAGTGGATTTCATTGCTGAATATAAAGCTTATTTCTTGAGGCTCCACTGTTTATTTTCCTCACATCTGAATTATTCTCTTCAGATGTCCGGAGTGGGACTTTATCATCCATGTGTTTCTTGTTTCAGCTAACGTCTTGTGGAGTTTACCAGCGGGGAGAAGAGGACGAGGGCGTCTTTGGTTTCCTGGTGGACGACATCAAACAGGAGATCCGCCGCTCAGCTCGACTGGTGACAGATCCTTATTTTTATTTTCCAAAACAGACACAGAGTGCAACATAATCGACTGGTGTTTACTGTGTGTTTACTGCATGTTAACTGTGTGTTTACTGCATCTTTATTGTCTGTTTATTGCGTGTTTACTGTGTGTGTTTCAGACGTGTTGCTGCTGTAAGAAGAAGGGAGCGTGTGTCGGCTGTAACGTCAGAAGCTGCAGGAAGATGGTCCACTTCCCCTGCGGGAGGAAATACAAGTTCATCTCCCAGTTTACCAGCCCCTTCCCGTGAGTGCTGACCACACATGAAAAGCTTTGATGTTATTAGACTACTGGTAGAATCCCCATCATCCACTTCAAAGCTTTGAAGGGTACTGCTGCTGAGTCGATGCCCTCGAACCTCAAGTCCCTCCTTCAGTCACTTGTTAACTCTGTCATGAACGCTGATTTCACATGTCATGCATCCTTTGTTTGTTTTTTTCACTGGCACGGTGATACAAAGAATTGTAATGTTGGACTTTTGTCTGGGCTGATCCAAATCTATAATCACTTTTTGTTAGATTTAATTTTTTACACACCTGAAAGCAAGACGTGTCATCAAAAATGTTCAAACTTAACAGTAAGAGAACAAGGTGGGATATTGATATAGAAGTATGAAAAATGTACACAACAAATTCTTGAGGTGGGTTTAACACAGCAAAGGTCTGAGAAGAATAAAGCTGCCAGTACGCTCACATCTCCCTGCTGTGTCTGTGTCCAGGTCGTACTGTCCGGATCACAGCCCCACTCAGTCTGTGTGTGCGGGTTCAGACCTCAGTCTGCCTCAGTCGTGCTCCGTCTGTTTGGACTTCATCGAGCCCGTCCTCTGCTACTCCGTCCTCAAGTGTCCGTCCTGCCACACCAGCTGGTTCCACCGGGACTGTGTGCAGGTAGTGTGACTGTCAGTGTGTCGGTCAGCTTAATTTATTAAGTTGTTTCATCACGTTGCACATTACAGGATCTGTTCACCCAAATTACAACAGAAAAACATATTTTCCACCCTGATGGATAGTTTTCCTGTTATTTGGTTTGTTCTGATCAAATAACCAAACAGTTGCATTAAATGTGCTGGTTTGGGTTTTGGACTGTCTCAATACACCACATTGGGCTGAGGGAGAGTAAAACCACAGATTTTTAGAAAATAATTGGCAAATTAATTAATGATGATAACAATCATTTTTTGCAGCCCTTATGTTTAGTGGAAATGCAATTTTTATTTTTGTATTAATAATGAAAACAGCATTGAAGTAATTTATTAAATAAAAAATGCTAAACATTTGTAGTTTTCAGCATCTCCAATGTGACGATTTACTGCTTTAAAAATTTAACTATAAACTGAATAAACAAATTGGAAGACGACATGTTGAGTTCTGGATTCTGTTATAGACATTTGCCTTCATTTTCTGATATGTTTTAGAACCTATTCATTGAAAAATTATTATTTTTTAATATATATTATAATAAGTAACATGGGGCTCTAATCTGCATGGCGAGATACCTCTGGGGTTAAAAGGTAAAATGTGTGTCTGTGTTTCTGTGTGTCAGCGTCAGGCCCACAGTGCCGGACTCTTCTTCTTTAGATGTACTCTCTGTAACAACAAGGAGAACTTCCAGGAGGAGATGCTCAGGATGGGAATATACATCCCAGAGAGGTAACATGATCATTAATACACCGACAATACGAAATGTCAAGGTATTATGGGTAGAGGGAAACAGAAGTCAGGCAGAACGAACTGAAGTGTGTGTTCTAATTCACTGTATTTTCTTTCCTGCAGAGATGCCTCATGGGAGTTGGAGGCCAACGCGTATTCAGAGCTGCTTGAGGTTTACAGGCAATGTGACGCTCTCAGCTGCCTCTGCAACGACGGGCGCACGCACTCCGCCAAGAGCGGGTATGACACTTTTATCATATCATTCTCAATGTTAATACAGATCTCACATCCACAGAGAAACACAGGGTCAAATGTGAAACTGTGGTCAGCTTCAGATCAATATGAAAGTTTAACAAGTCCCACTAGCCCCCCCTAGAGGCTGGAGTGTTCATTTCAGCAACAATCCTGACCGCAAAAGTTTTCCTAAAAGCCAGCTGTACATCTCCATCTGGGCTGCAGTGTTCCATTAATAAAAATCAGGCTACATGATTGCATTGTGGGTTATTTAGGCATCAGGTTTTGACAAGGAAGAAAAAAGTGTGGAGTAAAAAAGACGATATCTTTGGTTCTGCTGCATTGACTTGGATCCTTTTTTAAAAACAGTCCATCAGGCGTCTGACAGTGTTGCAGAAGTGTAATGATACATCTGTGCTTCCGTGACCATGCTGTTGTTGTTGTTTTCAGCTGGTTTGAGGTGATTCGCTGCCGGCTGTGTGGATCCAGAGGGACTCACAGGAAATGTTCGGGGCTGAAGTTGGACACCAGCGACTGGGCCTGCAGCGACTGCACACAGGCTACTGACGGGAAAGGTCTGAGTCACCGATTTGTTGGTTTTTCTGGTTTGTGGTAGGAAGGGGACAAAAGATAATAGTGAAAAAGTTTCACAGTCTTCCCTTATCTTTTGCATTACACAAACGATTGACAAATTGATGTAAATCTCACAAAATCTGAATAAATTGAGTAATCTTAAAAAATTATAGTTTTATCACTATTTATAAACACAACATAATTAACATCATTTGGGATTATAGTCAATATCAGTCAGCTGTAGATTAACAATTGTTAATTAAAGTTATTGATATTGTTGTAATCATGCTGTAGTTTTTTTTTTATTTGAACCATGTGTTCGTCTTCTCCAGCTTCCCTGGCTGCATCTCCTCAGGAAGGTCAGAGGAGGAGTCTGCTATCCAAACGCCACCTGTCCCCCATTCACTCCCCCATCAGCTGTAAGAGGTACACAAACCTAACGCACCTCTCCCCCATCAGCTGTACATGTAATTCACCTCCATGTTTCCATTGTTCCTATCAGGACTATTGGCTCTCTCTGTCGTCCACTTCGATCCATTACTGGCCGAAAAACACCAGTGTTGCTACTTTCTTTATTCGTTGTTCCCATATGTTCATATGTTGACATGAACTAAATACCATAAACACCTGAAGTTCCAGGTGTCTGCTGTCAGTTTGATTGAGAGGATGCATGATTTGTTGTTAATGGAATAAAACATTAAATTGGTTTGACAGTTATATGAAACCTGTCTCTCTCAGACCATCGTTACCTGTTGGATCAGGATCAGCTGAGGAGTTCCTGCAGGCGTTGGCCCCTCAGCTCCGCCCCCTCAGTGTCCAAGTGGAGGTGGGCGGGGATCAGGCTCTGTCTGCAGGTGTGGAGCTGGTGAGGAGGGCCGACTTTGACCCAACACACACTCTGTCTGTAAGGTGAGCGGACCTCAAACTCACCTTTTATTCTTAAAACAGAGAGAAACGCCCCGTTTTTAGATCACCGTGTTTCACGTGCTCCTTCTCATCAAATCTCCGCCAAGGTTCAAAGACGACCAGCAGACTGCGTTTCCCAGCAGCCTCCGGGACAGCGACACAGCCAGGCAGTACTTCCTGAAGCTGCTGGTGCAGCAGATCCAGGACTCTGTGGTGTTTGAGGGTCCAGAGGGATCCAAAAACCTGGCTCTGGACTCCCAGGGTATCAGCAGGAGTCATTATTTCATCTTTTCATTTGTGTTATTATAACAGCCGTCTGTTAAAATCATACGTGTGGAAATGTCGACCGTAGTACTGTTCAGCAGTTTAACCAATCAGAGCTCATGCCAGATGCTCCTGGCTCTGTGGCAGCGGGTTAATCTGACAGCTTGTGTAACTGTATTGATGAAATACGTATTGATAATGAGGATTGAAGATGTATCGTCCCTCTGTGTGTCCAGCCCTGAGGGAGGACCTGTACTTCGACGTCGGCTGCCTGCTGGCTCTCTCTCTGGTTCACGGCGGTCCTCCCGTCGCCTTCTTCTCTCGCGCCCTCTACCAGTGTCTGTTCAACTACCCGCCCAACCGCCCGCTCTCCATTGCACACATGACCCCCGACGCACACTTCACCCGCCGGGTCAGCAGGGTGAGTGGGACAAGCTCCTTTAAACCTCGCAGACAACAATAACTGCTCACAGATCGAAGGTGAAATCACTGATTGGCTGGTTTTTAGATGGCGGAGGCGGAGTCTTTGGACGACCTGAAAGAAGTCATTGCGGCGAGCTGGGAGTACCTGGAGCTGGCCGGCTGCAACCGACCAATCAGCAGCCTGGAGGAGAGGGACGCTCTGGTGGAGGATCTGGTCAGCTTCACCATGATCACCAGGATGCAGCTTCCTCTGCAGAGGTAGAGACACAGACGTTTACTGCTGCTTTAAATGTCCCAGATATTTATTTATTCATGTTTAAAGGACTGAAACTGGTGAATCAGTCGGCTTTAACACCAGCAGACATGTTGACTGGTCACAGAAAACACAGGTGTTCCTGATATATTAGTGTCCTCCTCTCCTCCCCTCCTCTCTTGTTTCCTCCTCTCCTCTCCTCTCCCCTCCTCTCTTGTTTCCTCCTCTCCTCTCCTCTCCTCTCCTCTCCTCTCCTCTCCTCTCCTCTCCCCTCCTCTCCTCTCCTGTTTCCTGAAAGCCATCTCTAGTTTAAAGTTGTCCCTGAACCTCGCAGGTCGATGCTGAGGTAGAGTCGACCGGTTGGGACGTGTCTGCGTCATGAAATGTAATGTAATCAGAGGTGGGGGGGGATATGTGTGCTGACGGACAGTAACGTTACCAGCAATAAACTGCGCGGCTTGTTTGTTTCTGCACTGCAGGTTTCGGGAGGGCCTGCGGACTCTGGGAGTCTTTGATCAGGTGACTAACGTTTGCTTTTCTTCAGCTGTATTAACACAGACTCAACGGCTCACTGAACATCCTCTGATCTGATCCAGGTGCAGCTCTTCCCCTCGATGTTCTGCGGCATTTTCTGTGAGGCGGCCGATCGGCTCACGGCTCAGATGGTCGGTCGGCTCTTCACCGTCAACTTCTCCCCTCAGGAGGAGAACCTGAACAGGGAGACGCCCGTCGTCTCCTTCTGGAGACACTTCCTGCTGGAGTGTGAAGGTACAGGAAGTTAACTGACACCTGATCGTACAGTCTCAGCACCCACTCCACATACAAATAATCTCCTCCTTTCCTCTCCTGGTTCCTCCTCTCCTCTCTTCTCCTCTCCTGTTCCTCCTCTCTTCCCTCTCCTCTCCTCTCTTCCTCCTCCTCTCCTTAGTTGGGAGGAGCTCTATCTCCCTGCAGGACCTTCTTCGTTTCGCCACAGGAGCTGAGGAGCTCCCAGCAGCCGGCTTCCTCCCCTCTCCCTCCATCTCCTTTCTCCACCCTGTCAGCTCCTCCCCACCAGGAGCTGAGGAGGAGGAGGGGAAGACAGTCAGACCAGGGAGGGAGGTGCGGAGGGACGAGGGGCTCTTCCCTCAGAGCCAGCCCGGCTATAAACACCTCCTCCTGCCCGTCACCTCCTCCTATCAGGCCTTCAAAAGCTCCATGGAGCAGGCTGTCAGCCACCATGTGCACCTCCTCCCCACAGAGAGGTAGAAGAGGAGGAGGAGGAGGAGGAGGAGGAGGAGGAGGAGGAGGAGGAGGAGGTACTTTATGATCTGCATTTAAACATGTGCTCTGTAGATGTCTTGAAAAGGTTTTGGGGTTTCTTTTATAAATAACTGTCTGACTTCTTGTCTGTGGCTCTCAGCTCAGAGCTCATTGGTTCTTCCTGAAGATGTAAATCTTTAAAAACACCTCACACATGTATAGTTTCATGTTTAAAGTCTCAGTAATTTCCTCAAACAGCTGCTCGCTGTAGTTTTTATCAAACGGTGCATTAGTTGGGGACTGTGGCTCAGAGGAAGAAGATCTATCAGGCTGTGATACACACATACATGTTATGTTATTTTATCCAGAAAGAAAGAAAAAAGCAAAGACATAAAACTCTGAATTTTCCTTTTAAATTTAGCTCAGGAAGCATTAAAAGGTCTTTTGGGAACCTTGAAACCTTTTTCTCAGTTCTTTTCTTTAACTGTCCAGCTGGATGTGAACAAAACAAAGATAAATATCTCTCTTCTATTTTAAAAACCATGGTGCTGATTTTATCAGCTTTTAATTCAGGCATATTTTTATTGTACAGTTTGTTTTTTTAAGCTTTTAATGAGGCTGAGATTTTCTGTTTCTGTTGTTTGTCATGTTGTGAACAAAGTGTGAAAGCACCGATTCTCCTCTGTGTTTATTTTCAAACACAAACTGAGTGAAAAGGAGCTTCTGTTCAGACATGCTGGCTCCCGATTGGCCCAAACACATCATTTCCTCATCTTATGAAATATATTAAAATGTTTTCTGGTTTCACCTGTTTTCTCAAAGCAAAATTGAACATTTCCTAAATAAATTTACAGGAACCCTGTAAACTGTACCTTAAAACTACCTTCATTTTTCAATTTAAGTTGAAGATTTGGGGTTCATCCTAAATATTTGGTTGATTAAAGAATAAATGAATAGATGGTAATTCATTTATGGCTTTTTAACTCTTTATCTCTGCAGTGTTATGGGTAATAACAATAATTAAATTTACCACTGAGGCCACCCATGTATTTTCACCTAGGAAAAAACGAAACCTTTTAGATTAAAAATGAATGGTTGGCTCTCATTCTATTTGGTCAGTTTTAAGGATTTTTCCCTTAAAAACCCTAAAACTAGTCAGATACTCCCAATAAAAGAGCCTATTTACATCTTTATTAATGAGTTAATTAATGGAAGTTCAAATGAAATCTCTTTTTTTCATTTTTACCTTAAAAGTGTGAGAATCTTTTCATCAGCACCAGCTGATTAAGGTCTTCACCTTAAAACTGTCCAGGATCAATTGTAACAGTCAGTGAACATCACAGACATTATACAGTAAACCTTTTTCTATTATTGTTGATTTGATATCGATGATTTCTTTTCCTGAGTTGGTGGATTTCTGTCGTTGATTGTTTATTTTGCCTGTTTCCTTTCTTGTTATTTATCTGCTTTGTGTTTCCTTCCTTTTTGCTGCATGTTTGTTCTCATTTTACAGTAAATACAGTAACAAACCATTTTGTCGTTCTGATTTCTTCAACTTTAAATCACTGAACAAAACTCAGAAATAACTTCAGGTCAGTTTTTCCAGCTGACAGCATCAGTCATTAATCAGTGAGTGGACTGACAGAACATGAAGCTGAACTCTTGTGATGATGGTTGGACTCATTTTTCCTGTAAAATCACTTCCTGGCTGCAGCTTCTCAGATGTGAAGATTTGCTGCTTTTCCTTTGAATGATTTGAATCATGTGAATGTGTTTTAATAATGTTGAGCTTTGGACTGTTGGTTGGACACAACAAGCATTGTGAAGGTGTCACTTTGGGCTCTGGCTCATCGTGACGCCATTTCTCACTATTTTCACTATTGTTACAAAGCAAACGATCAATGGATCAATGGAGAAAATAATCAGCAGATGGATCCAGAATGAAAATAATCAGCAGCTGCAGTCCGATACAAAACAGTTCAAAATGAGCTCCAACAGTAAAATCCTGCTTTTCCATGAATGATGAGGAATAATAATCTAATGATAGAATATATAATAGTACAACAGGCACAGGGACATTTTACTGTGGAAATACTTTAACTACATGCAACTGATTATACTCACAGACTTTTACTGAGGAACAGTTTCACTGCAGGACTTTTACTGTCACACAGTATTTACAGTGTGTATTAGTACTTTTACTGTAACACATTATTTACAGTGTGTATTAGTACTTTTAATGCAATAAAGGACTTTAATACCCTCTTTAGTTTTACTTCCTCTGACAGCCGACCTCCTGTTTGGTCTCTGGAAACAGCGTCAGAGTGAGCCCTCTTTAGTTTTACCTCCTCTCTGACTGACAGCCGACCTCCTGTTTGGTCTCTGGAAACAGCGTCAGAGTGAGCCCTCCTCCGCCTCCCGCCTCTCTGACGGAGCGTCTGATGACGTGGCAGCTGACGCCGCGCTGCTGCCACGTCATCAGACGCTCCGTCACCACCAACAACATCAAACATGGCGGCCTCCGTCCGGGAGAAGCAGACAGGTTCGTCCGACTCATTTATCTCCATTAACGGTTGTTTTCGGCGGCAGACAGCGACGTTAACCGGCTGCGCGGATTTCAAACAACCCGCAGCCCGACGGAGGAGATTTACTCACGACTGTCACTCCTCTAACCAGCTAACTAACCACTCTTCACCCCAAACCAGCCGCTAGTTGAGCTGATAAACTGACGTTTCAGTTTCACTACAGATACAGAAACTGTTCACACTTCTCGTCCACATACTGACTTATGAACTAACTAGGCTGTTAACTAGTTAACCAGGCTGTTAACTAGTTAACCAGCTGTTTAGCTTGTGAACTACTGGCACCTCTGGCTCGGTTAGCTCGGTGGAGCTAACCTGCTAACCGGTGAAGAACTCGTTTATTATGTGGAAATGTGACGAGTTTAAAGATGTTATCGCCTCCCTGAAGGTGCAGCAGCTCCGACAGAAGCTCTGGGCTGTTCGGCGGCTTCCTGTCGGGTCGGAGCTTCACTTTCTGACACACGAAGTACAGAAAATACAAGAAAACCTGTAAACGATTAAAAAAGTGGCTGAAGAAGAGTCTAAAACTGCTCCATCACGAGTACAAGTCCTCAATTCAGAAGGATGCTGAAGTTTAAGCATCAAAAGAAAAAGGGCTCATCATGCACAATGGTTCATGGTTCATTTATTTGTCGTTTTACTGTTAAATATAAAATAAAATAGTGTTTTAGTATTATAAAATATTGTAGTTTTCTGTTTTTATCACTAACAATGTGGAGCCAATGTTAGACACTTTCTATCCTGCTGGGGAGATTAATATTCTAGTACTGCATCATGTCTCATAAGTATATCGTGTGTCTTTTATGTGAAAAGTATCTTTACGGGTCAGATAAATGTAGTGGAGTAGAAGAATGAAGCAGCATAAAATGGAAGAACTCTGCTCTGTTTCTTGCACCAAGTGAAACACTGTTACTCGATGTTATCAGAAGTGGCTGAAGTATCACGAGTGTGTCAGGAGTGTGAATGCTTAATTACAAGGCAGGATATGTTTTCATTGCCACCAGTTGATTTAAAGAACATTATTTAATCTCCAGCATTGAAATGGCTCCAGATGTTTGTTTGTTTTAGGGCCCCGGGGCCAAAACTGGCTGTTGGGACACTATTAAACCAGATGTTGACACAGGGCCTGTGTGTAGGATAACATCAGGTAATACTGCAGGACCAAAATTAGTTCACATTGTTCTGAAATGGTGCAAATATGCAAAACACAACGAATCAGACTGAATTTAAATTCACCAGAAGGTGATCTCTTTGACTCTGGTCCAAACATGACAGCAGAACATTGTCCACACAGAGCTTTCCTACTCTTTGATTAAATAGAATGACAACAAATAGAAGTATTGATCCACATTCTCCTGCAGCGTAGCACAGAAACAAGAACATGAAATAAATAGTTCTACTGAACACAGAAAAGCTGCTGTGTGTAAACAGTGTGTGTGTGTGTTTGTTCCTGCAGTCGCTCTGAAGCGAATGCTGAACTTCAACGCTCCTCCTCTGAAGAACACAGCAGCTGAGCCAGTATGGAAGGTAACACACACACACAACATTTGCCAAAATTAAATTCAAGTAAAGACAAAATACACGTTGTATCTTATGCAGTACTTTCTGAGTATCTGAAACTGTATCTTGAGCTGAAAGTTGGCTGTGAATATCTGGTCAGATTTTTAGTCTGTTTAGGTTTCAGTTGCTCAGATTTGTAAATAGGAAGAACACGTTAACACACTGACATGTGGGTGTTTCTGTGCCATGGCAGCCAAAAACTACAGCTGTTCAGGTTTCTTTATCTTAAAATAATGAACTGATGGTATTTAGATCAGTTTCACAGTGTCATGTTACCTCTCTCCTCTGCTTTAACTCTGTGTGTGTGTGCATGTGTGTGCGTGTGTGTGCGTGTGTCTCCGTCTGCAGGTGTTGATATACGACCGGTTTGGACAGGACATCATCTCCCCGCTGCTGTCTGTCAAAGAGCTGAGAGACATGGGCATCACTCTGCACCTGTAAGAGTCACACACACACACACAAATTTACACTTTTAGACTTCTGGATACCCTCATTGGCTTAATACCCCCCCCCCCCCATGTAAAATTCAGATAGGGTCCTCACAAAGTCTCTGTTTTTAAGTGAAGTTCATCATCTACAGCTGTGTGTGTGTGTGTGTGTGTGTGTGTGTGTGTGTGTGTGTGTTTTAGTCTTCTTCACTCAGACAGAGATCCTATCCCAGATGTCCCAGCCATCTACTTCGTCATGCCAACAGAGGAGAACATCGACAGGATATGCCAGGTACACACACACACGCACACACACTCTCTGTCAGCAGTCAACACACACCATCATCTCTGTTTGTGGATCTCTGGTCCAAACTGCTGATGACAGCAGGACGGGTCCAGCAGCTCATCTGTCTGGACGGTTACCATCATCATAGTGTTAAGCATGTTAGCATTTAACTTAACTTACTTCTGTCAATTTATAATCAATACATACTGTAACTGATTTTCTGTGTGTGTGTGTAGGACCTGAGGAATCAGCTGTATGAGGCCTACTATCTGAACTTCATCTCGGCCATCAGCAGAAGTAAACTGGAGGACATCGCCAGCGCTGCTCTGGCTGCTAACGCCGTCTGCCAAGTCACCAAGGTTACCATGGTTACCCATATCTGTTGTAGCTGTTGTCCTGGAGCCTTGATTTAGATCAGCAGGGGAAACCCAGGATTATATATCTGATCCCTCTATCATTTATCTTATCTACAGCTGGATCAGGAAGAGTTTTTTGTTTTGGATTCAGGTGTTTACATTATTGTGTATTGTGTCACAGGTGTACGATCAATACCTGAACTTCATCACGCTGGAAGACGACATGTTCGTCCTCTGCCATCAAAACAAGGAGCTCATCTCGTACCACGGTAACGCACACAAACACACACACACACACACACACACACACACACACACACACACACTGTGTGTCTCACCTGTGTGTCTCACCTGTGTGTCTCACCTGTGTGTCCCTGCAGCCATCAACAGAGCGGACATCCAGGACACCGACATGGAAGCCATCATGGACACCATCGTGGACAGTCTCTTCTGTTTCTTCGTCACTCTGGGTGAGTTTGTGTGATGAGGATTCTAATACCTGTGGATCAATAACTCAGTGATGAATGAAGAAAACTCTGCTCATGTCTTTTATTACCTTCTGGTACCAGGACACCACACAAAGGCACAAATACAAACCGACACTCGCCAAATATCAACAAAACCTGTCAGCACCAGTTTATTTATTTACGGGCTGAACCTCCTCTGAGTGCTAAATGTTGTAATGACCCTTTAGAGGGAACCTTATAGCTACTTTCTCCCACACAGACTTACCAAATGATAATGATGTGGTATCAGTTTTTATATAGGAAAAACAAACATTCCTCATCTTGGAAAATGAACTTTATTCTTACCGTATTTGTAATACCTGCCCTGCTGTCAGGCAGACGTGGACTTTGAAACCTGCTAAAAGCAGGTTAGTTTCTCAGTGTGGTTCTGTTTCCGTCCACTAGGTGGAAGTGTTCTCTTACATTTCCAAAACCTTCTGTTTCTTCTGAAATGTTCCAATCCCTCTTTTTGTCAGCAGGTTCAGACGGATTCTCCTGATTTCACATCAGTTTTTAACATAATGAAAGTTTTGAAAGTTGTTTTTTTTATTTAAGGATGTTCAGTTGTCTTTAACATTGTCCTGTGTTCAGTAGGATGAGTTATTATTAAAGTGTATGTTGTTGATTAGGTGCTGTTCCGATCATTCGCTGTCCCCGTGGAAACGCAGCAGAGATGGTCGCTGTGGTGAGTTCACGGTGACGTTGGCCAATAAACATCAACCTTTCACTTAGGTTTCATTAAGGATAAACAGGCAGACGTGTTTGTAGCTTTAACACCTTTCAGTTTCTCTGTCATCAGGAAATATAATCGACTAACTTTCTCAAAGGTTTTATGAGATGAGGTTTGGGTGATATGCCGATAAATATACATGAAATGATGTACAGTGTTCAGCTGTTTACATCATGGCAGCTTTGTCTTTATCTCTGATTGCATTATATCATTGTGGACACTGTTGCAAATCAACGAGCAGCTAATTTATGGTAATATTGGATTATTGTCAATATGATGAAGCACCTTTATTTGTCAGGTATTTAGTTTACAGCTTCACCAAAAACAAACATTCCTTTCCATTAGTTTTATACATAAACAGTTTCTCGATTGAATTTCTGTTACTAAAGCGTGATATACATTTTTATTGCAACATAAAAACACAAATCATACTTTTTATTTACTGTGTCAGTGTCATACAGAGACACACAGCGCCTTTAAATCCAGAGTTTAACTGAAATATTTAGATGTTTATGCTGGAAAAAGTGGTCATTACTGAAATGAGTGTGTTGGTGTGTGTGTGTGTGTGTGTGTGTGTGTGTGTGTGTCTTTTGTAGAAGTTGGATAAGAAGCTCCGTGAGAACCTGCGAGACGCCAGAAACAGCCTGTTCACCGGAGACAACATGGCCGCTGGACAGTTCAGGTAAACAACACGTGGCAGTGACGGAGGATAAAACTGAAACAGTTTGAGGTGATGTCAAACTCCACCTCCCACAATGCAGTGCTGTATCAGTAGCAGGTCGGGTGTGGGCTCTGTGTGTAATTACACTCGTCCTTTTTTGTTCTCCTCTGCAGTTTCCAGCGGCCTCTGTTCGTCCTGGCAGATCGTAATGTGGACTTGGCCACGCCCCTCCACCACACCTGGACCTATCAGGCGCTGATACACGACGTCCTGGTGAGCTGCTGCTGTTTTATTTTGATGCATAAGAAACCGTGAACATAAACACAACAAAAAGCTTTTACTCTTTCCTGAGGTGCAAACGTTGGCAGCATTCTTTGAATATGAGTTTTGTATGGAAACAGACTGATACACATTTTCTTCTGCTTACTCTGTGGAGACAACATGTTGGTCCGTCTCTCAGTTCGGTCTGACTTCCTGTCTGTGGCTCTCAGTTCCAAGATCATTGGTTCCTACTGAAGATGTAAATCCTTAAAAACTTCTCATATATATATATAAATATAAATATATAAATCTATAGATTATCTGTAGATTATATAAATCTACATGTGGTGCTGTAATGAGTGTTTGGGGCTGCAGGACAGTGTGTGTGTGTGTGTATGTGTGTGTGTGTGTGTGTGTGTGTGTGTGTGTGTGTGTGCGTGGGACTGAGTCAGAATAAACTACAGTGTGTGTTGATGGTGATGAAGGAATGTGTCACCCAGAGCAACAGAGAGGCTCATTGATGTGTTTTTAAAAGAAGATAAACCAGGCTGTGATGCTCAGATAATACTTGTGGAAGTGGATACATTAGTTTCTGGTTTGACTCTGAACATGAGCTTTGTTTAGAAAGAGGAAATATAAAGAATATTAGCAGACTATTCCTTTAAATGACTGAGGCAAAGAGAGGAAAAATAAAGGAGAGGAGGTAAGACGACCAGCGCAGATCCTTTTTAAGAACCGTTAAATCAGATATAAAGCAGCCGTTCCTGTTTGTGGCTTGAGGGTCACACCATCGTCATCACTGACCAGCGACTGTGTGTGTGTGTGTGTGTGTGTGTGTGTGTGTGTGTGTGTGTGTGTCCGTCCCTAAGACACTCACTAATTCATGCAGAGCCAGAGCGCTGTCAGCTGCTGAGGTGCTGAGGTTAATACTGACAGCACTGGAATGTAGAGTTACATGGATGTGTTATGTAATACGTCATCAGCACACACACACACACACACACACACACACACACACTTACTTGCTGGCACCAGCAGGCCAAAATTTGGCAAATACAGCGTAAAAACAGCAACTCTTAACAAGTTGTTCTCATATTCATCCTTCAAGTCTAATTTTCCTTCAGAGGAGAAAAATTCAGCCAGTGTGTTGAGTTCATCCTGCAGCCGCCCTGATGCTGGATGTTAAATATATTTGAGGTAAAAACATCTGATAATCATACGTCCTGGTTAATATGAATGTTTTTTCATAAATGCATAACATAAACTAATGTTTTTGATCAGGATCCATTTTAGGGATGTCCTGATCAAGTGTTTTTTGGCCTTGATCCTGATCCGAGTGCTTTAATATTGATTATCTGCTGATCACCAGTCTGATTAAACTTACATTTACCTAAAAGTTGATTAAATATTCTATGTAAGTTGATTATGTTTCTTACTCATTGAAATAAGACACAAAGACACAAATACTGAAGGGTACTTAAAGGAGGAGCAAGCTGAGGTGGACAAAATGCAGTAAAGTGTAGTGAAGGACGGTAAATAGCTGCAGTAGAGTTTAGTAAAGAACTGCAGTAGAGGACAGTAAAGAACCCAAGTAAAGGACAGTAAAGCTCTGCAGTAGAATACAGTAAAGAACTGCAGTAGAGGACGGTAAAGAACTGCAGTAGAGGACAGTAAAGAACCCAAGTAAAGGACAGTAAAGCTCTGCAGTAGAATACAGTAAAGAACTGCAGTAGAGGACGGTAAAGAACTGCAGTAGAGGACAGTAAAGAACCCAAGTAAAGGACAGTAAAGCTCTGCAGTAGAATACAGTAAAGAACTGCAGTAGAGGACGGTAAAGAACTGCAGTAGAGGACAGTAAAGAACTGCAGTAGATGGGTCTAACTCTTAATAATATAATTTAGAAACGAATGTCAGCACCTTGAAACAGGAAAGAAACTTGTCTGCACCAGAGTCAAGAAAACGACTGCTGTTGTTTTGGAAGCAGGTGAAATGATGTCACTCCAGTTTCTTTTAAAACTCTTCGGTCTTCCAGATCCAGGATCCAGACTCTGATCTGGTTTCTGTTGTGGCGACGCCAGTCCAGATGGGAGCACCCTCCCCCTCGGTCTTTCCTATAAACATGTCTGAACACAGCCCTCTACCTCCCAGCTGGAGACCGGTTCCCAACACTAAATCTCCCCTCTCATCCCTCGGCTGTTCCCATGGCAACAGCGATATTTTGATCTGCTGTTGGTTTCTGTGTTGGGGACGAGGATCTGTTCCCCGTCGGACCCGGTCAGGATTCGCTGTGGTGTAATTAGTAGTGATGTGCTGTAGGACCGTCTGTCTTTGGTCTGGACTTGATCCCAGATATCTTTGAACGCAGCAGCGCTCTCGGGGCTTCATCTGCTGGTGTTGGATCAGGTTTTGTATTCATTAAGTGTCCTAGAATCACTTCTGGGATTTTTAGGACTCAGAACCGTAAACTTGAGTTAGTTGATGATGTCTTGGGTTTCTCTTGGTGGTTTCGCTTTGGATTCAATACATTCAGAGGACTTAAAGAGCTGATTTAGATCATTTAACACAGGAAAAACAATTTATAATAGAGAAAATGGCATCGGCTGTGGGTTTATGATGAGCTACGTACAGGTACTGGCAGAAATGTGGGCAACAACCTGCCAAAACAACCAATGAAGCCACTGCTGAGGACTGTCAAACATCACCTGACAATATGTGGAAAAACTTTTTCAGAGTGACAAACGACCAACTAGATTCAACCTCACCAAAAAGGAATCACAGGCCGTCGTTTGGCTGAGGAGCAATGATGATGAATGACCCTGATGAAGAGCCTTGGCTGTTTTAAATACACATTGCCATGTAAAATAAAAGCATTTTAATTAAAAAACCCAACAGTGTGCCTTAGATCGTTCTGATTGAGACCATTTCCACCCATGAAATGGGCTCTTTATGAGAAGGAACAAGTTTAATGAATGTGTTTGTTCTGTGTGTCCACCAGGACTTCCAGCTGAACAGGGTGGTGATGGAGGAGGGGGCGGGGGCGGAGCCATCTCCTGCCGGCGCCAGACCAAAGAAGAAGAACAGAAAGGCCTACGACCTGACTGCCGCCGACAAGTTCTGGCAGAAACACAAGGGCAGGTCAGTTCTGCAGGAGGAAGGGTTGGAAGAGGATGAGGGGGGTTTGTTTTTATACAGTTTCTTATTAGCTTTGGTGCAGGTTTTAAGTATTGGGTCCTTATCAGTATTTATTCTGCCAATAGCAAATATTTTTTCCACTTCAAGACAGGTGTCTTTCAGGTGCTAAAGTGTGGTGGTGATGAAGGCTGTTTGCTGAAACTCCTCATCACAAGAGAAAAACTAATAAGAAGAGTTTTAGCCTTTTGACATGCTGCAGTATCCTAGTTTGTGCAGGTGTGTCAGACAGCCAGGTAAAATAAAGTCTTCCAATACATGATGTGACTTTGTTTGCTGAATGTCAGTTTTATCCAGGAACTAAACTACCCACAACCGCTACATGACGGCCCCTCATCCCTCTGAACCCTGAGGAGGTGAAGGCTCCAGTATTTATTTGTCGTTTTAATCATCTAGTAACCTCTCGGATTTATATTTGAATATTATTTTGAAAGTAGTTCCTGGATCTGGGGTCAGGGTCTGTTTGGCTCCACTTCATCTTGGACCGGTCCGACTGTCTGCCGGTTCCTTCTGGATCCTTTTTTTTTTTTTTAAGATAATTCTAACTTTTTCTATTCGGTCTAAAAGTTTGGCCCTTTGAAGACCTAAACCCTGAAACATTTTTGATTTGATTTAAGTCGTATGGATCAAGATATTAAACTGTGCGCTCGCCGTCTCCGTCATGATTCATTGACACACATCAGAATCTTTCGTCTGACAGGCGCTCTAGGAAAGATATTATCTGTATCATCCAATGAACCGACATCCTGAAAGCAAAATGAAAACATTACAGCCATTAAATACAACTCATAATATCATAAGTAAGTTTATATTCTGATGAATTTATTGAACGTGACAAGCCTTTATATTTCTTTCTGAATCCAAGTCCAACTGGATGCTGATGTTGGGGAAAAAACCCTCAAGGTTTCCAGTGTTGCGATTGGCTCGTTGTTGAAGACTGTTTTTCCAAGTCAATTTAGGAAGTATAAAATTAGAAGGTCATTGATTGGTTAGAAGTTGACTGTGCAGTATTGTCTGTGTCTGTGTCTGTGTGTGTGTGTGTGTGTGTGTGTGTGTGTGTGTGTGTGTGTGTGTGTGTGTGTGTTACAGTCCGTTCCCAGAGGTGGCGGAGTCGGTCCAGGAGGAGTTGGACACTTACAGAGCCCAGGAGGACGAGGTCAAACGCCTGAAGTGCATCATGGTGAGAAATACACACTCACACTAGTCAGGATGACTTTTGGTAAACTAGCCACACTTAAAGTCCAGAGGTCAGATCTTATCTGAGTCACACAGATCAGATCCAGGTTCAGTGGTCACATCTGAGCCATTAAAGTCCCAGAGTTTGTGTCTGATTTACCAAACTTATTTCCTGTCATGGCCAAAAATGGATCCACTTCTCAAAGAAAATGTCCAAATCTCCAAGGTGATATCTTCTCAGAGTCCCTGAGGTCCAGTCAGCTCTCCAGGTAAATGTTAGTTACTGTTCTGTCTGTCTGCGTTTGTGTCTGCAGGGTTTAGAGGGGGAGGATGAAGGAGCCATCAGCATGCTGTCAGACAACACAGCCAAGCTCACCTCTGCTGTCAGGTACTGAACTCTGTATGCAAATAGAAATAACAAACATATTGTCAGGTTTATTATGACTCGGCCCCTAAAACGAGGCCATCTGGTTGTTCCACGGACTGGCAGGATCATTCTGGGTGGGAAAGTGAATATCTCTGGTTGCCTGTAAGCAGGTTTCTTAATAACGTCTAAAGAACGAATTTCCATGAACTTCAGAGGACAGATGAGCCCAGAGCCAGAGAACATCTGATTAGATTTTTGGTTGTGATCTGGCTCTGGTATTTCCACCATGAAAACTCTGATGTTTTATATCTGCAACCATGAAACTGTATAAGAGACTCACATTCCCTTCAACCAAAACAACCTGTTGGTCTGAGTCAAGAATTCAGTTTAACTTTAAAATGGAATTGACAGAGATGTTGTCTTTGGGTATAACAGCCAGTTGGAGGATTGTTCAGTGTGACAGCCTTTCAATGGTGTATTTATTATCTTTTTCAACAGATTAAAGTGTGAGATTCTCCAGTGTGAGGTCTTAAAGTGTTGTGTTACTTTGTTTTCTTACTTGTGTGCTTTTATGTCTGCTGCAGCTCTCTTCCTGAGCTGCTGGAGAAGAAACGACTGATCGACCTGCACACCAACGTCGCCACGGCCGTCCTGGACCACATCAAGGTACACCACAGGCTGACCGCAGGCAGCCTGCAGGCTGACTTGCAGACCACAAGCATGAAAACATGACAGACGTGACACAAACGTGACCAGCAGAGTTAAGAAGCCAGATTATAGAGTGGACCTTCGCCTAAACTGAGAATGACAAATATGTATATAAAAAGCAGGAAATGTTAAAATACAAAGAAAAGGAAATTGGTTAAAAAGCTCTTTCCAATTGGAATAAAATACCAGCAGTCTTCATTTGGCTTATTTAAAAATGTTTTCTTCTCTTCTCTTAAAACAAATTGTTTTCAGTAATACTGTAACTGACTATTACTCTGTAGTTTGATAATTTATCTTATGATGGTGTCAAACCTTTTCCGTTGTTGTTATTGAACAGATTATTAGCCTTAGTTTTTCTTTTGCATGTTTTGTGGCCTCCTTGAAAACCAGATGACACATCCTAATGTGATAAATTTGACAAAATGAAATATAATAAAAAGAAAAGAAGACATAAACAAAATAAACAGAGCATGTTAACATGCACCAAACATGATAACTGTAGTGTTAACATTGAAGTTACAAAGGTAGTATGCTGAGATTAGTGCATTTGAAGTACATATAGGGTGCCTTGCAGTAGTATAGTGTACTCTGTGTAGTATGTAGTACACAACACAGAGTTCAAACACAATGTTTATTTGTGCTAACTTGATGCTGTTTGTGTCCTTAGAGTCGTAAACTGGATGTTTACTTTGAGTATGAAGAGAAACTGATGAGCAAGTCGACTTTAGACAAATCACTGCTGGACGTCATCAGTGACCCAGATGGTACGAACACACACACACACACAAACACACACATTTGTACTATATGGTATTAAGATGACATCAGAAGGGACACCAGGAAATGTATTAGTATATCAGACAAACTAAACTGTGTGTGAATGTTTGTGTTTATCAGCCGGGACCCCAGAAGACAAAATGAGACTTTTCCTCATCTACTACATCGCTGCTCAGCAGGCTCCTTCAGAGGTAACAACACACTGATGGACTGATAATAACATACAGTAACAGCAAAAACCTGTTTGTATAACACGTGCACACCAACGTTACAAAATGCTTTAAAGACAAAAACTAAATACAAGGCCAGAACAAGCCATTTAAATCAAACGCAAAATGCAATCAATTAAACAGATGATGACTGTAAGATTAGTCCTAGCCTTTATCACCAAATCCTACTGATGATCTTATTTTTGTGTCGTCATCCACTCTGTGTCCAGCCCATATAAACTTATAAGACTTTAATGATGCAGTTAAGGTGGTAAAATTTAAAAAACAAACTTCACACAAAATATCAGGAGCAGGAAATGGAAAGAATGATTAAATGTTGAAACAGTGCTTTTATTTTGAAAGCAGAGCAGAGGGTTTGAAATTACAGCTTTGACATGTTTAGGCTTTTGTTCATGGGAGAGCTGCAGTGGAAGATCCCCAAGAACAAGATATTGATTCACACTTGCACTCAATATGTCAAATTTTCTGGAAGATTGTGTTTGAAATGCGCTGCAGGACCTTAAATTTCTCTTTTAATCCTCATTTATATCTTGCCTTTATTTTCCTGAAGTACTGAGGAGCTCCATGCAGTCCAAAAATACCAAACATTGGGTGCCATATTAACCATTGGCTGTAGATTCTGCCGTTGTGTTGAAAGTTGAGCAAGATTTTAATGTTCTGTATCAGAAAATCTTCAAACTGAGCAAAATATTAGCAAAACCTTCCTTTTTTAAACTTATTTTAATTTCAGCATCTTATGCAATGCAGTTTCAGTTTTCTTAATCCAGTTTCCAGCTGCCATCACATTATCAAAACTGTTATGCCTTCAGTACTCAGATCTCAATCTTTTACTTTACTTTTACTTTTACTAGTCCTGCATTCAAAGTCTTACTAAAGTAGAAAGCATAAAAATATACTAACAGTACAAAAAGTAAAAGTACTTATTATGCGGAATCATATATATTATATCACTGGATTATAATTAGTGGTGCATTAATATGTGAGCATTTGCTCCACCTCATAAAGCTCCCACACCTGTTGAATGCAAATGTTGTATGAACCACCCAACACTTTACAGGCCACTAACAGATCCTACTGTTGGAAAATAGATTTCAGCCCTAAGCACAACATTTTCAAATAAATCTCTGAACATCTTGAGACTTTGAAGTGTTGACACATTGCGTAGAAAAAGCTGCTCCCGTGTGTCTCGTACTTCATGTCGCAGTAAAATTATTTGGTAAAAGAATTGCAGAAAGTTTTAGAGGTTTTCTGTCAGTATCGTGCAGCCCTAACAATGATTCCTTTGACAACAAGCTAAGTGTAACTAATAATATCCATGAGTAAAGTTTTGGCTTTTTGAGAAAACAGCTTCTTTTTGTCAACATCCAAATATTTTCCATGTTAAGGAACGTGTTTTCATTTTAAATCCGCTCCAGTGGCACTTTCTATCTCCAAAAACCAAAATGTGAGTTTCCAAACCGCTGCTGTGATGGATGTGGACATACTGTCTTCAGAAGTGTGTTATTGGGTCTGTCATCATGTGTGACTCTGGGACAGCCGACCGGTGGGTGAGTCACCAAACCACCCCTGCACCGACTTAACCGAAAACCGTCACCACTTGGTTTGACTTCTCTTAAAGTTGAGCCACATCAGTGACGGACGTTTGGGAGAAGTTAACCTCCAAACCCGACACGCCATCGAGCACAGATCAGTTCACTTTAGTCACAGTGGGTTTTTATATCACCAGAGCTATGGTAAGCTGCTGTAGCTCATTTACGCTCTGTTGTCAAAAGTATGTGGACAGCCCTGTCCACATACTTGAGGCTGCTTCTCATCTGGACCAGTTTTTCCAGGTCTGGGCCTCTTGGTTCCAGTGTTTAGACAATAGTGTTACTGTGGAAACTGTGTGGGGAAGGTTTTCTTAAGAACTTTAATTTTATTCGGTTTTCAAATCTGGAAACAACAACATATACAACATAACTCATATGTACATTCTCATTTCTAGTCATCCCACATTTAAACAGTTGAGATACTTATTCAGCATCTTGTTGATGAGCAGTATCAAACCTGGAAGACGATCAGATTGGTGACCTCTGAGTTACAGAGTCATCAGGTTTTATGAAGGACAAACAAGCTTCAAATAATTCTGCAGGGCAGCCGTACATTTAAAGGGACTTACCGGTGATTTTGAATGCATTAGCACATCAACTACAAAGCGTGTAAAGTTTCCTTTCCTGTTGATTAAATCATCTGTTTTAAGATCGATTTCCTTCCTTCCAGGCAACCACTGGTTTCACTTCATTTCTGTGAAAATCAACTTCTGATACTCAAAACTTTCTTGAACTTTGGGAGCATTTTTAAAAATGTCCTTGCCGACTTTTTGTTGCTTATTTTAAAAAAGTCAGTGCTTGCACCTTTATGATATGTTCACAAGCCTCATAGTCATAAACCTGTGAGACAAGTGGAATTAAAGTGAGAGTGAGCAGAAGGAGGAGCAGTGGAAGGTGTTTTGTGGGGATACTGAGGGTTTTCTGGGATGTATTAGAAGTTGTGTGAGAGCAGAGAGGATTCAGCGGTGAGACAGTGACGTGAGGGTTGTGGTTTAGTTTGTCATCCCCCTGTGGTTCACTTCTGTCAAAATAAAACCTCACGCTGAAGAAGAAAACTGTGACTCTTGGGGGAACTTTGTGTGATCCTCCTGCGGTTCGGTGTTGACTTCCAAGAACAAAACAAAGACACTGAAGAAAGTAGAAGATCTGAAGAATCAGAGAAATTAGAAACACAACACGACAAAGCTCCTCATTCTTCTCTGGAGTAAAGATATGAAGCAAACGGACCTTCAGTACCGTCAGAGTCAAAGGTCAGCAGCTGGCCGTTTGACACTGTTTTATTCACATTATTGTGTTTTTCTTTAATTCTATTGTTACAATGAGGGACATGCATGCCTTCAAAGGTAAATTATGCATGGAGTTACTTTTGTACCTTAATCTTAAAAGCAAAGAAATAGTTTCTAAATGAGTCAAATATCTTGTGAGATTGTCTCTAGTGCTATTTAATGTTTTATGTCTTTTATAACTATATAAACTTAAACCACTACAACAGTTTTTAAAATGGGGGGGGTGAGGCAAAGACACAGTGTCAGGTGAAAGGGACAGGTGCATGCAGGTGTTCAGGAAACAGGAAGTTAGTTCTCGTTGTTTAACCGCTCACCAACAGGCTCAGCAGGTGGAGCTACAGCAGCTCATGGAGGATATTCAGGTACTTCGCATCGCACGTCTTCTTAGAGTCATAACTCAGATCTGAACACACAGACATGATACACACATGTTTGGATTCTGTGTGACTTACGCTTGTGAGGATATTCTTATATGATGATAAACGTCAATAAATTCGCCCAGAAATCTTTGAAAAAGGACGCTCCTTACACCTGCAGAACCTGCCTGAGAATCTTCATGTTTTTAAGTTTTCTTCAGTGTCAAAGTGATCCAGTGGTAGTCGTCTGTACATCCGTGGGTTCACTGCACTCCACGGCCTCAGGGGGGTTACTGGGTGCTGTTGGAGGGGTACATTTGTCTTGATTTTGTATGAGGGGGTCCCACAGTATCAGAACTTGAAATCCCCTGGTGCAAAACAAGCACATCACTTCTTCTTTGTGGAAGGAATAACAAAAATGATAGCACTTGGTCTCAGATTTGGCAGTACGAATTGGTTCTAGTGGGGTTTGGTCCTGAAGGCATCAGCTAGGTTTGGGTCTCCATTTTATGCACATGCAGAACTCTTCCTACGTCAGCGTCTACCTGAGTTGTTGATCAGTTTTAGGGTATTGAATAATCAGCAGCTTTGTTTAATTAATTCCAGAACTGGTTCTTCTTATGTTAGTACATTGGTACACTTGTTTTTTTCCACTGTTTTCCACAAACAGTCAGACACACAATCAAGCTGCTACGCTCTGTGGTTACAGAGGTAATGAGAGGAAGACACAGATGTTACTGCTACAATAAACTGCGTCTATGATTTCAGGAACAGCAGTAACTTTAGGCTACTGCTGGCCGTCCATCAGTGACATCAGTGACGAGTTACAATCTTGGATGAAAGGATCACCTCAACAAAGTCACTCAGCTCTTAAATTTTTAGTATTTTGAATTCCCCCCTGGATGCTCATGGTTGTTAAAAGTTGGTAATTTGCCTTTTTACAGATAAGAGAAGCTGTAGTTAGCTTGAGTTTATGGTGTCAGTTATGATGTACTGTACTGTACTGTACTGTAGGAAAACATCTAAATATCCATATAAACTTCTCCAGTGGAGAATAACCCACTTCTCCACCATCCACCTGTATGATCAGTTTGTCATATTTATCTGTTGGACATGAACATCGCTTTAATAGCATAAAATGTAAAGTTTGTGCTTCTCAGGCTGTAAATCCAAAGTGGAGTCACTTTATTACTTTGTCACATACAAATGACTTGAATCTGATGCAAACCACAAATGGTAATAAATGTTTATAAAATAATTAAGTGTTTACACTGTGGCTGTGGGACACCTCTACAAAATAAATCTCTAATTTGTTTAATCCCTGATGGATTTAGAGTTGCACTTTGGTGTCTTTTATATAGATAGATAGATAGATAGATTACTTTATTCATCCCCGAAGGGAAATTATGTTTTAAAACTCACAAATCTGACTGTAGGCAGTCTGTGTCTAGACCTGTGATTTTTTTTTTAGCAGTAGGTCGGGTTTTGTTCTCATTGACAGCTCGACCAATCAGAGCTTTGCAGGCAGAATTAAGAATGGGGACATCATTGTCCTACATAGTTATTGAGCTACTTCCATGAAAACCAGCGACAGAATGACACAAACCAGCTGTACAGGTTGTTGTAAGTCATCATTCAACACGAAATAACTCTTCAATCGACATATTTCTTTAATGAACATAAATGTTGGGTTATCTGCGCCCAGCAGCCGCTACCACAGCTTCTGTGTCAACTGACAATTACATTAATGAGACGGGCACATCACTTAGAACTGATTGGTCAGAAAAAAACAAAGTGACTTCCTCTCCCAAACAAACGAAACGGGCCAACAGGAACGCAATGTCAGTATCAATGAACACACAGAACTGAAATGTCACATCAGATGGTTCACCAGGCGTAATTGTAGGATCTCCCTGAAGACGTGAAGCATCAGCCTTCAGTGGGTTTAGCGATGGTGTTTTTTTCTGGGATTGCAGAAATTCCTCTTGAGATTTGTGTCGTTGGACAAATTCAACTTGGCATTTCAGATGACTGATCCTCCAGTTCTTCCCCTCGTCCCGGCCAGACTTCTTCACCGGCGCTCAAACTGAAACAGCACAGGGAGACGCTTACATTGCCAACCGGGAATCGGCGACCAGTAGAAATGGTTTAGACAGATGGTTTCAAGCCAGCTGTGCTCTCATGTCCTCAAAACCACATTATACTGATCAATAGCCACATTTTGAACGGGCCTGATGAGAAGCATCTTCTTGGCTCGACCACATTCATAATTTCATTATGAGCCAGTGGTAGACCAAAGAAGGCCGAGCCAAAGCTCCAAGTTCCTCGGGAAACAGAGACCTGGTTAGAGTCACTGTAAAAGGAACACAGCTGGATCAGGTTTAGTTTGGCAGAAAAGGACTCTCATCTTTTATGATATGACAAGGACTGTGATTGTTATTAGTTTGAGTTTGCTGTTAAAGAAGTAATACACCAGGAGTTCAGTCTTTTCTTTTATTAGCACATTTTAGAGACATGTTCACACGTTATTCTACAAAGAGGTCAGCAGCTTTGCAAAACTCCCCGAACTCCAGTAAGTGTTTGAATCAGTCAGGACCAAAGAACACCGTCAGAACTTTTTTCTTGCCCCTAAAATTTCCCCACTACCTTCAAAAGCAGTCAGTCAGTGAGTGGTGTCCGAGTCCAGGCCTCCAGCTGCTGCTGTGGCAGAGAGCTCTGCTTGTACACCTGCAGAAATAATTTAAAAAATCTCTCTCAATTATTCCGTTGGTGATCATTCTGTAAAACAGACTGCAGGCCAAGATTTGAAAGCACAAGTCATAGCTGTTCATCAATAATAATGTGAACTCTCTCCAGTAAAAACACTTGGTGGGATAATCTATTGTCAGTGACATCAGTATTGGGACAGAAAGGTAAAGTTGGTGTTTTTTTAAACAGCTCGCTCTGCTTTTCCTCCCTTTAGTTTAATTAGTTTTAGTGCAACACCACAGTGCTTCTGTTTCACAAGGAAATCAAAACAAGAGTGATTAGTTGTGTCCAGGTGGTCACGCCGGCACGTCAGAGGATATTTGCATGAAGTCGAACCTCCGTTTCTCCTCGTAGCTCCCGGATATGAGGATATATTCCTTTAGTGAACATCTACAGGGAGATTCAGATGGTTGACAGCAGCCGCACTCATTCCTACCGACAAACACAAACTATGACATCCACATCCAGTCCTTGATGTTTTCACTTCAGTCAGGTCGACCCAATATTTTTTAGTTGAGGAAAATTGCTTTAACTTTTTATAATCTTTGAGAAACTGGTTCAAAGCCCGCCTACTTTAACACCTGCAGACACTCGACCAATCAGTGAGAGAAGTGGGCGTGGTTTGACAGTGTGAAGGCGCCTCATTGGAGCATACTGAGGCCTTCGCAGCGAGGCCTGTGATTCTCAGCTCGTCCCCGGCTTCCTCTGCTGACGGATTGCGTGACAGATCTCACCTCTGCCAAGAAATTTTTTCTTTCATCCCTCTTTCATCCCTCTTTTATCCCTCTTTCATCCACCTGAGAGATGGATCATCCCAGGATTACCCGCTCACCCTCCATCACCACCCACTCTCTCTTCCTCTCTCTCTCTCTTCCTGTCATCCGTGGTCACCCCCTCCCTCTGTGACCAGCTCTTGGCCTCCTGTCTGTTTCTTTCTGTCCCTTTCTGTTCATCCTCCCCCTCCTTTGATCCCTCTCTCCCCCTCTCGGACCTCTCTCTCACCCTTTTCTCCCTCCCTCTATCTGCTGCTCGGGTTCCTGATTGATGTGGTGTGATTTCAGCTCTACAAAAACAACCACACACTCTCTGGTAGACACTGTCTCACGTGGCTCAGCAGTTGTGTAATCCCTCTGTGGCTCCCGCTGAGCCGCCCGTCAGGAGCTCATTGAAGAGGAAACTGTGTGTAGACGAAGCAGTCGACGTCATCATCGATATTTTTGGGGAAATCAACGGTCACTTGCTCGTAGATCCCTTCAGATCAATTTCAATATAAAAACAAAGAATCGCTTTTCCAAAAGTAGAATAGTATGAAAGCTGGTTATTTTTCTCCCAATATCTCGGCTCTTTACCAGAGTTTATTGTCTAATATTTGTGTGTTTCAGTTGGACTTAGAGCAGTATAGGAAGGCTCTGTTGGACGCAGGCTGTGACCTTTCACCTCTCAACTACATCAAACAGTGGAAGTAAGTCTGTCTGCTGGTTTTGAAGCTTCCAGTGGTCACTTGTGTATTTATATATTTTGGGAACACTTCAAGAGAGAAGATTGCGTCTCTGTTATGAAAAATTAAGGAAAATAAAAATATTTAGATGTTTTACTGGAAAATTAATCTGAGCAGAGTGTAATTCAGTCACATGAATTCATTATGGTTGCCTCTCATCTTTTCCAGGGCGTTTGCAAAGATGGCCGCCACCCCGGCTAACTACGGGAACAGTGGAGTCAAACCTATGGGGTAAGTTAGTTACACAACATATGTTTTTACGTGTTTTTGTTACAAATTTAGCTTAAAACTGTTTTAAAACTTCTTTAATCATCAATAAATGCTTCCAAACTGTAATAAATAAAATAAAAGGCAATATAGTTTATACTGAAGTTGTCAAATGGAAGCAGCACTGTTAGGAGGAGTTTTAATCAGTGATTTAAACACTGTAACCTGCTGTATGTCTGATTCTGTCCCATTTCTTATTAAAACCTGAGAATTGTGTTTATTGGAGGTGTTTCTGTTGGGATTCAGCAGCAGACGACTGTCTTACTTCAGAAAATAAATGACTGGAGACTATAAATAAAAAACACTGTCTTACAAATATTACTCTTGAAGCTACCGTTGAGCAATGCACTTATAAATAATTTCCCAAATGTCTTATTTAGTGGGGAAAAAAAGCTTCACTGTCTTTAAATTCTCAATTTTTCTTCCAGACGGCGGTGATCTCATTTTGGAAACTCTTTTGTTTTCCATTAAATTCTGAATAAAGAGAATTCATTATCATCATATAAATCAGCAGAGGAGAGAACTCCCTCGCACTGTCCTTAAACTTCCAATAAACTATTAGACTTTCAACACCTCAGGTGGAGCCGGTCAGAGACCGTGAGCTGTCAGTCAGTCAGTCAGTTCCACAGGCTGTAAGCATTTAGACAGTTAAAAGCCACATCCCACCACCAACTACTACATCAATTTATATACAAACATTGATTCATATGATTAAAGTTAAAGTCAATTATTATTAGGCTAATGGTAGATCTCAGGGTAACACTGTCATGGTCACAATGTTAAGGCTACCCCATGATTATATCTCTACGAAGGCAGCAGGTTCACATAATACTAAATTAAAGCAGCCACGTTCAATCGCATAATAGTAGAAACAGGAAAGGAAAAAATGTCACAATTGAAATACATTAAACTTGAAGGGGATGATGAAGACGTGTGCAAAGATCCAAAAAGGACTTCAGTACTTCAGTAATTCATCATCAGTGGATAAACCTTTAAATCAAAACTGTTCAACAGTGTAAAAAATCCTTTAATTCATCCATATTTCCCAGATAAATACAGAAAACCTCTTCACTGTGACGGTACCGCTTCATATTCTTGTCTGGAGGGAAACAAACAAACGTGTTTGTATATAAATGGAAGTAGTTGTCTGTTGGTGCTGGGATGTGCCTTCTAACTGGCTGCCTGACAGCTTCCTCACCTGAGCTGTTGGCTTATCTGTCTGGGCTGTTCTTCGCCCCTCAGCTTCACCTGATGCTCCAAGCACCGAATCGTTGTGTCTCTAAAAGAATAATATAAAGTTTATTGGAAGTTTAAGGACAGTGTACAGCAGTTCTCTTCTCTCCTGATTAAGGATATTTGTCTAGGAGAAACTGAAGGTGTGGCTGTAGTATCTGTGTTTTTATTCATTCAGTTGAAACAAGGGTTTTGTTCAGACTACCAGCCTAACCCTGTCCTCCTCCTCTCTGACTTACCTCCTCCTCCCTTTCTAATCCCCCCCTTGTTTCTTCCCTCCTCTCCTCTCCTCCCTCCTTGTCCTCCCCCCTCCGTCCTCTGCAGGCTGTTTTCCAGAGTGATGAATTCCGGCTCCCAGTTCGTCATGGAGGGAGTGAAGAACCTGGTGCTTAAACAGCATGTGAGTCATCCAAAAATCATCATCATCAATCATTTAAAGCACCTCAAGTTGATGCTTTGATCACGTCATTCACAAAATGACACACATAAAATCAAGGAAACTTCTTACTACTTAGTATGTACTCAGATCTTTTACTCCAGTAAAAGTACGAATACTACAGTGTAGAAATACTGATACAAGTAAAAGTCCTGCATTCAAAGTTTGAGTCAAGTAAAAGTACAAAAGTATCAGCATCAAAAATATTTGAAGTACCAAAACAAAAGGTTCTCATTATGCAGGATGATAAGAATAATAAGTGATATTATTATTACTATGATATAATTATTCAGCATTAATGTGTTCATAACTTTAATCTATAATAATAATACATCATTATTTATTAGTTGATTTATATTTTGCATTAATAATCTGAAGTAAATTTAAGATTTAAAATAAATGTAGAGAAGTAAAAAGTACATTATTGGCTTCTGAAATGTAGTGGAAGTGAAGTATTAAGTAGCACAAAATGGAAATACCGAAGTACAAGTATTTCAAAAGTGTACTTAAGTGCAGTACTTGAGTAAATATTCCCTGTAACAGAGATAATCTCCTCTAATCTCCAACAGAATGAATAATCCAGCAAAATCTCCGTTCTTCCTTCTGGTTGATCTTTTCTCTTTAAACTGCCGAACTAAACAAATGCTCCAAAGCTTCAGTTTGGACTCTTGTGACCAGCCGCCATGTTGGAGGAGAAAGACCACATGATTTATTGGACATTTTCTCTGTTTTTCCCTTTTTACTCTTTGTCTTTCTTCACCATGTCTTTCCCTCTGTTGGTACTCCTCCAACATGGCGGCACGTCTCCTGTAACCGTTGGCAACCAGCCACAAAACATTCCTCCGTCCTCGGCCGCACGTCTTTACCTGAGAACAGCCTCTCCACGCCTTATTTAACCTGCGTCACCACCAAAACGCCGCACTCCACCCTTCTGTGTCTTGTAGGCGGTTAAATCAAGCGTTCCTAATGTGACGGCTGTTCTCTCCTGGACAGCGGCGATGATGATTTCGACACAGGAGGACGATGATGGGGTGTTTCAGGGTGAAACTGGCACCAACATGAAGTCAATTATAATCATCACACCCACACCCACACACACACACACACACACACACACACACAGGGAGGTGGTGTCTGTTTTCTTCATACAGAAGCTGAACTGAGACCAGCTGAAGTCGGACCATGATGCTCTGCAGAGCTGCCAGGACATTACAGACATCAGAGTCGGTCTGTTGACGCTCAGTCAGGGAGGATATTTTCACACTCACGTCTCCAGCAGTTGAAAATAAATATTCACCAGATTTTTGAGAACAGGATCCAAACGAAACAAAGATTCCTGTTGATTAAAAGTTTGAAAACAATCCGAACCTTAAACTAAGAAAGAATCAGGATGAGTCTGATGAGGATTTGTGACGGGTGGAAAGAAATTAATGAAATTATAAACTCCAACACTTTGTCAAAATACTCAGATCTGTGGTTTACACAGTGACTCGACTGCCAGTAGGGAGTAGCTCTTTTCCAGAGCAGATATGAAGATATACTAAAGTAAGAGCTTTGTTAAAACAAATGAGAACTGGGAACCAGAGTGTGTCGGGCCAATCACAAACGTCTGTGTAATATGGAGCCTTTTGTAAACAACCGAGATGGCTGATGTGGAACGTTCTGTTGAACCGGCTGTCACTGCAGCATTAAACGGACTAAGGGCAGCGTTTGGTTGCTCTGATTGGTTGGAGGTCCATCACGTGGCATCACGAGGCGTTTTGGTCGGCGCCCGTCGATAACGCTCGTTGGAAATTAAAAATGAAGTGAGAGGTTCCAGACTGACGATGCCAGGAAACTGGTGACATGAAAATGAATAAAACAAAATGGAACGTTCCTTAAAAAGCATGAATGGAAGGTTTGAAAGTTAATAAAATCAAAAGTCTATATTTGGTTAATAAATCCTTTACCAGAAGACACAGATCTAGATGGACAAAATAAATAAATGAATAACTGAACTGTTTTTCAGCTCCAGCTGTAACTGTAAAAGTGTCTCTGAGCATCAGTTTATTCTTTTTAAATGTTTGCACATATTTATTTTTCTCCAGTGAAATAATCTCGGTGTAGTTAGCTGGTTAGTAGGATTACTGGCTGGTTAGTAGGATTACTGGCCTGAAATAACTGAATGAATCAAGTTTCAGGGTCTCGTTTAAAGTAAAAGTGCTTCTTGTCTCTTCCAGAACCTTCCGGTCACTCGGATCCTCGACAACCTGATGGAGATGAAGTCGAACCCTGTGAGTTTCTCTTACTTCTTCATCCCGTCATCTGTTTTATGTCGCCACAATTTTCCCTGAAGTATTTTGAATAATCTTGTTATTGCTTTGATTGAAGCTGGGTGGGGGGGGGTTATATTACCCCCCCCCCCACACACACACACACACACACACACACACACACACACACAGTTAAACTCATGTGACCACACGTGAACCCGTCGCTACAGTTTAACACTCGCAGAACAGTGATGATGATGATGAATGAGTGAAATTTTTGATTCACCTCCTCAACTTAAGTAGTCATGTGACACCCCCCCACACACACACACACACACACACACACACACACACACACACACACACACTCTGCAGGTTTCTCAGCGTCTGGAGTTACAGACGACCAACAAAGATCCTGTTGTTGTGAAGCTGACGGGGGAGGAAGGGGTGGGGGGGGACAGGACTGGGATGAAGATGAAAGAAATAGAACAGCACATTCTCCCTCTATCAGATTGTGTGTGTGTGTGTGTGTGTGTGTGTGTGTGTGTGTGTGTGTAAGGTATTTAGAGAAGTGCTGATGTGGAAAATTAAAGGAACAGTTGAACTTTTCTAATGTTGCGATGGATCAATCTGCTGCATGTGGTTAGCTTAGCTTAGCTTAAAGACTGGAAACGGGGGGAAACAGCTAGCCTGGCTCAGGGGAGTTACGTGCTGGAACTATTTTCTTGATAAATCATGTGCGCAGTACTCGAGTGCAGAGTCTCCGGCTCCGCTGTGGGCTGCCGGACTCGATCAGTGAGCTCAGGATGCAGACACGATGAAAACAGAAGCTTCAGTCTGTCACTGCAGCTCCTCCTAAAACCAATAACTGGCTTTTACATTTCTGTTTGAGTGCAGATTAAACAAATGGGGGCTCCACAGGTGTTGTAGGTGTATATTTGTATTTGGACAGAGCCAGGCCTGTTCCCAGTCTTTATGCTAAGCTAAGCTGAGCAGCTGGTACAAAAAACTGTTTAATCCACAGTTCTGGATAAGATGTTTCAGACTCTGATATTATGAGATGTTATTTCCTCCTTTTTCTTTTCAGCTCATCGGATGATTAATGTTATTTACGTTGTCTTTGGTTAATATGACTATTTCTTGTCTTTGGTTCTCCTCATTAAGTAAAGTAAAGATCAGTGCAGATGAAGCTGCAGAGGTTTATCTTCCAGTAGGAACATGTGGCTGATGGAGTCAAACTCTGTGATGTGTAAATATGAATGAGGTGACACAGTTTTAACTTTAGTGATCACCTGATGGGCTGTTTGGTCGTCTGACTGAAGGTTTTTCTCTCCGATCTTCCAGGAAACAGACGACTATCGATACTTCGACCCAAAGATGCTGCGAGGCAGCGAGAGGTACCACTCTGACACGCACTCTGAATCCTTTCTGATCGGTTCATTTACCTGTTCAGGCTGTCAGTGGAGCTGCTCACTGTCAGTCAGTGAGACACTCAGCTGACTGTTGACGGGCAGAAAGCTCAGGAATGTCTCATCATCTTCCTCTTCTTCTTCCTCAGCTCCATTCCCAGGAACAAGAACCCGTTTCAGGAGGTGAGCAGAGTTTCTGTTTCTGGACTCGAGTTTCTTCCAGAACAAACAACACAGACTGGAAATGATGCTCCTCAGCTCCTACATGAATTCACACTCAAAATACATCTTCACACGCAGGTTTTAATTTATATTTGCGACTAGAAGAGTCAGTAGATATAATAATGATTTAATTTATCTTCACCTGACCAGGTGTAAAACTGATGAAGATAAATATGATAAAGATCCATTTACAACCAACTTCTAATCAATTCAAGAATAAAAAAATCTAAGTCATAAAGGTTTAAAACTCACAGCATCTTCATCATAAATAAATAAACCATCATTAAACCTGCACTGTAACGAGAATTTGGCTGGTACAAAGGTCAGTATTTGAGAGTTAAATAATCAATAACAACGTATATTAGCTGGTGCTGTTATCTTGAAACATGTAACATACATATAAAGAATTGATAAGGATTCTTATATTTGGTTATTAAAGGAATGTGAATGTGACGTTTGATGCACTGAGCAGACTGACGTGTTAGAGTTTAAACATAAACTCGCAGGGCATGATGGGTAAGAAGTGTGCGTACACAGTGATCAGAGCGTCCTCCTCTCTCTGCAGACCCGTCTAACAAAGGCAAAAAACACCACAATTCAACACTGAGTCTTCATCAGAGTCGACAGATATCACACACACACACACACACACACACACACACACACACACACACACACAGTCACACAGATACACTTTAAAGTACAGGAAGAACAAGTGCTGCATCCCTCAAGTGTTCAATAATCAGTCTTCTTCTTCTTCTTTTCTTTGCTGGCACGTTGTTGTGTTTCTGTTGATCAGTGGACGACACTCTGAGAGGCTAAAACTCCACAGGGGACCTTTAAAATACCTCTAGTGGCTACTTCACAATAAAAGCCAGTCAGTTCTCCTCCTTTTAAGGCTTTTATTATGAAAGAGCACTACTGACACAGAAAAGGCTGCAGACCGTCTGGGCTTTGTTCTCCGGTTTTAATTGTCTGTTTTTATTTGTTCTGCTGCACCTTTAAATGAACAAACTGGATCCTCTCTGTAAGAGTGTGAGTATGTTGCATTGATCTGTTTGTTTCAGGCCATCGTGTTCGTGGTGGGAGGAGGAAACTACATCGAGTACCAGAACCTGGTGGACTACGCCAAGGTACTGTGATCCTGCAAGACACAACAATGCTTTCTCTTCTTGCATTCAGAGTACAGTTTATTTCAGATTCGTCACATAAATATTTATTTGAAAGCATACAGAAGGAGATGAAATGTTTCCTCTTGTGTTTCTGGTTTCCCTCCTTCAGTCCTGCAGCAGGAAACTTGCTGATCTGTCTGTCTGTGTTTCAGTTCAAACAGGGGAAGAAGGTTGTTTACGGCTGCAGTGAACTCTTCAACGCTGCTCAGTTCATCAAACAGGTGAGACACACCTGTCCTCCTGTCGCACACCTGTCCTGTGAAAACCTTGTATCTCCACATGTTGAATGTGTGTGATGAAGTGAAGGATGAAGAGTTCCTTTATGTGCTGAGAAAATTCTCCTCCTGAAGCTAAAGAAACTGTTTCAAACCCTCTGGGATCAGCTGGAAAAAGCATCGTCACAGAGCTGAAAACAGGCTGTTTTCCTGTTGACTTTTTAGAGATACGAGGTTTTTACAGGACGGCGACGCTACAAACACGTGATGATCTTATAGACCATGATGCATTGCTGCAGATTAAACTGCCCAACAGGATATAAAGGAGTTAAAATGAGCTCAACCTTAAACATCTACAGCAGTAAAATGCAACAGACACATGAATGCAGCAGGAATATTAATCCAGAAACATCAGAGATAATAAAACACTGACAGGAACTCTTTACTGCAGCAGGAGCACTTTACTGCAGCAGGAACGCTTTACTTTAAGGAATTTAACTAACTTTAGCTAATAATACTCACATACTTTTATTTAAGTAAGGTTTTGAATGCAGGAGTTTTAATTGTACTTGAGTATTAGTATTAGTATTGTATTGAGTATATAGTATCACAGTGTGGTTTTAGTACTTTAATTGCAGTAAAGGATCTAAATACTTCTTCTCTCTCCACAGCTCTCCCAACTCGGCCAAAAGTGACGTGGACACCAACAATATGTGAACCCCCCCTCTGTCTCTCGAGGTCGTAGCTGATCTCTTTATTCCAGTTGTTTTATAACATTTCCTGTCTTCATTGTAATTTCTGTCCCTCTCTCAGCACTAATAAACAGTCTAATCCACAGAAGCCTCCCTCTTTATTTTCCACTCACAGACACAGAGCCCTCACAGATGTATATAAAAACACACATCAGTCCTGTGTCAGCCTCTTCACTGGTCACCAGTCACATGTTTAAATCCTGGTTCCACCATGTAAACCACTTTGTGACTTTGTTTACTGTTATTTCTGATTATTAAAGAGCAGATTTTGATGCTCACTGACTCCAGCAGGAGTCCAGTTTCATCTCCACGTCACTTTCTCAGCTACAGAAACCACCTTTAGACTCCTGCAGATGGGGTGAGATTCATCTCTCTCAGTGACTGTTGGTTTGCAAAAGCAACAGAAACAGGGAACATTAATGACACTTTCTTACAGATGTTTTCCACCGATGTTTTCCACTGAAGAGACAAACACTGCAGCAGGTTCAACTGGCACCTTGTTTAACTCTCATTAGCTGTTTGTTCCTGCAGACTGGAAAGTTTCTCAACTCAGAGGAGGAGCAGGACAACTGTGGTACACACACACACACACACACACACACACACACACACACACAGACAGATTAAAATACCACGATGACATAATCCCCAGATTGATCTCTTTGTTTTGGTGCTGTGGTGTCGGAGGAACATGGCAGCAGCAGCAGAGCTGTACCACACTGTGCCAGGCCGCCTTTAAAGTGATGGGTGATTGATGCTGTGTGTGTGTGTGTGTGTGTGTGTGTGTGTGTGTGTGTGTGTGTGTGTGTGTGTGTGGTCAGGTATTACTCATGTTGTGGGAACATAAATCTGTTTACGCAGTCATGTTGTGGGGACTTGCCTTCCTTTAGGTGTTATAATGTAAATGAATCAATTTAGGGTGAAGACTTGGTTGTGTGTGTGGGTGTTTGGGTGGGTGTGTGTGTGTGTGTGTGGGTGTGTGTGGGTGGGTGTGTGTGTGTCAGTCTGGGAAATAAAACGTTTCAGTAGCGCCAACACAATTGATAAATTCTGTCTGAATTCTCCAGTGACATATGATGGGACTTTTACTTTTAATAATTCAAGTAAATTTTCCTGATTATTCTCTCAAACTTTTACTAATTATACTTTTCAATGCAGGACTTTTACTTATAACAGTATTTTTGCAGTGTGGTATATGTAATAATAATAAGTTTTATTTATAGAACTTTTCTGGTACTCAGACACTTTACAGATGTTAAAATTATCATAAAAAGCTTCACACTAAAAACACACAACATTCATCACATATTAAACGCCGTCAGTCCGCTGATTAAACGGCGGCGCTTTGAGCTGAACACTCACATCAGCATGTTAACATCCTGATCATCATGATGACATTTTGTGCTTTAAAGACTCGATAGAATCAGTCAGAGTGTCGAAGGGACGAAGGTTAACGGGAAAACAGAAAATGAAACACAGGAATAATTAATTTCAGATAACAAAGCAAAACTTTGGAGACAAATGAGTCATTCAGGTGAAAGATGCTCCAGAAGTTTCCCCTAAAGATCGGGATGATTGAACGTTCCCGTGGAGCTGCGATCCGACCGCTGGCTGACTGACCAACACGAAACTCACATCAGGAACATCTTGAACTGAAATCAGTTCTTCCTCCAGTTTCCCCAAAAAACTGCAAACGTGACGGGTTCACATTCTGAAATATTTCAAGAGTTCAGCTCAGTGTGATCGCACACTGAAACACACACACACACACCACACACACATACCACACACACACACACACACACACCACACCACACCACACCACACCACACCACACACACACACACACACACCACACCCACACACACACACCACACCACACCACACCACACCACACACACACACACACCACACCACACCACACCACACACACACACACCACACACACACACCACACCACACACACACACACACACACACACACACCACACACACACACACACACACCACACCACACCACACCACACACACACACACCACACCCACCCACACACACCCACACACACACACACACACATACAATGCATTCCCCCCCCGACCTGAACCTGAACTTAATTCTAACCTGAACCTTAAACCAAGTCTGAACCCTCAAACAGCCGTTGAAGGAGTCTCAGAAAGTGAGGACCGGCCAACATGTCCTCACTTTACAAACATGTCCTCACTTTACAAACATGTCCTCACTTTACAAACACGTCCTCACTTTACAAACATGTCCTCACTCCCATGGTCTAAAACTCACACTGGTTCTCACAGAGATAGATGTACAAGTGCATTCACACACACACACACAGTTAATCCCAGCTCAGTGTCAGTGATGTCGACTCTGTTATGTTGACCTCATGACCCGGGAGCTGAAATAACGAGGAAGAAGAAGAACAACAGGGGGGAGATAATGAGGAGGGTGAAAGTTAAAAGAGGAGGAGGAGGAAGATGAGGAGAAAGAAGAAGAGGAAGGGGAGTGAGATTTTTACGAGGAGGTGATGATGAGGAAGTTAAAAAGTGAGAATAGGGAAAGAAGAGAGGAAGGGGAAGAGGAGGAGAGAACTAAAGGAACAGGAGGAGGAAGAAAATGAGTAAAGGAGGAGGAAGAGGAGGATATGGGGAGGAGTGAGCAGAGGAAGAATGATAGTCGATGGCAGGTTGTGAATGAGCGAGACGAGAGCAATCGTTTGTGTGTTCAGAGGAGCTGAGACGCTCTGGTGATCAGAGTCCTGGACGTTCAGGTCGGAGAACTTCCTCCTGCTGTCTCCTTTCATGGAGCTACACTAGCAGTTTCCCTCTGCCTCCAGTCTTTGTGCTAAGCTACGCTAAACACGTGCTGGACACGCCGATGTCCATCTTGATTTAACACACAGTAAAGCTTTTACACAAGATGTTTCCACTAACAGCAATGTTTTTATGGAAACGCAGAATATCAAAATCAAAACGTCACAAAAAAGTTTTTCCTCCTGGCTGAAGTGGAAAAGTTGGAGCGTCAAGCATTTTTAATGGCGTCACCTCGTGGTGTCTCTTCTTCTGTGGTGGTTTAACGGCACAGACTGGAGGATTAGCTCCACCTGCTGTTTATATTCACACAACAGGAGAGGATGGTAACACAAAGTGGCATTTTCTTTTGCAAATTTTCAAAAAATTTGGATGGAAACCTGGCAAGTGATCATTTAAAACTCTCCCCACACACACACACACACACATTATTCCAGGTTATCCAACTTCTCCTCGTGACAGTCAGCAGCTGCTGCTCAACGTGGGAGTTCAGGTTTTATCAGCTGGATGAGAGGAAACCTCCAGAAACCCTCACTGACTGTAATGTTCTTATTCCAGCCGGTTAAACCTGGAAATCAACCAGAGGAACAAATCTAAACCTCTTTAATACTGAGTTAATCAGCCAGCGTCACTTTTAATTAACTGTTATAATAAGGATTATGTAAAAAGATAAAAGGGTTTTCCCAGGCTCATGGAGACAACAAGGAACAAATTGTCTTCTACTTCTTCTTCCCATTCACTTCCATGCAGTCACAGTTCTCTTGGAGCAGCTTCTAGAGGCCATTAGAGGAACTTTTTCTTTGGCCGTCTTTGGTTTCGGCTCAAATCAAAAAGATTTGATTTGAGTTGATGGAAAAACTCCCATTTTATTTTGCTGAGAAATTTATTTTTGCCCCTAGAATTCACAATCCATTAAATGATCCATTAATTTAATGACTAGATGATAAAAGTCCCTTCAAATAAAATTAATTTGCAGCTGAACCCCCAACATCAACTAAAACACCTTAAAAACACTTTAAACTGGCCCTTTGTCAAATATTTAAAGTCAATATGTTAATGAAGGAGAATCGACTTCATCTGTTAATTATACGCTTTTTTTAATTAAGGTCTTTTGTTTTTTTATTTTTTTATTTTTTTATTTTAAGAGACTTTTCTTTATAATGAACCAACGTGTCCTTTTTGAGAAATGATCCAAACCTCTCCCCTTGTTTCCCCTCCTTCTGTTTCCTCTCCTCTCCCCTTGTTTCCTCTCCTCTCAGGTGTTGCCTTGAGGTCTGAAGCTCCCTGAGGACGTTCAGGTAAAAGAGATGAAGGCAGAAAGAAAAGACCAGACACGACTGAGAGGTAAAGAAAAGAAGAGAAATTCAAAACCCGTCCTTTTTGTTTCTCGGCGACGCCACTTTGTCCCCACAGAAAACAAAAAAACGACATATTTGAGCCAATAATCAGAAACAGGACGATCAATACTCGTGTCCACTCGAGTGAAACTGCATCAGGTCACATCAAGGATTACACACTGCGTACCCAATGATAAGGGAAACATTACAGGACTCAGACCATATGTTCATAGATGTGAATGTTGTCCAATATTTCCCTCTGAGATGTGATGTCTGATTTAATCTCGTCCTGCTGACAACAGGAGCACAGATCCCAGGTCAGCGGTCAGCCTCGTAGCCCCACCCCCCTTTTTAACGTCTGATTGGCTGCCGTCCTGTGACCTCAGCTGACCATCAGATGTACAATTTGAACCATGTAAACACTTGAATCTGTCGTCCTGATCCGATGTTTCCCAGCCACCAAGTCAGCGCGCAGTGTTCCTGCAGGACGCAGATAACACGGCGTCCGGTCCTCTGGAGGTTCATACAAAGACCTGTTTGTTCTGTGAGGACTCTCTGACACACATAGATCAGGTGTCTTTTACTCTGAGCTGCACCTGAAAGCAGCTTCTCAGGTGATACAGAGACACCAGCTTTTTATATTATTCAGAGCATTTCCGCTAATCCAGGTGGAAGATGATACAGTGTTCAGAAGTCTCACTCCGAGAAACTGCCGGGACCATTTTCTAATTCATCCATCAGATTCATTTCCTTCCTTCCAGCTGCTGTGTCCAGTTCTCTTCTGTAAAGAATCAACCTGCAGAAATAAGCAAAAGCTGATTCAACAAAGCTTTCCACATCAGCGGCAGCCATCTTGGTTGTTTACGAAAAGTTTATAGGAGGGGGGGCAGATGCTTCTACTAGAGCAAATAAAATATGAGCTCGCAGATTCGTTTGGTTCCCAGGCTGTCGTAAAACTGCACAAACTTATCAGCAACTGACAATTGGCTAAGCCCGCACCCCCTTATTTACTGCTGCAACACCTAAAAAACCAAAGTGGAAACAGAAAAAAAAAAAAAAAGGTCAAAATATCACAAGTTTTACGCTTGTGGGAGGTGGATAAGTTGGTGTACAAATAAAATCAAAATGGAAACCAGATGCAGATTAACCATCAAAATTCACAATAATTTACCAAAACTCGACTCCTTGATTTCAGACAAAAGTAAAGAAAAGCAGCTTCTCATTTCTTTCTTATTTTACTGAAATGACAACTGTCGCTGGCAGATTTGATCAGCTGTACAGAGCTCCCCCTGCTGGCCTGGAGTCTTCCCTTTGCAGGCGAGACAAGGCCCTCGAACGTCCAAAGGAGAGAAATAAGAGAACGTAACAGAAGTGTGATTTAAAACTGTTGGTACAGCTCTGTAGGGTTCACATCTAAACTACAATGAGTGGACGGACTTCGCGCTGGGCAGCAGCTCCACGGAGAACACAGATCTCATTCCTGCACTCAGGACGCCCATCTGATAAAAGATTTACAAAGAAACTAAACATCTGCTCTGGATCTCAATTAGAAAGCTTGGAGCAAGTTATGTAAAGGTAATAACAACGTGTCAGTCCATGAAAACACGCACAAACGATCCATGAACTTCTCTCAACCAGGTTAAGATTATTAACAGCTCTGTTTAACCTTCTGTGCTGCACACCAAAAGTGTATAAAGAAGATACACTGGAGTGCTTTTTGACCTTGTTTTCAAGTTAAAAAGTTAAAAGTCACTTGTTTGACTTAAGAATTAAGAATTCATCCCAAACTGGACACACTAAAACATCTCACACACTGTTTTACTGAACTAAAGACAGTGAAAACAGCCCAGTTATACTCTATATACACTAAGCTCAGTTACTCTCCCCCAGATGCTCTTAGGTACCGAAATCTGGCACCGATTGATTTACATGAATTGGTCCTCGGTAGTAAAGACGTAATTCGGTCGATACCCTTAAAAGTACCGAGCTGGGGGCCCGACCCTGGAGTGAACTGACTGAAACATCTATCAGGTTCCTGCTTTAGCTTCAGCTCACCGTTCTGTGACTCTGTGATTGGATGTTTCTGACTGAAATGGGAGTCGTATTGCGCCGTTATATTTCCATGTCCACGGGCGTCTTTTACCTTTGACTTTTTATCAAAGAACCAGATGTTTTATAACACAGTTGTTCATCTTTTGTACTGAGGATTCAGGCAGGAGAGTTTCATGTCCATCCAAGAGTTGAGCTCACATCGTCTATGGGAAAAATGAACCAGACTATTTCTTGTAGAGACGCTGTCACAACCTACAAACTGACCTTGACTGAGGTTTGTCCTCTCTCTTCTTACAAGTCATTGAAACCAGATTTCAAAAGTAAAACAACAAACTACTCTTTTTAAAAAAGATGAAATGTTCTTTTCCTCTGGGAAAAGAAAGTGAAGGTTGATATGTTTCATCTCATATTGTTATACAATAATACCTCTGAGCTGCAGAAAGCTGTGGAGCTTTCAGACAAAGATAGCCCTAATGCTGATCAGCGCCTAGAAATCTGCCTGGCAACAAGAGTGTTTGGACTGCGGCTTCCATCATACAGGAAAGAGTATTAGTGTTGCTGAGAAGCTGAGACACAAAACAGACACACACGAAGAGAAAGAACAATGACTTTTTATCAGTCAAATCCCTGACAACCGAGTCCAAAAATGTTGTTGATTTTCATTCTGAGACAAATTAATACTGAACCGCACACAGATTCTGGCTGAAATCATTGTTCACATTTATATTTCATATCTGTCTCCATGTATCTATCTTTTCCCTTCATGCATCCATCTATGACTGCCTTCAGAAAATGTTCTCCTTTGCTCCGGTTACATTCCTCCCAGAGACATTTTCTTCGCCCTTCTCATTTTACCAGCTGCATGCTGGGAGCTGGCCAAGCTGAATTCCTGGCCGCTGCTGTCTGGTCTGCCTGTATACCTGCACTCAGGTACGCTCCTCTCTGAGCGGTAACATTACCAAGCTGACCCTGAGCTCCGCCCGGCCCTCGACAACAACCGCAGCTTCAAAGCTAACGTGAGTCCACATGATGGAAACCTAAACGGAAAAAATGGACGTTTGAAAAAAAAAAAATTTAAGTGTTATTTTTTTCTAACACTAAAACATTTCCTTGTTTATCTGTTTTTGAAGGCTACACTCAACTAATTTGACCATATCTGTGAGGAAGAACATTTAGTCAGTAGAAACTGAGGTAATAAACGAACCGTCCATCCCTTTATTCTGGATGTCTGACCTCTTCACCCTGTTTCTAACAGGGCTTTCAAAACAAAAGCGGAAGTTAGATATTGCGCAGAGTGATTGTGTTCTCTTGTTTTTCCTACCAGAACTTGCTCTTGCACCTTTGGGTGAAACCACCGTGAGTAAAGCAGCCCAGATGTCCTTCTCCCTAGACTAATGAACAAGACCACATCATCTAGCAAAGAGCAGACCTGCAATCCTGACTAAATCATACCAGACACTCTCCGTGCCTCGGCAGCACTCAGAGATTCCTTCCATGACGATCACCACCATAAATGCAGTCCATTTACCATTTACCAAAGTTGGCGCCAAGGCACATCCCTGTTCAGACCAGGCGGTAACCTCCAGGTCTGAAACATGAAGCCAATGCTGACGGTCTTTAACACTGTATTCTCTGTAACGGCCAGCAGGGGGCGACTCCACTGGCCTCTAACAGAAGTCAGATTGTATAGAAGTCAATGAGAAAATGAGTCGACTTCTCACCTGATTTATTACCTCAGGAAACATTTTCCTGATGAGTTTATGGTCTCAGTCGCTGGTTTCAAGTCTTCTTCAGTCCAGCAGGATGTTCATTCAGTAACTTATGGTCCCGTTCAGAGGAAAATAGACGATAAAGCAGCGTATGCTTTAGGGCGGGGCTACATCGTGATTGACAAGTCGCTACCATGGTGAAAGACATTCAGTATAGAGGCGCAACAATGCGTATCCATGTGACCACTTGTTTTATAGTCTGCCAACACCAACTCAACCTTCAAAGCTCTTGGACCAGCTTGAACAGAAACCTCGGTCCTGAACACACTCTAACTTTAAGTATTTCTACTAAAATTTATAGGACTGAATATTGCTGACTTGAACATCGCCAATGAGAACTACTCGAAGTACTTAAACTTTTTGTAAATTATTGCTGCTGACTCGGACTCCAGTTGTGATCGAGTTGAACGTTCCTGATTTATTCTACCTCTTCTTGGTCGGGACCAGTTGCAGCACGAACAGAAGGTCCGGTACAGAACTCACCATGAAACGTACATTTAGTTTTATTTGATTTACGGACTAAACAGATGAGGTCCAGCGTGTTATTTAGTGAGTCGTAGAGGTGCTGCTCGGTGCACAGGGCCGGGATAGCTGTTCCCAGTCTTTGTTAGTCGGCTGCTGGTGTCACTCATCAACTCTCTAGCTTTAACCTCGGTTCACCGCTGCGACC